>CM076982.1:48241947-48256947 GCA_039105355.1 Benthosema pterotum | reverse complement strand
AACAAATCTTTCTCAATATGCTATACTTGTTATAGTGTGTGCGCACGTGTCTTAAAGGGGAATTCCACTCATTTTCAATATTTTACGATGTCAATAATATACCTTAGAGATGTTGTGTGGACATGGTTTAAAAAAAGTCATTCTGTGTTTCCTAGAAATGGGGGTCTGGAAAAAAAATCATTAGCATGGTGAAATACATCTTGATGACATCAACAAGATGTGTTTCACCATGTTAGAAAATGGGTGGAATTCCCCTTTAAGAGGCGTCCCCCCGCTTCTAATAATCCCTCTACAACTACAACACTGTTGTTCATATGTTTGCGAATAATTCTAGAAGTAGAAAAAGCGTGTACCTACCCAGGAGTGACTATAGTGTATATTTTAACAAGTAAGGAATTAGCATGCATACAATCCCAAAGTGCATCTCTTGCAAAACTGAGCAGAATATAACAAAACGCATGAAGCAGTTGCATTTTATTTTAAGTTCAGAGTTCAGTATTAGCCTGGCAGACAGTCCCTTGATAGAATTGAGACAGCACTTTATGTAGACATGGCGCTATAAAGTAGATGCTTATGTGCATTGTTTCAATATATAAACTGGCCCACATACGTTTGGAAACCTAACTTTGGGAATTATTGTCTTCAACTTAATAATATCGATCAACTGGTGTTGCAGATCGTTTTAGTCGTCGATTAGTCACCTTACAACAAGGCATGGCGTGTAGAGATCATTCCTGGAATCAGTAACGCTGCTTAATGTGAGGGTTGGATTTGCCAAAATGCCAAAATGGCTACACTTACTTTGAGGTAGATTCTGTAGATATGTGGTCGTAAACTGCACAAACGAAGTCAAGAAAGTGACATGACCCACAGGACACACCTGTGACTGGGTGGCACACGCCTGTGACTGTCACACACCCGCCAGCACTTGTAGTTCAAAACAAGAGTTAATGCCAATAACAACAAATCATTTTGGCACATTTTTTGAGGGCTGCAACCCAAACGTTCAGCAGTTGTTACTCATTGCAGGAATGTCTGTTCTCCACAAGCCATACTTTATTGTAAAGGTGACTAATCAATTATTGAAGCAATATAAGATACAATACAAATTGATATCATTAACATGGAGAAAACAATTCCCAAAGAATTGTTTTCTCCATGTTAATTCCCAGATATCCCAGAGATTAGATTTCCGAATTTATGTGGGCCAGCCAGAGTTGTACCCGAACGCGTTCAAAGAACGAAAGTTCTTTGAACCGTTCATATTTTTAAGGAACTTGAACCGAACGGACCCTATATCTGCTTGAAGAACGGCGACGTGAACTCGTTCATTTCTGGCGTGAGTGAACGCCACTTTTCTTGCGTTCGATTTCGTTCAAGAGCAGGACTCGACAGGCTCGCATTTGTGACTAAAATGTTCATAGCACCGGTGCGAGTAGAGCAATTTATATTACTGTAGTACGGCGGTGTTCGCTAAAATAGAGCAGATATACAAGCTAACAACGTGTTGAGGCTCGAGGCATCCTTAGCTTGAAGATCTGTTCTCCTTGCCCACCGCCCCTCCCTCTGTCAGCAGTGCACAGCTTCAGACAGCTAACACACAGCACCAAGGAAGGACGCTTCTCTCCAACACGTTGAATGAGCTACTATAGCTGTTCATGTTGGTTATGTTATAACCTTCCTGCGCTATGCGTGTATTTGAATCATATACTGTCTGCGCAGCAACCTTTTGCCTCACGCATGTGTGCTATCCCGTGATTAATCATAAATAACGCACCATGCACGTGCGCGCTCGGACGCACAACACTTCTATATTCTTATCATCATTGACTGCCGTCGGATCGTTTTCATTTTTATTTACCGGTAGGCTACAATTAGCCTACTACAACGGCCTTAAGGTTTGGGGGACCATTTTACATTGTTATTAATATAACAATATGCGCTATTGTATAGAGTTGCAATACCCGACTGAAACAATACCCGCGACGGCCCAGGCTCATTTGCTTAATTGGTGGTCGGGCTTTCAGTCGATATGTTAATAAATTGATATTGTAAAATAGTAGCCTACTTGGAAAAATGCTAAGCATTGAGCCCTGTTCAAGAGTGAGACTAGAATGAGCTGAAAATAGAGCAGATCTACAAACTCAGTGACGCACTTTGAGCTTGTTGATCTCTATCTCTGCTGATATTTTCTGCTCTATTTTCAGCACACAGAGATGCATAGGGCTGGACTGAACTGAGCGCCTTCATAATAAAATCTTCACAAATCAACTAAGGACATATTCAGTTGTATATGGCTATGGGCTGCAATCATCTTGAACAAAAAAAAGAGGGAGGGAAAAAAAAGAACGAAAAAGAACTATAATAGTTCTTTTTTTGGAACCATGAACTTTAGTTCTAAAAGTTCAACAATGAACTATGAACGGAACTAGTTCGTTTTAAAATGTATGAACTATGAACTGAACTATTTCAGAAAAAAAGAGAACTTTCCCAACACTGTGGGCCAGCACATACCAATTTATGTTGGTAGCATACATATGATTTCATGATAACTATTCTTATGTATGATGTATATCGTCATGTTTTTAGTTATTCGGGCTTATTTTTAAGTAGCTTTTGATTAAGATCAAATGCTCTTTTACATACGTTTTCACCTCAATTGTAATTGCAAAACAAATTGCACAATGTAGAAGCTGTGTTTGACACCTTTAAGGCATGATATAATGATACAGATACCGTATATTCCACTGTTGCTTTCTTCACTTAATATCTTACCCTCTGTAGGTGATTTGTGACAACTATTCCCTGTACGACATACAGTATTGCCAAGCTTTTTGTTCATTCCTCAAGGTGCAGTATCAGGCGCTCTGGATTAGGAGCATTATGAATCATGATAAATGTGGCATGAGCTTGTTGTAGATCTTAAATACATTTTTTCATCGTACTTGACAAAGTCAGCTGTTATAGGGCAAAAAAGGTTGAAAACCACTCATTTAGGGTGACCAGATGTCCCACTTTCAGCAGGACAATTGCTCATTTAAAATACTTTGTCGGGCGTCCTGCAAATGGAGACCCTGTCTGTCCCACATTGTGACTGACAGCCATCAGTGTTCATATTGAGACCCTGTCTGTCCCACATTGTGACTGACAGACATCAGTGTTCATATTGAGACCCTGTCTGTCCCACATTGTGACTGACAGCCATCAGTGTTCATATTGACACCCTGTCTGTCCCACATTGTGACTGACAGCCATCAGTGTTCATATTGAGACCCTGTCTGTCCCACATTGTGACTGACAGCCATCAGTGTTCATATTGAGACCCTGTCTGTCCCACATTGTGACTGACAGCCATCAGTGTTCATATTGAGACCCTGTCTGTCCCACATTGTGACTGACAGCCATCAGTGTTCATATTGAGACCCTGTCTGTCCCACATTGTGACTGACAGCCATCAGTGTTCATATTGACACCCTGTCTGTCCCACATTGTGACTGACAGCCATCAGTGTTCATATTGAGACCCTGTCTGTCCCACATTGTGACTGACAGCCATCCCATCACTGTTACTGTTTACTGATGTCTTTGTCTTTGTGTTTAAGTGGCTATAGAGCAGTGTTTTTCAACGTTTTTTGCTCCCAGGGCCCACTATTTATTCAGCATTTGAGCCACGGACCACCATTTGATGTTGAGTTTAGTCTCTCGGACCCAAAACTAAGGATCTTCAAGCCTGTGTCCACAATTTAGGAGAGATAAACTGGCACAATGTTAGTCAAAATACCAATTCTTCTACATTTTCTAACTTGTAGATTCTTGAAAATTAGGGATTCAGATGTTTAAATATAATTTAACTTTTGAGAGCGTAAAATGAAACCAAATGGACCCGTAAGGGTCCATTTGGTTTCATTTTACGATCTCAAGTTAGTTACAGATCTATAAGGGTCCTTTTGGTTACCAACTGTCCATTATTTAGCTGGGGACCACCTGGAATCCTCTCAGGGACCACTGCTGGTCCCCGGACCACCTGTTGAAAACCCCTGCTATAGAGTAATAGCCAAGTCGGAAACCAAACCCTAGTAGAAGCACCTTTGAAGATGTAACACCATTAAACCTTTAACCCAGGTCTAAAGGATGGAACTCTGTGAAGTAGACCTGAAATAATGAACAGTTGGACACTGAACAAGGACCTTCCAAACAAGTGAATTTTAAGTTCAATTCAGAGCTTAATTTACAGCTGCAACGAGATAGAAGAGCGTATGTCCACAAGGTCTTCGCTCTGATCAATATCACTATCGATTACATGCATTTTTAAACAAAGACAAATTTTATTTTTTTTTTTTTTTTCAGTCCATAGTTGTCACATTTCCATAGGTTGGTTAGTCATAACAGAGGGCAGTGCCATGATATGGCGTCGACATTTGGTCTGTGGCCTGGATTTCACGCTGTCCATGTGAAATCCTTGAAGTAACTTGTTCAATTTTCATTCATTATCACTGTGACCCGATTAAGGATTGTCGTCATTGTCGTTCTCATCTTCAAGGCCTGTCTTGGTTTTTAATCTTTGGTATCATATGTTTTTTCTCTGTGACAATCTTGTCTTAAAGGGGAATTCCACCCATTTTCAAATTTTTCCTGAGGGTACAAATGGAACCAAATGGACCCGCTAGGGTCCATTTGGTTCACATTTGTACCCTCTCAGGAAAAAAAAAAACATTAACATGGTGAAAAAAATCATTAACATGGTGAAATACATCTTGATGATGTCATCAGATGTATTTCACCATGGTAATGATTTTTTTCAGATCTCAATTTTTAGGGAACAAAGAATTGGGGGAACTTTTTTTTTATCTCTAACTTTTTTTTATCTCTAAGGTATATTAATTAAGGTATAATTAATTAATATACGCCCGACAAAGTATTTTAAATTAATTAAGGTATATTATATTAAGGTATATTAATGACATTAATGACAATGAAAGTGGGTGGAGTTCCCCTTTAGGGGCCGCATCATTTTCCAGTGCTATAGTTGATATAACTGAAGTGGGTGACAGCTGATACTAGAATCAATACACATGCAAACATTACAGAAAAATAGGTCATGATGTGACAGGCAGTCCTGAACACACGTACATTGCAAAAGCGAGATAAGTATGATGGGGCAAACCCACACATATAGACATTGGCTGGTATTCTCCATCGCTGTGGTGTAGCCAGGTATGGTGTAAGTCTTCTCATTGGCTGCATGGCAGCAAATCAGGTCTGGGGCCTTGGGGTAGGCCGAAAGCCTATACCACCAGCCCTGGGCCTGAGCTTACCAAATAATTACCCAGAATAATTAAAACCTGCAATTCAAAAGGTCCAGAAATCACCTGACTCCCCCAATTAAAAATGTTACTGTACTCCCCTGCTTTGTTCATCATGAGTTGAAGCTCTTGATGACTGGTTTTAATTATTATGGATATTTTTTTGGTAGGCCGAGGCCCAGACCTGGTGGTATAGGCTTTTGGCCTATACACAGAAGGCCAGACTTGATTTGCTGCCATGCAGCCAATGAGCATGGCCCCAGACCTGATTTGCTGCCCTGCAGCCAATGAGAAGACTTACAACATACCTGGCTACACCACAGCGATGGAGAATACCAGCCAAATTAACATTTAACATTGTTATAAGAGGTGATCACAAAAGCATACAATAATAAAACATAATGAAATAAAAATATATATGGTTTCTAAAATATCCTCAAATGGTGGTCCTCCTCCGTGGCTCAAATCCTGAATAAATGGTGGTCCCTGGGATGAAAAAGGTTCAAAACCCATGATGTACAAGCTCAAAACACAATGCAGTGCTGATCCTTCCCTCAAACGGACAGATTAGACCTTGTGGTCACCACCTCCTAACTGTGTTTGACCCCACAGAGCCACCGTACCGTACCGTACGCTACAGCTGTTTGGTGAGGAGATCCGTATTATGATGGAGAGCTCTGGAGGGGGTCCGGGGACCCCCGTGATGCAGGACTGTGGTGGGGGTCTCCTGGACAGAGAACACTCGGCTCTGGGGGGAGGAGGAGGTCTGTTCGACCGCGACCGAGGAGCGGGAGACAGAGGAGGAGGTACGACGTACTTTTATTACTGTTAAGTACCGCAACATATACCCGTACTTAAAGGGGAAGTCCACCCATCTTCAACATTTTACTATGTTGAAAATATTGATGTACCTTCAAGGTGTTGTGTGGACATGATAAAAAAGTTCCCCCCATTCTGTGTTCCTAAGAAATGGAGGTCTGAAGAAAACCACTAACATGGTGAAACATCTTGATGACATCATCAAGATGTATTTTCACCATGTTAATGGATTTCTTTAGACGCTTCTTTTTTCTGAGAACGAACGTACAAATGCAACCAAATGATTTGGTTGCATACCATTTTCTCTTGCCCCCCCCCCAGCCCCCCCCCCCCCCCCCCAATGCGACATGTTACATCCGCCCCTGGGTTCAGGGTTATTATAGTTATGGGGAACTCCACCCATTTTCAACATTTAATTATGTCATTAATACCTTAGAGGTGTTGCATGGACATGATAAAAAAAAAAGTTCCCCCAATTCTGTATTTCCTATAAATGGAGGTCTGAAAAAATATTTTTAGACCTCCTTAAAATTACTTAGTATTCATTACTTGGCATTATTAGCATTATTTACAATACTAAGCATTAGCATTACTTAGCATTATTAACATTGCCAACAATACTTAGCAGTATCATCACTTAGCATTATTAGTGTTAATTAGCATTTTAACTTTATTAGCATGATTAGCATTATTTATTTTTATTAGCATTATTGACAATACTTTAGCATTATCATTACTTAGCGTTATTAGCATTGTTAACAATACTTAACATTAGCATTACTCAGCATTATTAGCACTAATTAGCATTATTAGTACAAATTAGCATTTTATCATTATTGCACATTATTAGCATTAACAGTACATGGGGGGGGGGGGCTTTTTTATCATGTCCGCCCAGCACCTCGAAGGTATACATCAATGACATAGTAAAATGTTGGAAATGGGTGACCTTCTCCTTTAAGTCAAAATTTCACACAACTAGAAGATGGGCAAAAAGCAAAAGAAATGTTTAGTTTTGGGGTCTAATTGTGGGGCTCAAGTGGTGGTGGTCCGTGGCTCAAATTCTGAAAAAAAAAAGGTGGTCCCTGGCATGAAAAAGGTTGAAAACCCCTGCTCTAACTAACCCCCCGTCTAGGTGGAGGAGGGTGTGACCGTGGGGAGGTGTCTGGTGGTGGTGGTGGCGGTGGTGGCGGCGGTGGTGGTGGGGGTCCCGGCAGCCCCCCCAGCCCCCCCGGGGGTCCGGGCTCCAAGCAGCGGTCCCTGCGGGCCGTGTACGTGCTGAACGACGGCCTGAAGGCGGTGATGGCCAGCAGCCCCGAGGCCGGGGCTCTGCAGTGCCTGCAGAGGGCGTGCGACGCGGAAGCGGCGCTGCTCACCACCGTCACCTTCGGACGGCTGGACTTCGGAGAGACCACGGTGCTGGACACCTTCTACGACGCCGGTAGGACCAGGGCAGGGGCGGATCTATAGGCATGGGCATGGGGGGGGGCAATAACGACGCTCAAACACGATTCCATTCGAAACAACCCAAGACATTTCAAATTAAAGTGCTTCTACTTAAAATGATTTGAAACACTACTACTGCTGCTACTAACTAGGCTACAAGTTTGGCACCACTAAACCAACAGCATTTCATCATTGAAAACAGAAAACTCTCTGAGTCAGACCTTTAGCTTTATGCATGCTGCGTGTCTGTTGCAACTTCAACAACAACTGATGTTATTATTGATGCTTTAATTGACTAATAAAAGTCCTGTAACCGAAAATGGTATGGGGGCGGCTGCGATGAAGCCGCCCCCATACCATTTTATCTTGCCCCTCCAACATGTTCACTTGCACCCCCCCCCCCCCCAAATGCGACATGTTACATCCGCCCCTGGGACCAGGGTTATTATAGCTATGGGGAAATCCACCCATTTTCAACATTTAATTATGTCATTAATATACCTTAGAGATGTTGCATGGACATGATAAAAAAAATGGAGGTCTGAAAAAAATATTTTCAGACCTCCTTATAATTTAATATTACTTAGTATTCATTACTGGGCATCATTATTTACAATACTAAGCATTAGCATTACTTAGCATTATTAACATTGCCAACAATACTTAGCAGTGTCATTACTTAGCATTATTAGTGTTAATTAGCATTTTTAACTTTATTAGCATAATTTGCATTATTTATTACTATTATTACTAGACATGAGGCCCGCTGCGCGGGCCTCACGCCTAGAGTCCGCGCCGCTGTGGCAACAGGCGACAGGTAACGTGCGCTCAGTTCAATTTAGAAAATCGTGAGTAGTAGGGTTTTTGTACACTTTGCAACACTGCATTTTGTCATAGGCCAGTTAATCTTTGGACATAAGAGGAATTGTAATAGTAATGGATAACATGAAATTGTCCAAGTGATTATGGACATGAACAGGTAGGTTGGTAATGTAGCAGTAATGGGGAAAATGGAATATGGAGGAGGACAGTGTAATATCTATATAGTGAAAGGTGTGTGCATAATAAACCATAACAAAGAATAATACATAGTAGCACCTGTTGCACAGCAGTGTAGCCTACTCATGTGAATATTGGGTACACCAATATATAAGGCAGAGGGCAGAGTGTCTGTGCAGGCCAAACATACAAATATAATATAATATATAATATAATATAATTTGATGTACACAGTCACACACATCAATGTTGGCATCGTATAATATGTGTCCTGTAGTTGAGGGAGTTTCAGGGGATACCTAAATTTGTGATAGGACCGAAATGGGCCCTACCAGGGGCGTAGCTAGCAATTCTGGGCCCCCTGCAAAGCTTTTCCACATTGGCCACCCTTTCCCGGCGGCGTCAAAGGGGAATTTCACCAACGAAATGAACCCAAAGGGGTTCATTTGGTTCCATTTGTACGCTCTCAGAAAAAAGAAGTGTCTAGAAATCCATTAACCATTATTTTTCATAATATAATCAATACAAATAATACCTTATTAATGCAAGCTTTCAGTGGGCCCTCCTGACTTTGGGCCCCCCTACAATTGCCCCCCTTTTCCCCACGTGTCTACGGCGCCCGTGGGCCCTACAACTAACAAAAGGAAGCAAATGGGCCCTTATGGGTCCGTGTATTTTACGGCCATTCTGAATTCTCATTTCGTTATTGACAAACAGTATTCAGTTTAGGTTCTGTGTTCTGAATACTGTTTCTCAAAAACGGGAAATTGTTAATTAAAAATAGGAAAAAGGTTTATTTTTCTTAATACTGTTTAGAAATGTGTCCTTAAAACTTAGAAATAGGTTTTTAAAACGCCTATATGACCTAATTCCTTACTTTCTTCGGTGCGGTCGCCCTCAGAATGGTGATTTCAGTACAACCGCCTCCTGTACTGAATTCTGTTTTTTCTCTCGCTCAGAGCGTGGAGGCGTGGCGCGGAGCTCTTGATTGACAGCTCGGTTACTGCTGCAGTTACTACAAGGAGACACACGCGGCGCTGTTGGCGCTGTTGTACTAGCAGATAATATTATGGATTAGAGTAGACAATATTATTATACATTTATCCTTTATTATATTTAGATATATATTTACACTTTAGCGCTGCCGTAATTTTAAATAAATTAGCCCGCTTTTTGGTTGCATATTAACACAGCACTGTTATTACATTCTGATTAGACATTGATGCATCCTCTGTGTCAACTCTTAAAGTAATGAAAAATAAAGTAGGCTAATAGGGACAGACAGACAATGAATACTAATAATAACTAATAATAAAAATTAATAGTATTAACACCATATGACACCTGGGCCGCCAAGGTGCCATATCCGAACTAGCCATTGAAGTAAATGAATAGGAACACACACACACACACACACACACACGCACACACACACACACACACACACACACACACACACACACACACACACACACACACACACACACACACACACACACACACACACACACACACAATTAAGGAGGTAATGCCTTGCTGGGGCTCATCATCAGATTGGTTTTAACATTCTATAGCCAAATTTGTGGAAGATGGTAGGCTACAGATAGTGTCTATAAAATCAAGTGTGTGTGTGTGTGTGTGTGTGTGTGTGTGTGTGTGTGTGTGTGTGTGTGTGTGTGTGTGTGTGTGTGTGTGTGTGTGTGTGTGTTCCTATTCATTTAGCCTACTTCAATGGCTAGTTCGGATATGGCACCTTGGCGGCCCAGGTGTAATATGGTGTTCATACTATTAATTTTTATTATTAGTTATTATTAGTATTCATTGTCTGTCTGTCTCTATTAGCCTACTTTATTTTTCATTAGGCTACTTAAGAGTTGACACAGAGGATGCATCAATGTCTAATCAGAATGTAATAACAGCGCTGTGTCAATATGCAACCAAAAAGCAGGCTAATTTATTTAAAATTACGGCAGCGCTAAAGGGTGTAAATATATATCTAAATATAATAAAGGATAAATGTAAAATAATATTGTCTACTCTAATCCATAATATTATCTGCTAGTACAACAGCGCCAACAGCGCCGCGTGTGTCTCCTTGTAGTAACTGCAGCAGTAACCGAGCTGTCAATCAAGAGCTCCGCGCCACGCCTCCACGCTCTGAGCGAGAGAAAAAACAGAAATCAGTACAGGAGCGCGATTGTACTGAAATCACCATTCTGAGGGCGACCGCACCGAAGAAAGTAAGGAATTAGGTCATATAGGCGTTTTAAAAACCTATTTCTAAGTTTTAAGGACACATTTCTAAACAGTATTAAGAAAAATAAACCTTTTTCCTATTTTTAATTAACAATTTCCCGTTTTTAAGAAACAGTATTCAGAACACAGAACCTAAACTGAATACTGTTTGTCAATAACGAAATGAGAATTCAGTTGGCCGTAAAATACACGGACCCTTATGGCCCTAGAGACGTGTTAGTGAAATTGCAGATTGGCTACAACGGATCCAAGTAGATTCCTTTTTGTACACAGTTACAGCACCGTAAGGGTCCATTTTGTTCCAAAGTATCACAGCTGGTTGGGAGATTATAGCCTATTATGATTAGTGGTAATAGTATTAGTAGTAGTATTCCTATTATTATTATTATGCCGTTCGATTCATATATTGTCCCCATATTGTCCCCACCCATAAAAAAAGAAAATGGGTGGAATTGCCCTTTAATGTTTACACATCGTCAGAACTGGGACCGCCAACAGCGGGTCTACGGAGTTTATTCTCAGGCTGTGTGTGGATGTGTGTTCGAATGGGATAAGTGTATTGAAAGTGGGGAAGTTACCAAAGTAGCTGGGGCGATGCGTTGAGTAGACCCGAAACGATCGTAAGAGTGACCGTAATGTTTAGAAATGACCGCGGTGAAGCAGTGTTGGAGGTGTAGCCTACATGGCATGGAGTTAGCGCAACTCTGTGTGTATGCAAGTCTGTGTGTATTGTAAGACTATGGGCAAGGGGCATGTCGAATCAGAGTTGCGACATTAAGGGGCCATAAACTGAGCGCCCGATTGCTGTTCATTCATGCAACCTGAATAGGAGGCAAAGGAGCGATTACAGCGATAAACGCTGCGTTAATGCTGGATTGTCAGGCGCTATGAGCACGGCGCTTGACACGGCTGGCTTCAGGGGTCCAGTAAATAGAAAGTGACGTCCGTTTTCTGCATGGCATGTTGTTAGTTCCAGAGAGTCATGTCGGGGTATTAGCATTGTATCTTAGCATTGTCGCATCGACTGGCTCGCTCATGTTATGTGGCTGGTGCGGTGACGTCACAGTAGTTGGGTAGTTGTTGTTGTTTCTGGCCCATGTTAGTGGATGTGTGGCCCAAAACGGTGACGATTTTGACGTCACAGTAGTTGGGTCGTTGTTGTTAATATTTGATTGATTTTCATAAAAACGATGACTGTACAAAAAATATGACAGTTACATGGATGTAATATAGCCTATACTGTGTGGACATAGGTGCTGGAGGTGTTGTGCATAGTGAGATGTGTGCAAACATTGTAGTTTGGTAGGAGAAGCGTCACAAAGGCGAACGGATAAACGGGCGAGACGCTCTCCTATTATAGTAGCTAGATAGACTAGATAGATTAGCATTATTGACAATACTTTAGCATTATCATTACTTAGCATTATTAGCATTGTTAACAATTATCCAGCATTATTAGCACTACTTAGCATTATTGGCATTAATAAGCATTTTTAACATGATTATTATGATTAGCATTATTTAGCATTCATTATTTAGCAGTCATTACTTAGCATTATTAGCATTACTCAGCATTATTAGCACTAATTAGCACTATTAGCACTAATTAGCATTTTATCATTATTGCACATTATTAGACATTGCATTGCATTGATACTAGCATTATTCGCATTAGTTGGCATTAGTGGCATTGCTATTGGAAAGTGGCAAGCTATGAGCTTGTAGATGATATTTTTTTTTGGAAAAAGGTGAAAATTGTTGCAATGGAATACTAAGCAATGTACATCAACCATGATATTTATGTGAACAAAGAATGATCGCGAATAATGATAATGAATCATTTTTAATTAATTAAGGGGTCAATGTTACTAAAAGGCAACATTACGCCTTGCAGGGCTAGTGTGACAGAGTCTGCCTGTGATATTAACTCATTTTCAAGAACAAAAACACTACATTCTGTTGTAGTTCATTGAATTTCCTTAATCCCTGTCTGTCTGTCTGTCTGTCTGTCTGTCTGTCTGTCTGTCTGTCTGTCTGTCTGTCTGTCTGTCTGTCTGTCTGTCTGTCCGTCCGTCCGTTTGTCTGTCCGTTTGTCTGTCTGTCTGTCTGTCCGTCTGTCCGCCTGTCCGCCTGTCCGCCCGTCCTCCAGACATAGCGGTAGTCGATATGAGTGACGTGTTTCGCCAGCCGTCTCTGTTCTACCACCTGGGGGTGAGGGAGAGCTTCGACATGGCCAACAACGTCATCCTGTACCACGATACGGACCCTGATACCGCCCTGTCACTGAAGGTATATACACACACTGTACCATGATACTGCCCTGTCACTGAAGGTATACACACACACTGTACCATGATACCGCCCTGTCACTGAAGGTATATACACACTGTACCATGATACCGCCCTGTCACTGAAGGTATATACACACACACTGTACCATGATACCGCCCTGTCACTGAAGGTATATACACACACACTGTACCATGATACCGCCCTGTCACTGAAGGTATATACACACACTGTACCATGATACCGCCCTGTCACTGAAGGTATACACACACACTGTACCATGATACCGCCCTGTCACTGAAGGTATATACACACACTGTACCATGATACCGCCCTGTCACTGAAGGTATATACACACACACTGTACCATGATACCGCCCTGTCACTGAAGGTATATACACACACACTGTACCATGATACCGCCCTGTCACTGAAGGTATATACACACACACACTGTACCATGATACCGCCCTGTCACTGAAGGTATATACACACACTGTACCATGATACCGCCCTGTCACTGAAGGTATATACACACTGTACCATGATACCGCCCTGTCACTGAAGGTATATACACACACTGTACCATGATACCGCCCTGTCACTGAAGGTATATACACACACTGTACCCTGATACCGCCCTGTCACTGAAGGTATATACACACACTGTACCCTGATACCGCCCTGTCACTGAAGGTATATACACACACACACACACTGTACCATGATACCGACCCTGATACCGCCCTGTCTTTTAGTTATTTAATATATAAATGTTTTAATTTTGTTGTACACGTAACAACGATCAACAAGTTTGTGTTTTTAAATGGTATATTTGTTGAGTTCTGACTACTGACTCTGAACTTAGCTGGCAAATAAATTAAAGTGAGATAAAACTAACTAAAACTGAAACTAAACTAAACTAAAACAAAAAAATAGCAAGCACACTGTAAGAACTAAAAAAAATAAAGCTAAACTAAAATGAAAAATCTAAAACTATTATAACACACACACACACACACACACACACACACACACACACACACACACACACACACACACACACACACACACACACACACACAGTCATGGTTGCCCATCCTTCTTTTTTCTCTGAGCAATATGTTATTCCTGGAAAGTGTGTGTGCGTGTGTGTGTGCGTGTTTGTGTGTGTGTGTGTGTGTGTGTGTGTGTGTGTGTGTGTTTGTGTGTGTGTGTGTGTGTGTGTGTGTGTGTGTGTGTGTGTGTGTGTGTGTGTGTGTGTGTGTGTGTGTGTGTGTGTGTGTGTGTGTGTGTGTGCGTGCGCGTGTGTGTCCACTGTGCACTCACATTCCAGTGATAAACATGTCACTATGACAATGCAAGGCGTGTATATATAGTGCGCTGTGCACCGTGTGTGTGCGTGTGTGCAGCATGTGTTTTATTATAACTCTGTGCGCCACGCGTGTCTCTGGGCGGTTACGTTGTGAGGCACGGCGTGAACACGTGTTCGATAGCCAGACTACGCCGGGAGGGGAATGCTAACATGCCAAACACGCACACGCACACACATGCACTTGTGTGTACACAGCGGTTCACCATGCTGGCGTGTTTTTAGCAACAGTACGATCGTCGTGGGGAAAGAGTCCAGAGACCGACACTGAGTTCTCACACTCTGCCTCAAACCCAAACCAGGCCCTGGCCTAGTACTCCAGTGATTTTCAACCATTTTCACACCAGGGCCCACTAATCATTCAGAATTTGAGCCACTCCTGAGAGTGTAAACATGAAACCAAATGGACCCCATTTGGTTTCATTTTTTACGCTCTCGTGGAGCTACATCTGGCTAACCAGCTTTCCATCATTTAGCCTGGGGACCACCCTGAACCCTTTAAAGGACGACTAGTGGT
>CM076982.1:48191947-48226947 GCA_039105355.1 Benthosema pterotum | reverse complement strand
ACATATACAGTACATAGGCCTATATGTTTTACAATACTGAAAAATAATGTACTGCATCTGTCATGTTTGTGCTGCTACTATAGCAACAGTAAATGAAAAGACAATGAGCATACTTTAATTATGCATAATTTATTACATTCATAATTATTTTATTTGTTACACATTGTTGCATATTCATTTGCAGCACAAAAACGTGCCTTCTCCTCCAAATAAGCCTACTGCCAAATACTGGCTGACTATCATGGAGGAGATTGAACTGTATGTTTTGCTGCTTTGCTTTAACACTTGGACTATCCAAAAAAAGCCTAATGTATTCTGGTTACATAATTTATCCCCAATAATTGAACCCCAATGAGCTTGGGATACATCACTGAAGACACGTCCCAGTTTGCATCTATTCGATGTATTAAAAAACCAACCAACCTATTTATAGTGACTCATAGGAATAGACTACGTGACAACCAGGGAAAGACTTGGTGACCACCGGAGAGACGGGTGGCAGCCAGAATGTAGACGGCACCCGGGTTAGCAGTATGGGTTAGCGCCCCAGCCTGTGTCGTCCGTGAGGAAGACGCCCAAAAAACCCTTGGTTAGTCCTTTAGGAGGGCTGTTTGTCCACCGCTCATGGGGTCTCTTCCATGTCCGGCGCTGGGAGTCTGGTGCAACGCACAGGTCCTGTGCCTCCTGGTGAGAGCAGGATTGGGCCTGGTGAGACGTAGGAGGGGCATGGACAGGTGTCAAACCACAGAGCCTAGTCCCTCCACGCATCAGAACCTCCCAGTTTTGGCGGAGTATTTCAGGGGCGGTGGATTGGACGGCCTTGGCCTTTCCCTTGTGGGACTGATCAGGGGTAGCTACTGGGACGTGAGTCGGGGCGTCATGAACCCCGGCTGGGTCACCTGAGTGAGGGGTATGATGTTCGAGAAACCCAAAACCCCAATGAGCTTGGGATACATCACTGAAGACACGTCCCAGGTTGCATCCATTCGATGTATTAAAAAACCAAAAATTACATGTAATGTGATTACATTCCAGGTACCGTAAGGGCTTTGAGCTCCAGCCCACACTGTACTCTGGCATCAACCTGGCTGTGCTGCTCATCGTGGCTGGACAGCAGTTTGAGAGTTCCATCGAACTCAGGAAGATAGGTGAGTCTAGAAATCTAGCTCTATTGTTCTGATGAAGAGAGGTGAGTCTAGAAATCTAGCTCTATTGTTCTGATGAAGAGAGGTGTCTCTAGAAATCTAGCTCTATTGTTCTGATGAAGAGAGGTGAGTCTAGAAATCTAGTTCTATTGTTCTGATGAAGATAGGGGTCTCTAGAAATCTAGCTCTATTGTTCTGTTGAAGAGAAGTGAGTCTAGAAATCTAGTTCTATTGTTCTGATGAAGATAGGGGTCTCTAGAAATCTAGCTCTATTGTTCTGTTGAAGATAGGTGAGTCTCTGAAACTCTAGTTCTATTGTTCTCATGAAGATAGGTGAGTCTCTAGAAATCTAGTTCTATTGTTCCGATGAAGATAGGTGAATCTCTAGAAATCTAGCTCTATTGTTCTGATGAAGATAGGTGAGTCTAGAAATCTAGCTCTATTGTTCTGATGAAGAGAGGTGTCTCTAGAAATCTGGCTCTATTGTTCTGATGAAGATAGGTGTGTCTCTAGAAATCTAGCTATTTTTCTGATGAAGATAGGTGTCTCTAGAAATCTAGTTCTATTGTTCCGATGAAGATAGGTGAATCTCTAGAAATCTAGCTCTTAGTTCCGATGAAGATAGGTGAATCTCTAGAAATCTAGCTCTATAGTTCTGATGAAGATAGGTGAGTCTCTAGAAATCTAGCTCTATTGTGAAGATAGGTGAATTCTAGCTAGAATTGGAAAATGTGTATTATAAGTCTCATTAAAGGTAGTTCAAATAGTCTAGGGGAGTGTTTTGCAAAATGCATTATCGCTGTATATTCAATGGCTGCCATCTTGAAGGCATATGGATTTTATCAAAACAGCAACCCCTATGGAGTATGTGTGCCAATGTTTGTGCTTTGTCCACATTGGTTACATGCCTGCATTCCGACATGGCTCCATTCCGACATAGATCCATTCCGACATGGCTCTATTCCTACATGTCGCTATTCCGACATGTCTCCATTCAGACATGTCTCCATTCAATGACAAAAAGATAATGGTTTCCATTCCGACACATAATGCTTGTCGGAATGGTGCTACGTCTTCTGTCGGAGTGGCGACATGTTTTTGTAACGCCCGGGATTCGAACCCGGGTCTCCCGCGTGAAAGTCCAACATCTTAACCACTAGACCAAGAGAACATCCCCTTGGTCCGGGGGCAGATACGAAAGTCCAACATCTTGTGACTAGACCAAGAGGACATCCCCTTGGTCCGGGGGCACATACTAGACTTTGGAGGCCATCACGACAGAGGCTGTAGCCACCTGCTACATTTTCAAATAATATAAGTACTGCCACTCCGACAATTGGACGTCAATGTAGGAGTGGCGGGATGTCGGAATAGATGGTGCAACCGTCCGCATTCCATAGAGCATACTGACTGAAGCAAGATGGCCGCCGGTGAACTACGTCAGAGATTCCACCTTGAGACACCTAGACTATACTCTATGTGACTGAACAGTTTCTCTGTGTGTGTCTGTGCTCTAGGTGTGAGGCTCAACAGTCTCTTGGGCAGGAAAGGTTCTCTGGAGAAGATGAACAACTACTGGGACGTGGGCCAGTTCTTCACCGTTAGCATGCTGGCTAACGACATCCCCAAAGCTACGCAGGCTGCCGAGAAGCTCTTCAAACTCAAACCCCCGCTGTGGTAAATACTAATAATAATTATTATAATAAACGTTACAGTGGAATTTCAGTAACACATTCATTTTAAAGGCCAGTTCAGAAATAGTGCACTGAGCGCCCTGTGCAATGAAAACTAAGCCCCGCCCTCTTCCCGGTGTCCGACCATGGGGGTTGGACACTCTCCAGTCGGAACTCATTCATTCCAAAGTAATGAATTCAATGGACATTAGACATTAGAATATTTTTTTGGATCCAGCTCTTCAAAATCTCTTCCAAATCTCTTTTAAAAGATGCGGTTTTAAAACAACGTTTTATCATAGAGGAAAACTATTGGTGGTGAGGGTTTGTCTATCACATGTTATGCTTAGCTGTGATTGGACCAAAGCAGCTTGGGGGAGGGGCATAGTGAAAGGCCGCAGCCTTTGCATGATTTTCCCCTCTGAAACTAAGGCGCTGTCTGTGGTGTCGACTAGAACAGCAACGTTCTGATCCCTATTCTTGATTTTGAGTGCGATGGGAACATGGGGCGTTTTCTAGAGATAGAGCAGGGGTTTTCAACCTTTTTGATACCAGGGCCCACCATTTATTCAGCATTTGAGCCACGGACACCCATTTGAGAACATTTTAGCCCTGCAGACCCCAAAACTAAAGATTTCTTTTGCTTTTGTCCATCTTCTAGTTGTGTAGACTAATGTAGCGACTAATTGTGTAGACTAATTCAGATGATGAATATTTTAACCCTTGAGAGTGTAAAAATGAAACCAAATGGACCCAAACCCTCTCAAGGACCACTGGTGGTCCCCGGACCACTGGTTGAAAACCCATTAGATAGAGGATGGACCTAATTTTAGCTCGCTATAGCATTGATGCTAGGCCTTAGCATCAGGGAGGGATGCCCAAAAGCAGTTGTGCCACCACTTGCGAGGGAAAGCTTTTGCCAGTGGTGAACTGGGCGAAAAAATCGGCCCGGACATTTTTAGTGTGATTTGGTCTAGACGGCCCACAACAACCAGCGTGTGATTCTACTTGGTATAGTTGGTTAACCAGATGTAACTCTTTGAGAGTGTTTCATGTTAACACTCTCAAGAGTTAAAATATTCATCTAAATTGGCCCAAGTCTAATTAGAAAAGGCAGACAAACAGATTTTCATCTGTATGATTGACTATTTGTTCCCCCAAATCCAGCCTGGAATTGTGGACCAAAAAGCAAAATAAATCTTTAGCTTTGGAGTCTGTTGGGGCTAAAAAGTCATCAAATGGTGGTCTGTGGCTCAACATTCTGAATGAATAGTGGGCCCTGGGATCAGAAAGGTTGAAAACCAGTGCTTTTAATCATACCGTGATACCAGCGGCCACCTACGGGTCGTGGCCCACCGGGAGACGCCCAATGGTCAATCCGACCCTGACTTTTGCTGTCGGGATCTAGAGTGCAGGAACAAGCTTGTGTCTAACCACCAGCGCATGTCCCGTCAGGAACAAGCTTGTGTCTAACGGGGGCGGGTTGGCACATATTTTCCCACCGGGACCATTTTGCCAGGCCACCCTGGGGGGGGGGGGGGGGGGGGGGGGGGGGCAGCTGGTTAACCAGATGTAACTCTTTGAGAGCGTAAAAATGAAACCAAATGGACCCTTGCGGGTCCACTTGGTTTCATTTTTACACCCTCAAGAGTTAAAATATTCATCATGTGAATTAACCCAACTTAGTCTACACAACTAGAGAATGTAGAAGATTAATGGTCATTTTGATCTGTATGTTCCAGGCGAGCATCTAGCACATTTCTAGTGCATTTTGGAAGTGCCACTAGTGCATTTTGGATCTTGTCCAGCAGGCCACTAGGGGGTGCAGGCCACCGGGAAAACTCCCTGTACTCCAGATGGCCAATCCGCCCCTGGTGTCTAACCACCAGCGCGTGTCCCGTCAGGAACAAGCTTGTGTCTAACCACCAGCGCGTGTCCCGTCAGGTACCTGCGCTCGGTGGTCCAGAACCTGCAGCTGATCCAGCGCTTCAAGAAGCAGACGGTGGTGGAACATTCCCCGCTGACCCCCTGTCTCCCTGCGGAGCATTCCCCTCAGAGGGACAAGCTCAACTTCTGGATGGACATCATCGTAGAGGCCACCAGGGGGAGCACCATCGGATCGCGATTCCCTGTACGCTCTTCATCCATAGACATGCGCAGTGGCGCCACCTACCGCCCCGGTTCCGGAAGTGTTTTCCCCATTCATTTTTTTTCTCATAGACTTTTCGAAAATAATTTATATAAAGACGATTTCGCCGTGGACAAAGCCAACCCAGGTCTTGACAAATCATGATGACACACACAATATCATCATATAATATCTAATTAGCAAGAAGTAGAAAATGGCAGTATACAACACTTTTGTTTCGTTTTTCATCTTAGAAATTATTTGATCGTCCCAAAAGATTGTGTGTGTCATCATGATTAGTCACGACCCGAGTTGGCTTTGTCCGCGTTGTAATGGTCTTTATATACATTATTTTCGAAAAGTCTATGAGTAAAATGAATGGGGAAAACACATCTGGAACCGGGGCGGTGACGTCACTGCGCAGGTCTATTTGACCCAGACATATTTCTACCTGCAGAAAACTATTTTCAACCTTACCACTAGTTTTCTGCTACCATGATTTAATTTAAAAAAAATTGGGACATAATTTAACATAATGCATGTACATGTTCTAGATATCGCAGAAATATATTTATTGCAGCCGTTTTACTTACTTTTATTAGGGTTAAAGTCTAAAGGTCAAAGGCTAAAAATCAAAAAGTCCAGCGATTTTCTTTTTAAAATTGGGTTAATTGCAGCCTCTGTGGGGGGTATTCCTATGCAAATATCATGACCAATTGCAATGAAGTACTGAACAATGAATATCAATCATGATGTTTATGTAAAAACAACCACACAGATAAATAATAATACATTTTAATTAATTTGTTTTAATAAAATGTAACTCTTGAGAACATAAAAAGGAAACCAAATGGACCCTGGCGGGTCCATTTGGTTTCATTTTTATACTCTCAAGAGTTAAAATATCCATCATGCGAATTAGTCCAAATCTACACAGCTGGAAGATCAATGGTCATGGACAGAAGCAAAAGAAATCTTCAGTTTTGGGGTCTGTGGGTCTATAAATATCCTCAATTGGTGGTCCGTGGCTCAAATGCTGAATAAATGGTGGGCCCTGGGATGAAAAAGGCTGAAAACCCCTGTGCTAGAGAACTGTAGTTGCCAGAGCTAATGCTCCTGCATGTGTTCCTCTAGGTCCTCATCCTGGAACCCACCAAGGTCTACCAGCCGTCCTACGTCTCCATCAACAACGAGGCGGAGGAGAAGAACGTCTCCATCTGGCACGTTTCCCCCGCAGAGACGGTCAGACCTCCTGACATCTACAACTTCTCTACCTTCTACCTCCTAACACGTCTAACAACATGAGTCCTTCTCTACCTTCTACCTTTTAACAACACAAGTCCTTCTCTATCTTCTACCTTCTAACAACATGAGTCATTCTCTATCTTCTACCTTCTAACAACATGAGTCATTCTCTATCTTCTACCTTCTAACAACATGAGTCATTCTCTATCTTCTACCTTCTAACAACATGAGTCCTTCTCTACCTTCTGACAACATGAGTCCTTCTCTACCTTTTACCCTCTAATGACATTGTCACGTATTGAGTAGGGGTGAGAACCCAAATGCAGGCGACAGGAGGCAAACAGGTAACTTAAAGGATATTTATTAACTGAGCTCAGGAAAACTCAAATAGCAGGGGGAAAAGCATAGGACATACTGGAACTCACGTAACAATGAATGACGAACCAACAAGAACACCAGGCAAACACAGGACTTAAATAGACACAGGAGAACAGAGCACAGGTGGAACCAAAAAACAATCAACACTGGGATAGGCTGAGAACTAACAGGACAAGGTGGAAACACTAGGCTAATCACAGACAAGGCAGGTAACAGTTAGCACAGCAGACAGGAAACAATGCTACAAAATAAAAGCAGAAAAACAACCAAGAAAGAAAACACATGACACAAGAGCACAGATAGTACAGAAATAACATGAAGGCCTGTAGATAAAGTCCAAAACAGTGAAAAGTCCATGGTTCTGGCAGCGGATCGTGACAGTACCCCCCCTCAAAGGACAGCTTCCAGATGTCCAACAAGGACCACCAAAAAGGGCGGGTGGTAGGGGGCCAGGAGGAGGGACACTGGGGCAAGGGACCAGGCCTGACAACTGAAGGGCACTAGGCAGGGCAAAACCCAGAAGACAAACAACTACACAAGGAATCACACAGAGAGACAGGCCGGCAAACACACAGACAAGCACACGGACAGGCAGACAGGCAGAAGGTGGGACAAACCAAGAGACAGACAGACCAACTGACAGACAAGCAGGCAGGCAGACAGACATGAGGTTTGACACAATAGGTGGGTAAAGGGGTCAGAAGGGTGACAGGAGGACTGGGGAGTAGAAAGACGAACATACAGACTGGCATTCACACTAGCAGACAAGCACAGGGGGAGACAGGTAGACAGACAGACAGGGACCAATGGGTTGGTAGGTGGGGCAACATGAGGCACCTGGGGATTAGGAGCAGCCTGGTTTAACTGAGGACCTAAGACTCGAGGAAAAAATGGTCTGGCGCTCGGAGAAAGGGAGCTATGCTGGGAAACTGGAGCAGTATGACAGCTAGGTCCCAGCTGGACGTCGGCGTGGACAGCCGACGGAGGGTCCGGCTGGACGTCGGCGTGGACAGCCGACGGAGGGTCCGGCTGGACGTCGGCGTGGACAGCCGACGGAGGGTCCGGCTGGACGTCGGCGTGGACAGCCGACGGAGGGTCCGGCTGGACGTCGGCGGGGACAGCCGACGGAGGGTCCGGCTGGACGTCGGCGGGGACAGCCGACTGAGGGTCCGGCTGGACGTCGGCAGGCACGGCCAGTGGACGAGACGGGGCTGCAGACGGAGACGGGGCTGCAGACGGAGACGGGGCTGCAGACGGACGAGACGGGGCTGCAGACGGAGACGGGGCTGCAGACGGAGACGGGGCTGCAGACGGACGAGACGGGGCTGCAGACGGAGACGGGGCTGCAGACGGAGACGGGGCTGCAGACAGACGAGACGGGGCTGCAGACGGACGAGACGGGGCTGCAGACGGACGAGACGGGGCTGCAGACGGACGAGACGGGGCTGCAGACGGAGACGGGGCTGCAGACGGACGAGACGGGGCTGCAGACGGACGAGACGGGGCTGCAGACGGAGACGGGGCTGCAGACGGAGACGGGGCTGCAGACGGAGACGGGGCTGCAGACGGACGAGACGGGGCTGCAGACGGACGAGACGGGGCTGCAGACGGAGACGGGGCTGCAGACGGACGAGACGGGGCTGCAGACGGAGACGGGGCTGCAGACGGACGAGACGGGGCTGCAGACGGAGACGGGGCTGCAGACGGAGACGGGGCTGCAGACGGACGAGACGGGGCTGCAGACGGACGAGACGGGGCTGCAGACGGACGAGACGGGGCTGCAGACGGACGAGGCTGCAGACGGAGACGGGGCTGCAGACGGACGAGACGGGGCTGCAGACGGAGACGGGGCTGCAGACGGAGACGGGGCTGCAGACGGAGACGGGGCTGCAGACGGAGACGGGGCTGCAGACGGAGACGGGGCTGCAGACGGACGAGACGGGGCTGCAGACGGAGACGGGGCTGCAGACGGACGAGACGGGGCTGCAGACGGAGACGGGGCTGCAGACGGAGACGGGGCTGCAGACGGACGAGACGGGGCTGCAGACGGAGGAGAACTCGACAGCTCGGGCTCCTGGTCGCCGGGCAGGGGTGCACGCTGGTCGCCGGGCAGGGGTGCACGCTGGTCGCCGGGCAGGGGTGCACGCTTGTCGAGACGGGGCTGCAGACGGACGAGACGGGGCTGCAGACGGACGAGGCTGCAGACGGAGACGGGGCTGCAGATGGACGAGACGGGGCTGCAGACGGAAACGGGGCTGCAGACGGAGACGGGGCTGCAGACGGACGAGACGGGGCTGCAGACGGACGAGACGGGGCTGCAGACGGAAACGGGGCTGCAGACGGAAACGGGGCTGCAGACGGAGACGGGGCTGCAGACGGACGAGACGGGGCTGCAGACGGAAACGGGGCTGCAGACGGACGAGACGGGGCTGCAGACGGAGACGGGGCTGCAGACGGACGAGACGGGGCTGCAGACGGAGACGGGGCTGCAGACGGAGACGGGGCTGCAGACGGACGAGACGGGGCTGCAGACGGACGAGACGGGGCTGCAGACGGACGAGACGGGGCTGCAGACGGAGACGAGGCTGCAGACGGAGACGGGGCTGCAGACGGACGAGACGGGGCTGCAGACGGAGACGGGGCTGCAGACGGAGACGGGGCTGCAGACGGAGACGGGGCTGCAGACGGAGACGGGGCTGCAGACGGAGACGGGGCTGCAGACGGACGAGACGGGGCTGCAGACGGAGACGGGGCTGCAGACGGACGAGACGGGGCTGCAGACGGAGACGGGGCTGCAGACGGAGACGGGGCTGCAGACAGACGAGACGGGGCTGCAGACGGAGGAGAACTCGACAGCTCGGGCTCCTGGTCGCCGGGCAGGGGTGCACGCTGGTCGCCGGGCAGGGGTGCACGCTGGTCGCCGGGCAGGGGTGCACGCTGGTCGCCGGGCAGGGGTGCACGCTGGTCGCCGGGCAGGGGTGCACGCTTGTCGCCGGGCAGGGGTGCACGCTTGTCGCCGGGCAGGGGTGCACGCTGGTCGCCGGGCAGGGGTGCACGCTGGTCGCCGGGCAGGGGTGCACGCTGGTCGCCGGACAGGGGTGCACGCTGGTCGCCGGACAGGGGTGCACGCTGGCCGCTGAGCTGCAGTTGAGGCTTACTGGCGCTGAACAGGTGTGGGGATTCGCCATCGCCACAGGTGGACAGCAGTGGGGCCTCAACGTGGCTGGGCAGCAGTGTGACCTCACCACCTCCGTCGCTGGGCTGCAGTGGGAGCTCGCCCTCTCTGCAGCCTGGCCGAAGTTCAGGCTCCTGGGTGCAGCCACGATGATGACGCCTCCTCGCCCGGTTTCCCTTGACTATGGCCACTTGAGAACCAACATATGGATCTGGGGCAGAACACGCCTCAGTATCGACTGCCTCAGGGAACCCGGGGTCAACAGGGGCAGGACAGACAGGGTGGACATTTACAAACCCCAGGCTGATAAACTGGGGCTCAGGCTGGGCACTGGCAGGTTGGGTTGAAGGCTGTGAGGCAGACTGCTGGAGGCTAGGGCACTGTGGGTCAGGAGTGTCCAGGAAGTCTTTAGCCCACTGAGGCAACGAACATCTCAGCCAGGGCTTACAGGAAACCTCCCTGCGAGCTAAAGACAGAGCTGCTTGTCTAGTTTCCTGACTCTCTGACCTTCTCCACTCACCCTGGTAGCACAGTATGGAGTAAGTTGTATCATAAAGTTCATCCTCAAATGAATAAACAACGGGGTCATTTTCCAAGTTGTCAATCTCCTCTGGGACAGGCAAAGGAACGTCCTCCTCCACATCAGACCGTTTCACTGGCTTACTCCAAACTGGCATGGTAAAAAAAATAACAAAAACAAAACTCGCCTGCTGGGTCCAAAACTGGTTGGTTCGTACTGTCACGTATTGAGTAGGGGTGAGAACCCAAATGCAGGCGACAGGAGGCAAACAGGTAACTTAAAGGATATTTATTAACTGAGCTCAGGAAAACTCAAATAGCAGGGGGAAAAGCATAGGACATACTGGAACTCACGTAACAATGAATGACGAACCAACAAGAACACCAGGCAAACACAGGACTTAAATAGACACAGGAGAACAGAGCACAGGTGGAACCAAAAAACAATCAACACTGGGATAGGCTGAGAACTAACAGGACAAGGTGGAAACACTAGGCTAATCACAGACAAGGCAGGTAACAGTTAGCACAGCAGACAGGAAACAATGCTACAAAATAAAAGCAGAAAAACAACCAAGAAAGAAAACACATGACACAAGAGCACAGATAGTACAGAAATAACATGAAGGCCTGTAGATAAAGTCCAAAACAGTGAAAAGTCCATGGTTCTGGCAGCGGATCGTGACAGACATGAGTCCTTCTCTATCTTCTACCTTCTAACAACATGAGTCCTTCTCTACGTTTTACCTCCTAACACGTCTAACAACATGAGCTCTTCTCTATCTTCTACCTTCTAACAACATAAGTCCTTCTCTATCTTCTACCTTCTAACAACATGAGTCCTTCTCTATCTTCTACCCTCTAACAACATGAGTCCTTCTCTACCTTCTACCTTCTAACAACATAACCCTTCTCTATCTTCTACCCTCTAACACGAGTCCTTCTCTACCTTCTACCTTCTAACAAAATGAGTCCTTCTCTACCTTCTACCTTCTAACAACACAAGTCCTTCTCTACCTTCTACCTTCTAACAAAAGGAGTCCTTCTCTATCTTCTACCTTCTAACAACACAAGTCCTTCTCTACCTTCTAACAACATGAGTCCTTCTCTACCTTCTACCTTCTAACAACATGAGTCATTCTCTATCTTCTACCTTCTAACAACACAAGTCCTTCTCTATCTTCTACCTTCTAACAACATGAGTCCTTCTCTACCTTCTAACAACATGAGTCCTTCTCTATCTTCTACCAACATGAGTCCTTCTCTACCTTCTACCTTCTAACAACATGAGTCATTCTCTATCTTCTACCTTCTAACAACATAAGTCCTTCTCTACCTTCTAACAACATGAGTCCTTCTCTACCTTCTACCTTCTAACAACATGAGTCATTCTCTATCTTCTACCTTCTAACAACATGAGTCATTCTCTATCTTCTACCTTCTAACAACACAAGTCCTTCTCTATCTTCTACCTTCTAACAACATGAGTCCTTCTCTACCTTCTAACAACATGAGTCATTCTCTATCTTCTACCTTCTAACAACATGAGTCATTCTCTACCTTCTACCTTCTAACAACATGAGTCCTTCTCTACCTCCATATTCTCCTCCATATTCTATCTTCCATCCGCCGGGGACTGGTTGAAAACCGCTGTATTAGAAATACATCGGTTTTCAACCAGCCCCCCGCGGACCACCAGTGGTCCTTGAGATGGTTCCAGGTCGTCCCCAGCTAAGTTGGTTAACCAGATGAAAAGTTGGTTAACCAGATGTAACTCTTTGAGAGTGTAAACATTAAACCAGATATGGATTCATGTTTACGCTCTCAAGAGTTAAAATATTCTGAATTAGCCCAAGT
The DNA here is from genome assembly GCA_039105355.1 of Benthosema pterotum. Taxonomy (NCBI): domain Eukaryota; kingdom Metazoa; phylum Chordata; class Actinopteri; order Myctophiformes; family Myctophidae; genus Benthosema; species Benthosema pterotum. The sequence goes on along the minus strand of CM076982.1, from coordinate 48,214,827 downwards.
CTACACAACTAGAGAATGTAGAAGATTAGATTCTGACACCCTGCTCCTTTCCAGAAGGGGATACATGAGTGGAACTTCACTGCAACCTCCATCAAAGGCATCAGGTATGTGGGTCATCAGGTACGTTTGATTTGTAGATCTGATAAAGATCACAGGACGTTTGATTTATAGATTTGATTAAGGCATTGGGTATGTTTGATTAATATATTGTTTTTTTTTTTTTCTCTGAATTGATTTTGATCAGAGTATCACTGTTAGCGGCTCAGTGCTAATTTAGAAGTTACAACACTCACATTAGGTGATTTATTTTGCTTCCTGTGGTTCTATGAAGGGAGGGGGGGTTTCTGAGGTCTTCAAAATAAAAGACAATATCTAGCCACATCATAGTCTATGGAATAAAACTGTATTTATATATTACTTTTAGTCTCATTGTAGTCACCTGTAATGTTTTAATGTGTCGAATAACTCATCAGTTAATTTAGGCATATTTTGGTGAGCCTGGATGCCGTCGTAATGTCTGACATTACCCTTGCTGGAAATAAGTCATCTACAATTTGTGAGCTTGTAGATCTGCTATTGTCGGCATGCACCAGTCCCTTCCTGACTTTTTCCTCCAGTTTTTATTTGTGGACAAAATTTATATGCATAGTATGTAGTCTACGAACATTTTTCATCTTAGTTGTAGTTGGAAAAAAAAATCAACGCTGCCAAGTCGAGACACAAGTCGAGCAAACAGCCTTGAGTCGGCTAAGTAAACTTCCACAATATCCAACACGCAAGTCTCTCACCTCCGTGTCTCTGTCTGTCTGTCTGTCTGTCTGTCTGTCTGTCTGTCTGTCTGCCTGCCTGCCTGCCTGCCTGCCTGCCTGCCTGCCTGCCTGCCTGCCTGCCTGCCTGCCTGCCTGCCTGCCTGCCTGCCTGTCTGTCGGTCTGTCTGTCAGCATCAGTAAGTTTGACGAGCGCTGCTGTTTCCTCTACGTCCACGACAACTCCGACGACTTCCAGATCTACTTCTCCACAGAGGACCAGTGCGGACGGTCAGTTCGCTCACGTTATCAGATGTACTGTATCATTTTACTGTGTAACTCTACTTCATTATAACTCTTCTTATCGGTCTCTCGTCAGTCTTATCAGTCACTCCTCGCAGCCCGGTTTTTTTTTTTTTTTTTCCATACAGGTTTTTTCATACAGGCGAGAGCAGCCGCCTATACTTTTTTAAATGGAGTGAATGCCAGCTCCACTCTGCGGGGCCTCCCCATTGAACAAACAAACCCGAATTGGTAGCACTTTACATTAAGGTGCTTGTAATTAATATTAATTAAGTCTTAATAAGTCATTTATTAAGTGCCTTATTAACACTTAATAAATATTTGTTAGGCATTATTATTTGTTAATTAATGCTTAATAAAGAATCTTAATAAATCATTATTAAGTCATTGTTAAGTACTTAAGTAATAATAATCAGGCACTTGTTATACATTAGTTAAGGATTAATTAAGAGACTCATTATGCATTGTTATATGCTCATAAACAGATATAATAATGCACAAACAATAAAACTATGAATACTCATTAACATTTAACAAGACACTTATTGCATAGTATTATGCATTAATTACACATTAATAACAAACATTATTGATGGTTAATATATACTTAAAAACAAATTAACAGAGCACTAACACAAATCATATTAATAGTTGTTAAGCATTAGTGAGACACTTATTAGGACTTAACAAATATTGTAAATATACCAATTAAAAATTCATAAAACTATACAGGAAGGTGCATACTGTTGGAAGGATAGGCCTCCTTGGGCCACCATCAGGCAATAAAGCAAGTGTTAACAGTCATGAACTATTAACAAGACTTATTAAATATTATTATGTAATCACAAATGTTCTTTACAAATGTAATTAGGCTTTAACGAGGACATGACATGAATTAACCATTTTGCATCTACCTGACAAAGTGTGAACGGTGCGTTATTACATATTCATTAAGAATGGAACAGCGTGTAAAGATTGTCAAGAAATTGTTTATTATGAACTTATTGTGATATTAATTAACATTTTCACCTTCACATGAAACACAGTATTGACATCACAAATCATTTGTTGCACAATGGCTAATCAGTAACTACTGTGACATGAATATCAACAATGAACTTACAATGCACTTATTATGACCTTAATTAACACTTTTGCAGCTACCTAATGTAAAGTGGGGACACTGCTTGTTGACATTAATAAATGCTTAATAACGTTGTTATTAAGAACGAAACAGTGTCTCATTATTGTTAACTAGGCACTTAGGACAAACACGTTTACATCTATACCCAAACATTGCCTGTAGACTTTAACAATTCAGTAATTACACATGTAACAAGTATGAAACACTATTTCATTAACATCAACTATGCATTTACTGTGCACTTATTATGACCTTAATTAACACTTTTGCAGCTACCTAATGTAAAGTGGGGACACTGCTTGTTGACATTAATAAATGCTTAATAACGTTGTTATTAAGAACAAAACAGTGTCTCATTATTGTTAACTAGGCACTTAGGACAAACACGTTTACATCTATACCCAAACATTGCCTGTAGACTTTAACAATTCAGTAATTACACATGTAACAAGTATGAAGCACTATTTCATTAACATCAACTATGCATTTACTGTGCACTTATTATGACCTTAATTAACACTTTTGCAGCTACCTAATGTAAAGTGGGGACACTGCTTGTTGACATTAATAAATGCTTAATAACGTTGTTATTAAGAACGAAACAGTGTCTCGTTATTATCAACATTTTTTTAACCGGGCCCTTATGACACCAACTCTTTTGCATCTATATTCAAACATTGCCTGTAGACTTTAACAATTCAGTAATTACACATGTAATAATTATGAAGCACTGTTTTGTTAACATCAACTACGCATTTACTATGCACTTATTATGACCTTAATTAACACTTTTGCAGCTACCTAATGTAAAGTGGGGACACTGCTTGTTGACATTAATAAATGCTTAATAACATTGTTATTAAGAACGAAACAGTGTCTCATTATTGTTAACTGGGCACTTAGGACAAACACTTCTACATCTATATCAAACATTTCCTGTAGACTTTAACAATTCAGTAATTACATATGTAACAAGTATGAAACACTGTTTCATTAACATCAACTATGCATTTACTATGCACTTATTATAACCCAGATTAACACTTTTGCAGCTACCTAATGTAAAGTGGAGACACTGCTTGTTAACATTAATAAATGATTAATAACACAGTTATTAGGAATGAAACAGTGTCTCATTATTATTAACAGAGCAGAACTAGGCACTTATGACATTAACACTTTTTGAATTACTTTGCAGTCCAGTTATTCTACATTTGTCACTGTTCTACACTTCTTTCTGCTCCATCCATTTTATGAGGGTGAAGAGCTTGAAGACTTGAAGCAGCGGAGGTCAAGTAAACGCAGGACAGTTCACTTGACAGTGGGTGCAGACTCATTTCCTTCAGTGGTGTTACGGTGCTGTATAAAACAAAATACAAACCACAATAATAGATTAGACAGATTCAAGTCTTTTGGCATTTTGGACTTGTTTTGATCATAAAGAGGTTACAGTATACTTTTCAGAAGATCTTCCATTTTCAATCTAAATATAATGGCTCAAGTCTTACAATTCTAATTGCTTGTCAAAGTGTTAGGTCCCCACACAGTCCACACATAATTATCTCTTGGGGCCCAGAGCTCAAATATGTATGGTACTTTAAAATATAGCCCAGTCAGATATCTCACAAGAAGATTTATATTCACTGGTTTCACTTAGTTTCATATTCTTCCAATCACAATCAAGTGGCTGTGGGCCTTGTTGTATGTGCTGTTGGCCTATTGCACTTCCCCCTACTGTAGAGCGTGTGCATGTGCACATCTTATTATCAAGCTGAGCTGATGAGTAACACACTGCTAAACGTGTGGGTTGCACCCCCATGACTTTGCCAAAATGCAAATTTAAACTTGCTTTGAGGCAGATTCTGAATATATGTCATAAACAAAGTCAAGACAGTGACAGGACCCATGCTTTTTGGTATTTAAAGTTAAATGTAAAACATTCCACCCATTTTCAAAATTGTCCTGAGAGGATACAAATGTGAACCAAATGGACCTTAGCGGGTCCATTTGGTTCCATTTGTACCCTCTCAGGAAAAAGGGTTCTGAAAGAAAAATCATTAACATGGTGAAATACATTTTGATGATGTCATCAGATGCATTTCACCATGTTAATGTTTTTTTTTCAGACCTCCATTTTTAGTTAATACAGATTTGGGGAAGTTTTTTTTTTTTATCATGTCCACACAACATCTCTAAGGTATATTAATGACATATTAAAATGTTGAAAATGGGTGGAGTTCCCCTTTAAGAGATTTGGAATCAGTTATTTTTGGCCAAATCCTTTATCATTAGTCCAATTACTATGAATGTAAAGGTTATACTTTAAAGTATTGAAATGTTTGGGCACCCCTTCAGAGATGGTGAGATACACCCTGAAGAGTGTGTACCAAATTTGGTGCTATTTCCACCAAAGAACAATTAGAACTATGTTATGACAATAATACCCGCTTCTAATACAATATAAAACAAATACACCAGTACAGAATTCACATCTTGACACTAATACAGACTGTAGCAAAATGAATAATTTCCCTAACAAACTTGTATCCATTATCTTTTAACATGCAACTGGAACACAAATACAATAAAAGACCAAAACAAGAGACACAAACTGTAGGCCTACCTTATAGCTGCACATACAGTGCTTGTACGTGGGGATTGTGTTGAGCTGTGCTGATGAAACCCGCGATGATTTGAAGTGTGCGCACGCTAATAGGTCCGTGCGGAAACGATTTCCTAAACAAAGGTTCCGCGTCCAAAACGACTTTGGTTCCGCTAAAAACAATTAAATGCTGTGTGTGTAAAAACAAATAGGCTATAACTGCCTCTCTCAGTCTGCACAGTATTTGTATTTGATGATTATTAGTGGAACCAAAGTTGTTTTGGATGCGGAACCTTTGTTTAGGAAACCATTTCCGCACGGACCTATTAGCGTGCGCACACTTGACTTCAAATCATCGCGGGTTTCATCCATAGAAACATCCATCCAGAAAAAAATCATTACTCTATGGTTTCATCAGCACAACTCAACACAATCCCCACATACAAGCACTGTATGTGCAGCTATAAGGTAGGCCTACAGTTTGTGTCTCTTGTTTTGGTCTTTTATTGTATTTGTGTTTCAGTTGCATGTTAAAAGATAATGGATACAAGTTTGTTAGGGAAATTATTCATTTTGCTGCAGTCTGTATTAGTGTCAAGATGTGAATTCTGTACTGGTGTATTTGTTTTATATTGTATTAGAAGCGGGTATTATTGTCATAACATAGTTCTAATTGTTCTTTGGTGGAAATAGCACCAAATTTGGTACACACTCTTCAGGGTGTATCTCACCATCTCTGAAGGGGTGCCCAAACATTTCAATACTTTAGTTTAAAGTATAACCTTTACATTCATAGTAATTGGACTAATGATAAAGGATTTGGCCAAAAATAACTGATTCCAAATCTCTTAAAGGGGAACTCCACCCATTTTCAACATTTTAATATGTCATTAATATACCTTAGAGATGTTGTGTGGACATGATAAAAAAAACTTCCCCCAAATCTGTATTAACTAAAAATGGAGGTCTGAAAAAAACATTAACATGGTGAAATGCATCTGATGACATCATCAAAATGTATTTCACCATGTTAATGATTTTTCTTTCAGAACCCTTTTTTCTGAGAGGGTATAAATGGAACCAAATGGACCCGCTAAGGTCCATTTGGTTCACATTTGTATCCTCTCAGGACAATTTTGAAAATGGGTGGAATGTTTTACATTTAACTTTAAATACCAAAAAGCATGGGTCCTGTCACTGTCTTGACTTTGTTTATGACATATATTCAGAATCTGCCTCAAAGCAAGTTTAAATTTGCATTTTGGCAAAGTCATGGGGGTGCAACCCACACGTTTAGCAGTGTGTTACTCATCAGCTCAGCTTGATAATAAGATGTGCACATGCACACGCTCTACAGTAGGGGGAAGTGCAATAGGCCAACAGCACATACAACAAGGCCCACAGCCACTTGATTGTGATTGGAAGAATATGAAACTAAGTGAAACCAGTGAATATAAATCTTCTTGTGAGATATCTGACTGGGCTATATTTTAAAGTACCATACATATTTGAGCTCTGGGCCCCAAGAGATAATTATGTGTGGACTGTGTGGGGACCTAACACTTTGACAAGCAATTAGAATTGTAAGACTTGAGCCATTATATTTAGATTGAAAATGGAAGATCTTCTGAAAAGTATACTGTAACCTCTTTATGATCAAAACAAGTCCAAAATGCCAAAAGACTTGAATCTGTCTAATCTGCTATTGTGGTTTGTATTTTGTTTTATACAGCACCATAACACCACTGAAGGAAATGAGTCTGCACCCACTGTCAAGTGAACTGTCCTGCGTTTACTTGACCTCCGCTGCTTCAAGTCTTCAAGCTCTTCACCCTCATAAAATGGATGGAGCAGAAAGAAGTGTAGAACAGTGACAAATGTAGAATAACTGGACTGCAAAGTAATTCAAAAAGTGTTAATGTCATAAGTGCCTAGTTCTGCTCTGTTAATAATAATGAGACACTGTTTCGTTCTTAATAACAACGTTATTAAGCATTTATTAATGTCAACAAGCAGTGTCCCCACTTTACATTAGGTAGCTGCAAAAGTGTTAATTAAGGTCATAATAAGTGCATAGTAAATGCATAGTTGATGTTAATGAAACAGTGTTTCATACTTGTTACATGTGTAATTACTGATTTGTTAAAGTCTACAGGCAATGTTTGGGTATAGATGTAAGAGTGTTTGTCCTAAGTGCCTAGTTAACAATAATGAGACACTGTTTTGTTCTTAATAACAACGTTATTAAGCATTTATTAATGTCAACAAGCAGTGTCCCCACTTTACATTAGGTAGCTGCAAAAGTGTTAATTAAGGTCATAATAAGTGCATAGTAAATGCGTAGTTGATGTTAACAAAACAGTGCTTCATAATTGTTACATGTGTAATTACTGAATTGTTAAAGTCTACATGCAATGTTTGAATATAGATGCAAAAGAGTTGGTGTCATAAGGGCCCAGTTAAAAAATGTTGATAATAACGAGACACTGTTTCGTTCTTAATAACAACGTTATTAAGCATTTATTAATGTCAACAAGCAGTGTCCCCACTTTACATTAGGTAGCTGCAAAAGTGTTAATTAAGGTCATAATAAGTGCATAGCAAATGCATAGTTGATGTTAATGAAACAGTGTTTCATACTTGTTACATGTGTAATTACTGATTTGTTAAAGTCTACAGGCAATGTTTGGGTATAGATGTAAGAGTGTTTGTCCTAAGTGCCTAGTTAACAATAATGAGACACTGTTTTGTTCTTAATAACAACGTTATTAAGCATTTATTAATGTCAACAAGCAGTGTCCCCACTTTACATTAGGTAGCTGCAAAAGTGTTAATTAAGGTCATAATAAGTGCATAGTAAATGCGTAGTTGATGTTAACAAAACAGTGCTTCATAATTATTACATGTGTAATTACTGAATTGTTAAAAGTCTACAGGCAATGTTCGAGTATAGATGCAAAAGTGTGAATGCCATAAGTGCCCAGTTAACAATCTGTTGATAATAACGAGACACTGTTTCATTCTTAATAGCAATGTTATTAAGCATTTATTAATGTCAACGAGCAGTTTCCTCACTTTACATTAGGTAGCTGCAAAAGTGTTAATTAAGGTCATAATAAGTTCATTGTTGATTTTCATGTCACAGTAGTTACTGATTAGCCATTGTGCAACAAATGATTTGTGATGTCAATACTGTGTTTCATGTGAAGGTGAAAATGTTAATTAATATCATAATAAGTTCATAATAAACAATTTCTTGACAATCTTTACACGCTGTTCCATTCTTAATGAATATGTAATAACGTACCGTTCACACTTTGTCAGGTAGATGCAAAATGGTTAATTCATGTCTTGTTAACAAATCTATAATAAGTAAGATTTGAAGGTTAATAAATACTCACAAATACCTCGTTAAAGCCTAATTACATTTGTAAAGAACATTTGTGATTACATAATAATATTTAATAAGTCTTGTTAATAGTTCATGACTGTTAACACTTGCTTTATTGCCTGATGGTGGCCCAAGGAGGCCTATCCTTCCAACAGTATGCACCTTCCTGTATAGTTTTATGAATTTTTAATTGGTATATTTACAATATTTGTTAAGTCCTAATAAGTGTCTCACTAATGCTTAACAACTATTAATATGATTTGTGTTAGTGCTCTGTTAATTTGTTTTCAAATATATATTAACCATCAATAATGTTTGTTATTAATGTGTAATTAATGCATAATACTATGCAATAAGTGTCTTGTTAAATGTTAATAAGTATTCATAGTTTTATTGTTTGTGCATTATTATATCTGTTTATGAGCATATAACAATGCATAATGACTCTCTTATTAATCCTTAACTAATGTATAACAAGTGCCTAATTATTATTATTTAAGTACTTAACAATGTCTTAATAATGATTTATTAAGATTCTTTATTAAGCATTAATTAACAAATAATAATGCCTAACAAATATTTATTAAGTGTTAATAAGGCACTTAATAAATGACTTATTAAGACTTAATTAATATTAATTACAAGCACCTTAATGTAAAGTGCTACCCAAGAATTTTATTGTATTGAATTATTATTTGGGGCGGCTGTGGCTCAGGAGGTAGAGCAGGTCGTCCAATGACCCATAGGTCGGCGGTTCGAATCCCGGCTCTTCCTGTCTATGTGCCGAAGTGTCCTTGGGCAAGACACTGAACCCCAAGTTGCCTCCAATGAGTTGGTCGATGTGAGCTGGCCGCCATTGGTGTGTGAATGTGTGAAGTTTAGGACGCTGGCGTCGACGGTTCGCCGCTCTACTTCCCAATGTATGAATGAATGGACCATTGTAAAGCGCTTTGAGCACTTGGAAAAGTGCGTGGCTGCTCCGTCACTTCAGAGATAATATAACGTCTTTCTGGGTAACTGTCAACACCACAGAGTAATAAAACGATAGCCAGAGCCATAGCCCCGCCCCCCCTATACACTTCAATAGAAGCTGGAGGTACAATTATAACTCATTGGGACAAGCGACTGGAAGTGTTAGCCTAGCCTATCCCAGGACTTTTTCTTTGGCTCAATTTTGAGGTCTGGGGTGACATCATGTGCGTCAATGGCCTCTATTGACTTCCATTATAGTGAAGTGCTGCACTTTACTTGGTCAACACCTTAGAGTATATATTAAATAGAGAGGGCACCCGAGATCCCCTCTCATCCACTTGCATTGAGTTGCTCACTCAGCGCATGAGGCGATTTCACTCCTATTTTTCCCCTATTTCCGGGGGGAAAACAGAGTGCATTCTGGGAAAATGGGGCCGAGAACATGAACGCGGGCGACCTCATGCACGCTCGGCGCGCGTGCGTGTGCGTGCGTCAGAGCGGAGAGCTATGGAGGGGGCGGAGCCTATTCCGCGTTCATGTTACTGGCCCCATGCTCTCAAACTGCATTCTCAACTTTGGCCACTATGTCCATTTCGCCTCAAGATTTCCTCAGGGTGCTCTCTCTATAATTATTTACTCTGAGGTCAACACCTTCACTCTGCTGCTGTGGCGGTGTCACGGTGTAACATGTCCGTGTGGAAACACGCTGCCAACTAACAGTCATATTGTTACACCTTACATGCACGTACATTCCCTGCACATGCACGCGGACTGAAGCAACGTCAGGGACTCAGATGGAGATAAATGACTGTGTGTGTGTGTGTGTGTGTGTGTGTGTGTGTGTGTGTGTGTGTGTGTGTGTGTGTGTGTGTGTGTGTGTGTGTGTGTGTGTGTGTGTGTGTTCAGGTTCTGCTCCATGGTGAAGGAGATGATCGCAGATGGAACAGGAAACGCTGTGGAGCTGGAAGGAGAGGGGGAGGGCGACACGCTGGAGGTGTGTGTGGCATTCATGTCTTAGCATGCTGCCAAGTCCAGGGTAATTGAGTTTGACATACTCTATGTCAGGGGAGCCCAACCAGTAGATCGGGATCTAACGGTAGATCTCGGCCTGATCTCAAGTAGATCTCGGGAAATGTGGGGTGGAAAAGAAAAAAGAGCGATTTTCGTCTGTGCGTGTGATGCATTTGCAATGGCAGTGTTTGTCCATGTCTGTTGTACTTATGTTGTACTGTTGTAGGCCTATTTATGACAAGTCTGTTGTACTTTATGCTTATATGGACATAAAGTAAAGTGGTAAAACAAAGTAGTGTTGTGTTGTTGTGAAGTTACTGCAGGCTGGCAACGATGCGTGTGGTTTGAAATGTTGATATTGGACTGGTAGATCCCGGAGGGGTTGGCTGCTGAAAAGTAGATCTTGGGTCAAAAAAGGTTGGGCACCCCTGGTCTATATGGACCACCCCATTTAGGACTTCCAATAGTTAGCATAAAAAAAAAATGAAAAAAAAAAAAAAAACATTTTTAAAATATTCTGTAGATACTGCACAGAATCCATCCTGGATTCCTGGAATGAATGAGCTAGATCAGGGGTTTTCAACTTTTTTGACATCAGGGACCACCATTTATTCAGCATTTGAGCCGCGGACCACCATTTGATGACATTTTAGACCTAAAACTAAAGAATTCTTTTGGTTTTGTTCACAATTCCAGGCTGGATTGTGCTAATTCAGACGATGAATATTTTAACTCTTGGGAGTGTGAAAATGAAACCAAATGGACCCGCAAGGGTCCATTTGGTTTCACATTTACATTCTCAAGAGTTACAACTGGTTAACCAACTTTCCATCATTTAGCCTGGGGACCACCTGGAACCTTCTCAAGGACCACTGGTGGTCCCCGGACCACCTGTTGAAAACCCCTGAGCTAGATCAAATCGTTGGGCAGTAATCGGGGTTGGACAAGACTAGTGATTGATTGTAGTACAAATACCGGTAATGCAACGGTTGAACTAGCCGACAGATCAAACACCCCATAGCCTGGAGGGATGTGTGATCTGTATAGAAACTTGCGCTGAAACTTCAAAGTAAAATGCCCTCCATTTCCTTTTCAGCACACCTTTATTAGATGTGCTAAACAGTTGCTGCATGGATTTAAAATCATCCAGTTGTTTCGGCATAAGTAATCAATATGGTCCATGTATTGTATATTGTCAACCATGTATCCTATTATAACTGCGTGTCAGCAGATTGGTCTGGGATAGCTCAATTGCATGCCCATTTCCTACTCCAGAAAACTGGGGTGGCCAGTGAGGACACAGTATGCAAACATATTTGGATAATTTGTCCTGACTGGCCCCACCCCAATGTCTTTGCCAACAGCTGATTTGGTTTGGCTTTAGCCAGGTTAATGACATCGCTGTTAAATGTAAACTGTGTGTGTGTGTGTGTGTGTGTGTGTGTGTGTGTGTGTGTGTGTGTGTGTGTGTGTGTGTGTGTGTGTGTGTGTGTGTGTGTGTGTGTGTGTGCGTGCGTGTGTGTGTCCGTGTGTTGCAGTATGAGTATGACACCAATGAGACAGGGGACAGGGTGGTCCTGGGCAGGGGGACGTACGGGGTGGTCTACGCCGGCAGAGACGTCAGCAACCAGGTCCGCATCGCCATCAAAGAGATCCCAGAGAGAGACAGCAGGTGAGGTGCAACACTGCGTGTGTGACTGCAACCCAGTCTATTTATTATTTATTTATTTATTTATTTATTTATTTATTTATTTATTTATTTATTTATTTATTTATTTATTTATTTATTTATTTATTTATTTATTTATATAGCACATTTAAAAACGATTTTCATCGTACCAAAGTGCTTCACAATACAACTCAACACACAACATATTACATGAGGAACCAAATAAATTAAAATGATCAGCACACAACAGTGGTGCAGCATAAAACAAAGAAGGGGACAAGACAACAACAACAACAACAACAACAACAACAACAACAACAGAAAAAAAAGTCTAGGAACAGAGTAGAAAGTCTCATGAGGTTTTGGCGAATATGCACGCAATGGCACGGGGCCCATTACGTGAATACTCGCCAAGAATATAGGCAAAAATCCGTGGATATTCGCTTACAATAAATCCGTGCATATTCGTCTTCCCACTGAAAATGACGGAGCGTCGCCGTCTCTGCCGACCATGAGCGTTGTGAGGCGCCACTGAGCGAGAGGCGCTAGCCGAGCGAATTGCCGCGCTGAGCATTGCGATGGTCGGCAGAGCCGACTCAGCCGCGTCCGAGTTGCGATGTGTTAGGGACAGAATGGTAAATATTAAAAAACCCAAATGGCCCCACCCCCAACCAGCCACTTCCGGTTTGTGGAAAAAAAAAACTGCCCCAGCCACTTCCGGTTTGTGGAAAAAACACGCCCCCGCGCATAGTCACGGATTTTTGCTTTAACTCGTAGTGTATCCACGCAATTCCTAGGTGCCATTCCGTGTATAGTGTAGTACTTTCTGTGAGACTGCACTGGTGTGTGCAGTGATTCAGCTGTCTCAAAAGGTGGGGGCGTGGCACATGGTATATGGCTGAACCCCTGCTGAACCAAAAGTGAAAGTGAAAGTGTGAGTGTCAACACATTACTGACATGGTGGAGAGACAATATATAGCAAAAAAATGCATTTTGGAGCGATGTATATAGGTGAACTTGCACAACACCCCTTAGCCCCATTATAAGCTTATTTTGGGGTAGGGGAAACAGCCATAAAGGAGTATTTTCACAAAATAACACTATACTTGCCTTCTACAACTAAAGCATGCAGATAAAAACACATTCAGTACTTTATTTCTTTCATAAATAGAGAATCTTTCACTCAATAGGAGGTGCTCCTGTCGCAGGATGATGATGTCACATGAGCATGTTCATCCATATATTCTATAGAGCTAGATCACACTTGACATCATCATCCTGCGCCAGCAGCATTTCCTGTGAATTATTCTCTCTATTTTTATTTGTTTATTTTAGTTATATAGGGAAAGTATAATGTTTTTAAGCGATGTTTATCTTATTAGTCAGGGATCCTTTAGAGATCAGACGTATTAGTGTACAAGGTATAGCAAAGGCATATTTCACCTCCTGTAATTTTTGGGTGGGGGATCTACCTCATCTTCTTGGCAATCTATAAGGCACTTATTCTGAAAATCTCCCTGACAAAAAACAAAAAAAAGGGTTAATCGACTTCTGAAATCAATATTTGTTTCTTTGTTTCTCTGCACCTGTATGCGTTTGCATGTGTGTGTGTGTGTGTGTGTGTGCGCGTGCGCGTGCGTGTGCGTGTGCGCGCGCGCGTGCGTGTGTGTGTGTGTGTGTGTGTGTGTGTGTGTGTGTGTGTGTGTGTGTGTGTGTGTGTGTGTGTGTGTCAGGTACTCCCAGCCCCTCCATGAGGAGATCGCCCTCCATAAGTATCTAAAGCACAGGAACATTGTTCAGTATTTAGGCTCCGTTTCCGAGGACGGATACATCAAGATCTTCATGGAGCAGGTGCCCGGAGGTGTGTGTGTGTGTGTGTGTGTGTGTGTGTGTGTGTGTGTGTGTGTGTGTGTGTGTGTGTGTGTGTGTGTGTGTGTGTGTGTGTGTGTGCGTCTCTGTTCTTACTAAAACTGCAACCTGACATCACTGAATCTCCCCAGCCCTTAACTCTGTTTTCACTCACAGAGACTCACTCAAGGCTCTGTCATTGGTCTACTCTAGGATGTTTGTGCTTTATATTCTACTTCTAGGGCAGTGGTTTCCAACCTTTTTGACACCAGGGCCCACTATTTATTCAGCATTTGAGCCACGGACCATCATTTGATGACATTTTAGCCCCCACAGACCCCAAAACTAAAGATTCCTTTCACTGTTGTCCACAATTCCAGGCTGGATATGGGAAATAAAAGAGTCAAACATACAGATCAAAATGACCATTAACCTTCTACATTCTCTCGTTGTGTAGACTTGGGGGCTAATTCACATTTTAACTCTTGAGAGTGTAAAAAAAAAAAAAAAAAATATATATATATATATATATATATATATATATATATATATATATATATATATATATATATATATATATATATATATATATATATATATATATATATATATATATATATATATATATATACACAGTATATAAGACAGCTAGATGGCTTGCCTGCGCTTCTTGCCAATGAGGAATGATGTCGTCACGTGGTGGCCATCTTGCTTCAAACAGCTGCGTTTAATGAATGTTCTCCTTGTCGTTGCTTCAGGGAGCCTGTCGGCTCTGCTGCGCTCCAAGTGGGGTCCTCTGAAGGAGGCCACCATCATCTTCTACACCAGGCAGATCCTGGAGGGGCTGCGCTACCTGCACGAGAACCAGATCGTCCACAGAGACATCAAGGTAGGACCACCTTGAGAACCAGAGGGTCCATAAACATCAAGGTAGGACCACCTTGAGAACCAGAGGGTCCATAAACATCAAGGTAGGACCACCTTGAGAACCAGAGGGTCCATAAACATCAAGGTAGGACCACCTTGAGAACCAGAGGGTCCATAAACATCAAGGTAGGACCACCTTGAGAACCAGAGCGTCCATAGAGATATCAAGGTAGGACCAGTGTTGTTTTTGTCGACTAAGACTAAGACTAAAGACTAAGTCGACTAAGGTTTTTGATATTTAGTCGACTAAGACTAGACTAACAAAAATGAATTTCAGAAGACTAATTGGGACTAAAAGATGTGTGTTTGCAAAAGACTAAGACTAAGACGAAGACTAAATCATAACCTAAGACTAATGGAAATAGGAAACATTTTTGACTTCTTTTTTTCGTTCTTTTTAAGTATGTGAACATATCTGCAGTATAGATTGCATACGTTTTCAGGAAAGGGACTATTACTAATGCAGTAATTTTATACAAAGAAATAAAACAAAACATCTTTCATACTAAAAACTATAAATCTGTATAACATATATAAACCTCCAATGCATTTGCATGTAAGACTAAACTACCAAGACTAAGACTAAAAAAAGACTAAGACTAAAAAAGACTAAGACTAAAAAAAGACTAAGACTGAGACTAAGACTAAATCGACGTTGATATTTCGTCGACTAGACTAAGACTAAAAAAATGAATTTCAGAAGACTAAATGGGACTAAAAGACGAAATATGTGTTACTCAAAAGACTAAGACTAAGACTAAGACAAAATATTCTCAAACAAACAACACTGGGTAGGACCACCTTGAGAACCAGAGGGTCCATAAACACCAAGGTACCTCCTTTAGAAGCAGATGCTAGGATCCAGCAGGAAAACAGAAAAAAATACCTACACCTGCTGAACAAAAAATATGCGTAGACAATAGTCTTGACCTCCACACTCATACAGTAGTTAAAGAGGGGGTGCCGTGATTTTTTTTTTTTTTTTCAATTTTGTACATGTTTAAGAGGTGACACTATGTAAATAGACCCCTAGGTGTGTTTTTATGTGCAATGATGTCTTCCCTTTGTATTTAGGGTTTCTTCCTGGGGGCTGAACCTTTCCAGTCAAACGAAAAAACTTCAGTATAGTGACATCATGTGCTCAGCCCCTCCCCTAACTCCTCCCCCTTTATCATACAACTAAAGCTGTGGGCGTGGCTTCAGTTCAGGTGGATCTCCACCCATCACCACCCACCAGGCAAACCAGGCATACTTAATGAACTGGTAGGGTGGAATCATAAAAATGACAGTTTAACAAACACTGTACACTTTTTGGGAAAAAATCTTACTTTTCATATAATATTAATACCTGATGATCATGTTTTAGGGTAGAAAAAATCATGGCACTCCATCTTTAACACTATACAGTAAGCTGGAAGATGGAAAGCTCCGACCTTATCAGGGCTGCAAGAGATTAATCAAAAGACCAAGATGACTCAATCCAAAACAGAGCTCCGGAGACTACAGTCTGATCTTGCTTGGTTGGTGCGACAGACGTGCAATCTCTGAGCGATAATAACTCCTTGTCTGAATCTAAAGCTATCGAAAACGCTGTTTTATGACAGCCCATCGTTAGTCGCGGTAGGATGTATATGACCTCACTGTGTTCCCCATCGTTGGTTCTTTGTTATGGGCTGCTCTTAGCCACATCTGCTATGAAGCCCCGGTGTCATACACGTCTGGAAATCCTGGCTAATCCGGATTGGAAACTACTTAATGCCAGGCTGATACGGATCTTGCTGCCAACCTGGAACAGTCTCCTTTCTCACTTAAAGAGGGGGTTCTGTGATTTTTGTATTTTTTCCAATTTTGTACATGTTTAAGAGGTGACAGTATGTAAATAGACCCTTGGTGTGTTTTTATGTGCAATGATGTCTTCCCTTTGTATTTAGGGTTTCTTCCTGAGGGCGAACCTTTCCAGTCAAACGTGCCAATGGAAAAAACTTCAATATAGTGACATCACATGCTCAGCCCCTCCCCTAACTCCTCCCCCTTTATCATGCAACTAAAGCTGTGGGTGTGGCTTCAGTTCAGGTGGATCTCCACCCATCACCACCCACCAGGCAAACCAGGCATACTTAATGAACTGGAAGGGTGGAATCATAAAAATGACAGTTTAACAAACACTGTACACTTTTTGAAAAAATCTTACTTTTCATATAACGTTAATACTCGATGATCATGTTTTAGGGTAGAAAAAATTCATGGCACTCCATCTTTAAGTAGAGGTAGAGGATTATCTCTCTCTCTCTCTCTCTCTCTCTCTCTCTCTCTCTCTCTCTCTCTCTCTCTCTCTCTCTCTCTCAGGGGGACAACGTCTTGGTGAACACCTACAGTGGGGTGCTGAAGATCTCCGACTTCGGGACGTCCAAACGTCTGGCGGGAGTCAACCCGTGTACCGAGACCTTCACAGGTAACACCCTGACCCCTCGACCTTGTGACCCTTCTCGACCTGTGTACCGAGAGCATTCACAGGTGACCCTGACCCTGATGAACGTTGGACGCTTTCCTCCGTTCTCTCGCCATTATCTCCTGTATGTTTTACCTGGACATTACACACAGGATCTGTACATACAGGATACGATAGCCTGAGAATGGAGGAATCGGGTTTCATCGCACATGAAGGCGTAAGTAACGTTCAGACCCCGTTCCTTTTACCCACATAAGCGACATTGAGGAGTCAAATCTGAGATAATGCCATTGATTGCATGGGATAGAATGGGCCTGGGTGCAGCAGTTTTTTTTTCAAAATGGCCGCCGCCCATTCTGTCCCAAATGAAAGTCAACAACACAACGGTCGTCAAACGATGCGCTCGGATCAAAAGATGGATTACGGAATGGAAGCAATTAATTTCCGTGTTCTGCCTTACGCTCATGTTTGGTGGGTAGGCCTACAGGTCAGCGGTAAGTCGGTTAAGGCCAGGGTTGGACTGAATATAGCATACATGGGCATTTTGCAGCTCGGGGGCCAAATGCGGCCCTTTGGCTGACTCTGCCCGGCCCGGGGACCACCAGTGGTCCACCAGTGACCACCAGTGGTCAATTTAGTTCCAATTTAAATTCCAATTTAAATATGGAAAGTTGGTTAACCAGATGTAACTCTTTGAGAGCGTATAAATGAAACCAGTGATTTTCAACCTTTTTCATACCAGGGTCCAATATTTATTGAGCATTTGAGCCACGGACCACCATTTTGTGACATTTTAGACCCACGGACCCCAAAACCCAAAGATTTCTTCTGTTTTATCTACAATTTCAGGATGGATTTCAGAAACATAACAGGCAAACCTAGATCTCTAGTTTGTGTGGATTTGGGATAATTCAGATGAATATTTTAACTCTTGAGAGCGTAAAAATGAAACTAAAGGGACCCGCAAGGGTCCATTTAGTTTCATTTTTACGCTCTCAAGAGTTACATCTGGTTACCAACTGGTGGGCCGGTCTGGACCAAATTCACGCCAAAAAATGACCGGGCCGAATTTTTGTTCCAATCCAGCCCTGTTTAAAGCCCCTCTGTGTAATCAGTTTGGCATCTCTGTGACATGGGGAGTCATGTGGAAGGAACAGAGGGAGCGATGTGGTCAGAATATAGACCCACGTTGTCTGCACAGGACTGTAAACATCTAAATGTCGAGAGATACTATCAACGGCTATGGAAACATAGCCGGACACACACACACGCACACACACACACACGCACGCACGCACGCACGCACGCACGCACACACACACACACACACACACACACACACACACACACACACACACACACACACACACACACACACACACACACACACACACACACACACGTGCGCGTACACGCAGCCATCTGGTGTGGGGCTGTCGTGGTCAATGATCGGTATAATCAGATTAGCCGATCAAACAAAGTATGTTTATCTTTCATTAGCTGCCGTGTGTGTGTGTGTGTGTGTGTGTGTGTGTGTGTGTGTGTGTGTGTGTGTGTGTGTGTGTGTGTGTGTGTGTGTGTGTGTGTGTGTGTGTGCGTGCGTGTGCATGTGCACGTGTGTGCACTGCACAGTCACAGTCACAGAAGGAAGGATTCCATTTCCACGGTAGTGAAAGTATTCCACAGGTCTACATGTACTGTATGTACTGTTGTGTTTACAGGTAGTATTCAGTACGTGGTATGTATGGTATTTGTAAATGGTGCATTTATTTAGTGCTTGTGTGCATCCCATTCACCCATTCACATGCCAATGGCAGCGGAAACCAATGCAAGATACCGACAAGCACATCAGGAGCAATTAGGGGTTATAAGTGTCTTGCTCAGGGACACATAGACACTAACTCTGGGGGAGTCCACAGAGTTTGAACTGGCAACCTCTACCCCTGAGCCCCATATTATATATATATATATATATATATATATATATATATATATATATATATATATATATATATATATATATATATATAGAGTGTATATACTGTATGTATGTACTTCTTTGTACAGGTACTCTCCAATACATGGCTCCAGAGATCATAGACAAGGGCCCGCGGGGCTACGGGGCCCCGGCAGACATCTGGTCGCTGGGCTGTACCATCATAGAGATGGCCACCGGGAAACCCCCTTTCCACGAGCTGGGAGAGCCCCAGGCAGCCATGTTTAAGGTTAGTTCAACAAGGAGGCTGCCATGTTTATGGTTAGTTCCAGCAGGAAGCAACCATGTTTAAGGTTAGTTCCACTAGGAGGCAGCCATGTTTATGGTTAGTTCCATTAGGAGGCTGCCATGTTTATGGTTAGTTCCATAAGAAGGAAGCCATGTTTAAAAGGATCCCTGTCTAATGAGATAAACATTGCTTAAAACATTATACTTTCCCTATATACAAACCTATAAACAAATAAAAACACCAATGGCATCTTATTTATTTCATAAATAGAGAATATTTCACTCAACAAGAACTGCTCCTGGCACAGGATGATGATGTCACGTGTGATCTAACTCTATGGAATATATGGATGAACATGCTCTGTGACATCATCATCCTGCGACCGGAGCACCTCCTATTGAGTGAAAGATTCTCTATTTATGAAAGAAATAAAGTATTGAAGGTGTTTTTATCTGCATGTCATAGTCATAGAAGGCAAGTATAGTGTTTTACGGCATATTTGTCTTATTAGGCAGGGATCCTTTTAAGATTAGTTCCTAAGGAGACAGCCATGTTTTAGGTTAGTTCCACTAGGAGGCTGCCATGTTTAAGATTAGTTCCACTAGCAGGCTTCCATGTTTATGTTTAGTTCCATAAGAAGGCAGCCATGCTAAAGGTTAGTTTCATAGAGAGGCAGCGACGTTTAGGTTTAGTTCCACTAGCAGGCAGCCATGTTTAACGTTAGTTCCACTAGGTGGCAGCCATGTTTAACGTTAGTTCCACTAGGTGGCAGCCATGTTTAAGGTTAGTTCCATATAAGCCAGGTTGTGTGTTACGTTGTGTCTGGGTTCATTTAGTCAAATAAAACTATGACAAAGAAGGGGACCCTGACAACTCGGAACACTATGAATTATGTAACCCCGGAAGCTGTTATATTCTCTATCGACAGAAATATATTTTAAAATATACTTACATTTTAGTTTAGAATTTCAATCTCCACTAAGCGACAAGCCACTGCATTTTATGCTTTTATGATTTTGATTCACATCAGTGCAAATTTACACAACCATGGAGAAAGAAACGTGTGTGTTGTGTGTGTGTGTGTGTGTGTGTGTGTGTGTGTGTGTGTGTGTGTGTGCGTGTGTGTGTGTGTGTGTGCGTGTGTGTGTGTGTGATCCAGGTGGGCATGTTTAAAATCCACCCAGAGATCCCGGAGTCTCTCTCGTTGGAGGCCAAGGCCTTCATCCTGCGGTCCTTCGAGCCGGATCCTCACAAGAGAGCCAACGCCTCTGACCTCCTCAAGGACCCGTTCGTCCGACACAACACCAAGGGCAAGAAGAGCAAGATCGCCTTCAAACCCTCAGGTATCATCTGCATGTGCACATGGACAGGATTATTATTGGATGGATTATTGCAGGGGTGTAAAACCCAAATACAGAGTGGGCCGAAAAATTGGTACAAGTCGAGGGCCGGAGATACCGGTCTGTGTTTCAACACCGGTTTACGATGACGTCCCTGTCAAACAGCAAAAAAGTAATTTCCCTTCAAAAATCAATGTCTCTTAATGGCAAGATAATTGTAAAGATGAAACTGCCTGCATTAAAACTGTTTTAAGTTTTAATGAAAAATAGCAGGTGTTCACGTGAACACCTGCTATTTTTCGGGGAAAATCTTGTTCTATGATCCTCACCAAGTGATGAGTTCATTGAGAAAGTAAATGAGAGTTGAGGAAGTAAAAAAAAAAATAGTTGCATTCATTTATTATCATGATGTGTGCAATATACCAGAGGGCCAGTTCTAATACTAATTCAATATCATCCTGCGGGCCAAAGCTAATTCATTCACGGTCCTGATTTGGCCCCCGGGCCTTGAGTTTGACATATGTAGATTATTGTATACAGTATCATTGTAAGGTAACCGACAGAGAACTCGACGGCTCTCCGACTCGCCATGTTTTAGTGCATTTTTAGTGTACACGATGTGCACACACACTACAATACTCCCGCGGGTCACTACACTCTATAGTGGGGAAAATTAGCCCAGAAAGGAGAAACACATTTTTGATTTAACTTAATTTAAATACGACTTGCAGTATTCTTTCTCTTTTGTTGTGATAATCCTCCCTGTACTTCCTCCCTGTCCCCAGTAAAAAAGGCCTGTAGTATACAGCCCCCCCCCCCCAAACACACACACACACACACACACACACATCCTTCCCCAATTCACGCAAATCACTGAAAGCTCCTTTACATTGCACTAAATTGATCACTGTAACAACTCTGTTGTTTTCCTCATCTCTCTCTGCTCTCTGGACTGTGGTTTCAGTTTGGCAAGGTTTGTAATCAACCCTGTGTGTGTGCGTGCGCGTGCGTGTGCGTGTGCGTGTTGTGTTGTGTTGTGTTGTGTTGTGTTGTGTTGTGTTGTGTTGTGTTGTGTTGTGTTGTGTTGTGTTGTGTTGTGTTGTGTTTGTTGTGTTGTGATGTGTCTTGGAAGATCATGGAATCACCTTCCAAAATGGATCATCATATGAATCAAACTCTGTGAAGATTGTTGGTGTCTTGTCCGTAATGTGGGTCCTCTCTGTGGTGTCTTGTAATTGATTGATTGATTGACCTTAAATTGACCTTAAAAAAATACTACCTTTATTTTAGACTGGCGTCCCTGCCTTTGGTGTCGTTAGTACTAGTTGAAAATCTGACTAGGGTAGCTGATTGGCCGACAGCCCCGTCACTCAAGTGTTGACTCCTCCAACGCTTCTTTAAAGAAGTGTCAGGTTTTATAAACGTCATCATCCGACTTATTTTACTGCTTTTGTTTACATGCTAGTGACACTCGTTGGCTGTGTTTGTTTGGTTAGCAACCGGGCTAGCACATTTAGTCACATGAATGACAACAATGTCGTCTGACTTGCCAATGTTCTTATGGGTTGTTATGAACCAATCACCGCAAAGACTGCCGGTTGGTGACGCCCATTCCAGAAACTGGAAACTGGTAGAGAGAGTAATAAATAATGAAGTGAAACGAAATGACAATTCTGAGAGACTGAGTTCAGGCTATAGCCTGGAAAAGCCTAGCCTGGTCTAGCCCTCAATGATTTTGGCCTTGGGGGGGCGGGGTGCCGGCGGGGTGCTGATCTGATTTGATCTCACTAACGTGTCGTCATCCCCGGCCCCTCCCGTGCCCGTCCACTGCTGTTCTACGTCACATCATTTAGAGCGACCCACCCCGGAAGGTTGACTCCCCCCTCAAGGCCACTTCATGTAACACGTTAGTCCAGGCTTTCCGTTTTCGCGCAAGGCAAACGAAAATGAAAGCCTGGGTGTCGAGGCTAGGAAAAGCCAGACCAAATCAGCTGTGGGCAAAAAAAAATGTCTGTCAGCAGATTGGTCTGGAAAAGCTAAATTGTAAACCCACTTCCTACTCCAGAAAATTGGGGTGGCCAATCAGAACACAGTATGTAAACATATTTGAATACTGTGTCCTGATCGGCCAACCCCATTTTCTGGATGAAATCATGAAAATCAAATGATTCTACATGGTATATAACTAACGAATATTCCTACATCACATATCGAGTCTCCTATACGGGTCTGTCTGTAACAGATTACATCCGC
>CM076982.1:48161947-48186947 GCA_039105355.1 Benthosema pterotum | reverse complement strand
GTGTGTAACATACCAGAGGGCCAGTTCTAATACTAATTCAATATCATCCCGCGGGCCAAAGAGATAATCCAATCACGGGCCTGATTTGGCCCCCCGGGGCCTTGAGTTTGACATATGTGGTCTAGGGATTTCCATGTGCGTCCTGTGTCCAGTGTTGGGACATGTGCACTACATAACTTAATATATTACATAATATATTACCAAAATGCAGTAACTTGTAATATAAACATATTACCTAACTAAAACAATCTAATATATTTTCTTTCTACATTACTGCATTACTTTCAATATTACTTTCTGTCAATCTGTCTCATTGAAAATGTTCTTGTGGAATTATCTTGACAACTGCAGAAGTTAAATAATTACTTATTTTCCATCATTTGTCATCAAATTATTTATTCAGGAGTGTCGTTATTTCAAGTTGATTTCATATGGATTTGGCCATATAGCCAAGGGGGCTTGCTGTATTGTAGGTATGCCACTTGCCTACGCAACATTTGATTAATAGTGATACTTGACATTTAATTATATATTTTGTGTTATGTTTTTTTAAGTAATATGTAATAGTAATACTAATATATTACACTTGCTCAGACAGTAATATTGTAATATAATATTTTGCCTTAAAATGAAGGTAATAATTAATAAGTAATACATTAACAAGGTAAAGTAATATTCCCAACACTGCCTGTGTCTCTCTGCAGGGCAGCGAGGAGCTGCAGCTCTCCGTGGACCACATCAAACAGATCATCTGCATCCTCAGAGACTTCATCCACTCTCCAGAGAGACGCGTCATGGCCTCCACCATCTCCAAGCTCAAGCTGGACCTGGACTTCGACTCCACCTCCATCAACCAGATCCAGCTGGTCCTCTTCGGCTTCCAGGACTCGGTCAGTCGGAGCGACGGGCCGCAGTCGGACCCCGACTGAGATCTGAAGTTCAGTCCGTAGTTTAGATCAGTGGTTTTCAGCCTTTTTCATACCAGGGACCACTATTTATTCAGAAGTTGAGCCACGGGACATTTTTACCCCATAGACTCAAAACGAAATACTTATTTTGCTCTTGTCCAAAATTCCAGGCTGGATTTTCCCAAACAAAACAGGCAAACATACAGTAAATCAAAAATAACCATTATTTTACATCCTGTAGGCTTCTTGATTAAGTGGGCTAATTCCGATTATGAATATTTTAACTCTTCCGGGTCAATTTGGTTTCATTTTTACGCTCGAGAGTTACATCTGGTTAACCGACTTTTCATCTGGTTAACCAACTTAGCTGGGGACCACTAGTGGTCCTTGAGAGGGTTCCATTTACTTACTCTTTAATCAGCATTGTAGCCACGGACCAACACTTGATGTTTTTGTCCATGATTTAGGAGAGATGACTGGAAAAAATAACAATTCCTCTACATGTTTTAATAAATCAGATAGATAATAGAAAATTAAGCAATTCAGAATCAGATGTCTGAATATCATTTAACTCTTGAGAGCGCAAAATGAAACCAAATGGACCCCGCAAGGGTCCATTTGGTTTCATTTTCACGCTGTCAAGAGTTACAGGTCTATAAGGGTCCATTTGGTTACCGACTGTCCATCATTTAGCTGGGTACAACCTGGAATCCTCTCAAGGACCACTGGTTGAAAAAACACTGGTTAAGTGCAGTTCTGATTGCATGTGTGTGTGTGTGTGTGTGTGTGTGTGTGTGTGTGTGTGTGTGTGTGTGTGTGTGTGTGTGTGTGTGTGTGTGTGTGTGTGTGTGTGTGTGTGTGTGTGTGTGTGTCCGTACAGGTCAACAAGGTGTTGAGGAACCACCACATCAAACCTCACTGGATGTTCGCCATGGATAACATCATCAGGAGAGCTGTGCAGGCAGCAGTCACTATCCTGATACCTGGTGAGTCCTAGAGGTCAAGGGTATTGAACCTTTTTGATGCCAGGGCCCACCATTTAGTCAGCATTCAAGGACATTTTAGCCACACAGACCCCAAAACTAAAGAGTTCTTTTGCTTTTGTCCACAATTCCAGGCTGGATTTGGGAAACAAAACAAGCAAAACATACAGACCAAAATGACCATCAATCTTCTAGTTGTGTAGACTTGGGCTAATTAAGATAATGAATATTTTAACTCTTGAGAGTGTAAAAATGAAACCAAATGGATCCTTGCGGGACAATTTGGTCTCAATTCTCAATAGTTACATCTGGTTAACCAACTTAGCTGGGGACCACCTGGAATCCTCTCAAGGACCACTGATGGTCCCCGGACCACGGACTGAAGACCCCTGACCGATTTGTAACTCTGTCCGGATTTGGTGGTTACAAATCTTAAAAGTGCTACCGAGCCTCCCATGTTGCTGAAAGTATTGTTTTTAATGGGAGTAAATGGAGTGGAATAATACACAACAAACTGTCACAGGAAACCAGAGGAAGGAACGCTACAAGATAAACAAAGTCTTGGCGAGGGTCTATTCATTGGTCTCATTTGTAGTCCTTTAGCGGCCATATTGAGGACCAACATAGCTTATAATCCCATATGTTGGTCTTCAACATGGCAGCTAGAGAAGTACAAATGAGACCCATGGATAGATTAGCTGTAGCTTATCCACATTTCTAGCTGTAGGAAGCAGTGAAAAAGTTACGTAAAAAATGGGAATAGAGCCAAGGCGTTTTAAAAAGCTCAGTGGATTGAGCTTTCAAAAACATTGCGCACATGTGCACGAAACGAGCACCCGCACAACACAAATCACTGGACGCCGCACGATAAACGACCTGCGATCTCTTGATCGCAGGTCGTTTTCTGAGCACAAAACGCTGGTCCCATTGAAAACGAATTAGAATGCGCGGTTTATTACTCGCCGTCTGTAAGCCCCTTTAGCATTATTAACAATGCTTAGGATTAGCATTAGTTAGCATGGCTCTCATCAGTTAGCATTACGTAGAATTACTTAGCGTTATTGGCATTACTTTAGCTATTGAAAAATATCAGACCTACAAGCTCATGCTGTGCCGCGCTATGAGCTTGTAGGTCTGATATTTTTGGAAAATGGTGACAAAATGTGGCGCAAATCTTTAAAGTGGAAAGTCAGGCTGAGGTGTGAACGTGTACAAAAGGTGGGCATAATAAGCTTCGGCTTCAGCCCACTCCTTTTCGGTCAAATGCTTGCAATGTCTTCATTTTGTATGTCAAAAATAATGAGTAATGTGTGGAACAATGGCCGGGATAAATAAACTAACTAACTAATGAAGTAACTAACTAACGTTGACCTTCGACCCCGGCAGAGCTCCACACCCACTTCGGCCCGGCGTCGGAGAGCGAGGGCGCAGACAAGGACGACGACGTGGTGGACGTGGAGGAGGCGGACTTCATCACGGGCCACGCCCACCCCGGGGACGACCACGCCCCGCCGGGAGGCCACGCCCACCACCACCACCACATGGGCGTCGACCCGTCGCTGCACTCGTCCACCTCGGGCGTGAGCAGCAGCAACGCCACGCTCAGCTCCGCCCACAGCTCCCAGGAGCCCCTGCTGCTGCGCCGCTCGCCGCCCCCGCCCCCGCTGCTGCTGCACCACCACTACCAGCCCCTGGGGGCGCAGCTGGGCCGCCTCAAACAGGAGACCAACAGGTGAGGCGCGGTTGGTTATATTGTCTCTTATTTCTTATTTTTTCTTATATTTATTTAGCACATAAAAAGAAGGCAGTACAAATGTATCATAGTATAAAAAGGGAACAGTGCTAGGAGGAGGCAGGAAGCCCTAGGGCTTATACGAGGCCTCCACCCAGATACAGTCTCCTAACAATAAAACATGATTTTAGTGCGAGTACAAAATAGCGACATGATTCAGTGATTAGTTATAGTTATAGTTAAGTTAGTAGCATACAGTATGAAAGGAAAACACAGAACATATTTCTTACAGCATGAATTAAGGGATGCTGTGACATGATTAAGAATTACGACAGGATGAAGGATGATTAGAGCATGATTAACAGCTTTGATTGACAATTTTCTTGTAACAAAAAATAAAAAATAAAAGTAGATGCCAATGAATGCCTGAGAAAAAAAAAAAAAAAAAAAAAAAAAAAAAAAAAACGCCTGGTCTCCACGTGACCAGGCTGAAAGGAGTTGTGAAGTAAAGCAAGGAGCTACGAGAGGGAGCACGTTACTCTGTGGGTGGTTGTGGCTCAGGAGGTAGAGCAGGTCGGCCAATGATCCAGTGGTCGGCGGTTCGAACCCCGGCTCCTCCTGTCTGCATGTCGAAGTGTCCTCGGGCAAGACACTGAACCCTAGCTTGCCTCCAGTGGTTGCCACCGCTGGTTTAGGACGCTGGCGTTGACTGTTCGCCGCTCTACTTCCCAATGTATGAACGAATGGGCCGTTGTAAGCGCTTTGAGTATACACGTAGTCAGTGTTGGGGTGACTGTTGCCCTCACAGGGTGATGTGACCTGAGCTAGTAGAGTATGTTTTCTGTCTGGTAGAGTATGACATCTGTCCATGTGTGTGTCCATCCGTCTGTGTACAGCTAATCTCAGGCACTGTTAATTCGGTCGATGCCAAACTTTGCACACACACTCCCTAGATGCCAACGATTTTCTAGAATGGTCTGTTATACGCACTTTTCTTCTACGTGGACAAATATAACTGCACCCTTTCCACATTGACCTGTAGCAACCACCAACAGGTGGATTTTTGCAACACATTTCTTTAGGGGGAAAAAGAAACGTCAGATCATCCAAATTGCCATCAAAGGCATAAAAAAGAATGGAACCCTTTTCAATTTGGCCTATAGCGCAACCAGGAGGCCACAGCCTGATCTGTGCCCAGAAGGGAACTTTTTCGTAGTTTTTATTGGTTTGCTCATAGTCCGTAACCTGACGCTTTTCATTTGGTTTCACTTCATCACTCACTGAAAGATTTCCCACAACAGCAGTTCATGGGATGGGCATTGGCAAAGCAGTAGTCTTCAGTAATTGGTTCATACCAGCAAATCAGAATAGTAGGATAGCAGATGACGTTGGTGTCAATCATGTGGCTAATGTAGCTAATCCGTTTGCTAACCAAACAAACACAGTCAACGAACGTTACTAGCATGTGAACAATAGCGGAAAAATATGTTGGATGATGACGTTTATAAAACCTCACGGTTCTTTACCAATTGGCTATCAATTACAACTGCAGCGTGTTATAACAGTGTGTTTATGTCTCCCCCTTGCAGGCTGCTAGAGGAACTGCAGGGTGTTATAACAGTGTGTTTATGTCTCCCCCTTGCAGGCTGTTAGAGGAACTGCAGGGTGTTATAACAGTGTGTTTATGTCTCCACCTTGCAGGCTGTTAGAGGAACTGCAGGGTGTTATAACAGTGTGTTTATGTCTCCCCCTTGCAGGCTGCTAGAGGAACTGCAGGGTATTATAACAGTGTGTTTATGTCTCCCCCTTGCAGGCTGCTAGAGGAACTGCAGGGTATTATAACAGTGTGTTTATGTCTCCCCCTTGCAGGCTGCTAGAGGAACTGCAGCGTGTTATAACAGTGTGTTTATGTCTCCCCCTTGCAGGCTGCTAGAGGAACTGCAGGGTGTTATAACAGTGTGTTTATGTCTCCCCCTTGCAGGCTGCTAGAGGAACTGCAGGGTGTTATAACAGTGTGTTTATGTCTCCCCCTTGCAGGCTGCTAGAGGAACTGCAGGGTGTTATAACAGTGTGTTTATGTCTCCCCCTTGCAGGCTGTTAGAGGAACTGCTCCACAGGGAGAAAGAGTACCAGCTGGTCTTGAAGAGCACTCTGACGCAGAGGTCACATGACCTGGAGCTGGCTCGCCTCCGACACACGCCTGCAGGTAGCGCCTGATTGGACGATTGACAGCGTTTATTGAATGATGCAAATTTCCAGACTGGAAAAGGACATATTAAAAGGACATATTATATCAGCTCCTTGAGTCCTTGTTTACCCTGTAGTAAGATGGCCGCCTCCATAGACCACTATGTGACTGCTCTTGTTTACTCTGTAGTAAGATGGCCGCCTCCATAGAGCCACTATGTGACTGCTCTTGTTTACCCTGTAGTAAGATGGCCGCCTCCATAGAGCCACTATGTGACTGCTCTTGTTTACCCTGTAGTAAGATGGCCGCCTCCATAGAGCCACTATGTGACTGCTCTTGTTTACCCTGTAGTAAGATGGCCGCCTCCATAGAGCCATTATGTGACTGTTCTGAGCTGTGAAAAATATCCACTGTTTTGACCAAAAATACCATCTGGGTAGGAATAGGAGATACAGGCGATTGAACATATTGAATGGATATTTATGGACAAGAATGCGCAATCCTGTGATATTGACAGCTAGCAAAACGATGCTAATGGTGATTAGCACTATAAGTTGATCAAACTGTTTTGGATCAATTAATTGGCGGCAATCGCCAACAATGGCGGTTTAGGTGTTAACTGACCGATGATCTCTCTCTTTCCATGCAGACGTAACTCCGCCTCCGTCCATCTTCCACGTGTCAGCTGACCACGAGCCTGACAAGCAGCTCGCTGATTGGCTGAAAGAGCAGCGGGCCGATCCCGACACCATAGAGAAGGTGAACGAGAGTAAAAATGTGTAATGAAATGTTTAATGACACATTTTGTGTCTGTTGCGCCTTTCTTGTGTCTGTATGTTAGCGTATAGACAGCAAAACATTGTTTTATCACGTTTAATAACATGCTTATTGTGTTAACATGTTGAATAACATGTTAAATGGCATGGCTTATGTATGCTATCAGGTTTATAACATGTTTATTGTGTTAACATGTTTAATACAATGTTTAATAACATGTTTGTGTTAACATGTTCTACATCATGTTCAATAACGTATGTTAGCATGTTTAATAACATGTTTTATTGTGTTAACATGTTTAATAACATGTTTTATTGTGTTAACATGTTTAATAACATGTTGTATTGTGTTAACATGTTTAATAACATGTTTTATTGTGTTAACATGTTTAATAACATCTTTTATTGTGTTAACATGTTTGTTAATGTCTTCTGTATGTTATCATGATTAGTAAAATGTTTACTGTGTTCACAGTTCATGATGGAGGACTTCACGCTACACGACATTCTCAACGACGTCACCAAAGACGACCTGCACTTCCTGCGCCTCCGGTATGCAACCTGTGGTACCGCGACCCGAGTCGCACGCCCTGATTGGATCTCACTGATCTGTCCGTCAACCCCAACCCTTCCTACTCCCACGCCCCCAGTACTGTATGATATGGTTTTGTTGCGAGACAGCTGGGAGTTACAGCAGGTCTTTACCATAGACAGAGAAAAATCTCTGAGCGTTAATAACTCCTGATGTAAATCAAAAGCTATAAAACTCTGCACTGTTTTTTTTTTAACGGATCACGGCGGCCACATCGTTAGGAAGTATAAGACCTCGCTTTGATTCCCATTGTTGGTTCTTTGTTTCGGGCTGCTCTTAGCTGCATCTGCTATGAAGCCCCTGGTGACGTCATGGTGCGTCTGAAATCTCGGTCCGGATGGAAACGATTGTGGACCGTGACACGTCACACACGGCCTGGACACCAAGCACAGTGACGTCACCACCCCGGTTCCGGAAGTCTTTTCCCCATTCATTTTTTTTCATAGACTTTTCGAAAATATTTTATATAAAGACGATTTCTCCGCGGACAAAGCCAACTCGGGTCGTGACAAATCATGATGACACACACAATATCATCATATAATATCTAATTAGCAAGAACGGCAGCATACAACAATTTTTGTTTCTTTTTTCATCATCTTTCATCTTAATTACTGTATTTGATCGTCCCAAAAGATTGTGTGTGTCATCAGGATTTGTCACGACCCGAGTTGGCTTTGTCGGCGTTGTAATCGTCCTTATATGAATTATTTTCGAAAAGTCTCTGAGAAAAATGAATGGGGAAAACACTTCTAGAATCGAGGCGGTGACTTCACTGCGCAGGTCTATTAGGGGTGTAACGATAACATATCTCTCTCTCTCTTTCTCTTCTCTCTCTCTCTCTCTCTCTCTCTCTCTCTCTCTCTCGCTCTCTGTCTCTCTCTCTCTCTCTCTCTCTCTCTCTCTCTCTCTCTCTCTCTCTCTCTCTCTCTCTCTCTCTCTCTCCGTAGGGGTGGGGTGCTGTGTCGTGTCTGGAGGGCGATCCAGAGGCACAGGGAGAGAGAGAGGCTGCGGGTGGAGGACGTGGCGGAGGAGGCGTGAGGAGTGATGCATGATGGGATATCGGACGACCTCCTATCCACACACCTGCACACAGGCACACACGCGCACATACCTTAAGTGTTATCTTTTCGATCTCTCTCTCTCTCTCTCTCTCTCTCTCTCTCTCTCTCTCTCTATGGCGCCAGTCACTCCTTTTAAGTTTGCCAAAACCAAATCCAAACCAAACAAATCTCCCAGTCAACCATCTGCATAAATAATGCCCTGCAATCCCCCCCAAAAAAGTCCAACATTTGGGTTTCACCCTCAGCCCCTGTCCTCCTCACCACTTATCCCCGCCCACTTCAGTCTATCTAGGTGGGAATGGAAGGGAAGGGGCGGGGCGTTGAACCACAGTGGGAGGAGGTGGGGTCTGACCAATGCATACCAATGACTTAAAGAGTGGAGACAAAAGGGCCTGATACACTAGCAATATTTTGATCAATATCAACTAACAATGTCAACATCAACGGGCAACATGATGAGACACACGGCAACAGGCAACACCTTCCCATGGGAATTCCACCCGTTTTACATGTTTTCCTGTGAGTGTGCAAATGTGAACCAAATAGACCCTAGCGGGTCCATTTTGGTTCCATTTGCACACTCTCAGAAAAAAGGTCCTAAAAGAACCAAATGTTCACTTAACAGACTAAAAAGGTCATGAAATGTTCTGTCCAGTGAGGCATCTGTGGGAGGAGAAAGGATCAGGTGACGCCAAGGAGGGCTGTGATTGGAGGATTCTGAAATGTTGCCCAGTAGAGGGCGCTAATGATCTGACTTTTCTGAACAACCAGGAGTTGATCATTTTGTATAGAGAAGTGAAGAGTCAATGACGTTGCTGGTTGATATTGATCAAAACATTGCTAGGTGTATCAGGGCCTAAAGACTTACATCACTCAGACACACACAGAAAATCACAGATTTCAGAAAATCACAGATTTCTACATTAAAAAGAAGAAGAAGAAGAAAGAATGGGGGCGAACCTAAAAAGACCAAAAATATTGAAACATGTATAGAAAACTACAGATTGTGGTGACCATATAAGGAGTTCCTCCCTGTCCCCTGTCCCTTTCGGTTTTAGCTCAGGAAGAAAAGTCCTTCGTCCAATTAGGAGGGGAGGCCTTCCTCCAATCAGAATCGATTGTGAGGGTATGTGTGTGCATGTGCACATCATCTTACCAGGGAGGACTGAAGGGTTGTAAAAATTACCCAAATCTGTCATGCTCTTTCTGCTGCAGTGGTTTTAGCCATTTTCTAATAAAATCTCCAAAACTAAAGAAAGCAGAAAAATACAATAAAAACACAATAAACACTTTTTTTACTTCCTAAAACATGAACCTTGTTTGGGGGAAAAAAAGTACCAGTAATCTGTCTTTATTCTCCACATGTCTCTGTGACTCTAATCTTTTTCAGAAATCAGCAGAAATGAATGTCCGTTCCTCGTGTCCATTGTATTTGTATGAGATGATAATAGTCGTGTCTGACGATTGATTCGTGCTGTGGATGGCCGCGCATCACAAGC
The DNA here is from genome assembly GCA_039105355.1 of Benthosema pterotum. Lineage (NCBI taxonomy): Eukaryota > Metazoa > Chordata > Actinopteri > Myctophiformes > Myctophidae > Benthosema > Benthosema pterotum. Next base: position 48,177,205 of record CM076982.1, on the reverse strand, counting down.
CATTCCATTCGCTTCTGTTCTGTTTCATCGTTTCACTAAACCAAGTGTGGCAAAGCATTATGGTCATTCTAGCAATTCCCAAAACTGACTCCATTATCTCTCTTTATATGTTATGTAATATATACCTGTATTTTCTAATTTAATTCCAGTAGTCGTTATGTGTTTTTTCTGTCCAGTGGTGTATTTATTGTGTTTCTGAGAACCTGCAATAAATCTTTTGAATGACTGCCTGTATTATTTTGCACACAACTTAACGTCATGTTGTTGCACACATACGGTACACACAGATAAAAGTTAAAGATGGAGTGCCATTAATTTGTTCTACCCTAAATTAAGATTTTTTTTTCCCCAAAAAGTGTACAGTGTTTGTTAAACTGTCATTTTTATGATTCCACCCTACCAGTTCATTAAGTATGCCTGGTTTGCCTGGTGGGTGGTGATGGGTGGAGATCCACCTGAACTGAAGCCACACCCATCATTGCACATAAAAAACACACCAAGGGGTCTATTTACATACTGTCACCTCTTAAACATGTACAACATTGGAAAAAATACAAAAATTACAGCATCCCCTCTTTAACATCATGCATTGAACATGAACACAGCTTAATGCCATGTTTTGAACACACACACTGCTTAACGTGATGTTTTTGAACACAAACACAGCTTAACGTGATGTTGAACACAAACACAGCTTAACTTGATGTTGAACACATACACACTGCTTAATGTCATGTTGTTGAACACAAACACAGCTCAATTCTATATTGTTTAACACAAACACAGCTTAACGCTATATTGTTAACACAAACACAGCTTAACGTCATGTTGTTGAACACAAACACGTCATGTTGTTGAACACACACATAGCTTAACGCCAGGAAAGTTACACTCCTGACCCATCCATGACAATAATACTAATGACCATAGTCTGACCGTGCGCTAAAACTCCTGAGGGACGGTCATTAAATGTTGATTCCTCCCTCTGTCATTTTTGGTTTATTGAATGCATATTTGATTTGTACAGTGCATATCCAACTGCAAGCCTGGAGGACTAGATTTAGAAGACATTTGTCCAGTACATAGTCTACTGCAGGCCTGGTGGACTAGATTTAGTAGACATTTTGATGATCTTGCTACTGAAATTATATATTATTTATTATAATGGAGAAATCCCATCATTTAGCATGCATCTCTATGGGGGAAGGACAGGTTGCCCTGTCTCCTCACAGCTAGCCTATTGGATGAGGGCAGGTTGGGTGGGGCTTAGCAAAGGCCTAATGTCAATTAAGTCCCGCCCCACACCCACACACATACACACACAAACACACACACAAACACACACACACACACACACACACACACACACACACACACACACATGCACACATGCACACACACACATTGGCTTCTGTTCACTTCCACTGGCACGGAATAACAGCATTGTGGGGCAACACACGGAAACAACCTTTCCACGTGCTAGACGATCCGTTGTGAGAATTAGACCACAAACAAGGAGATGTTATCTGATCGTTATGAACAAAATGACAGCGACGAGACAACTTTGATACATTTGTTAGGAACCAGATACCAGACGCTCGTGTGCTTTTAGATGCCGTCGCGTTCCACGGTGTATCGGATAGAATGGCATCGCACCACGACAAGAGCTCCGGAAGGCGTCTGAGCCCGACCCATACAGTATGTACCTCTGCCCTCCAACTCACTGCCAACACTTGTGACAGTGTTGTTGTTATAGCCGGTGTTATTCTTTTGGATGAAATGCTTATTTGTTTTAGACACATTTTAGTCATTTGGACAAAATGTGTCTTTAGTCTATCCTTGATAGCTTTAGTGAAGTGAAGTCGATGAATACTCAAAACCTTTAGTCCAATTTTATTTTTTAAGAAATAATACAAAAAAATGTATATAAACTAATGTAATTAACTTTAATGTAATTAAGAGCATAGTAGTATAGACCTGCGCAGTGACGTCACCGCCCCTGTTCCAGAAATGGATTCCCCATTCATTTTTCTCATAGACTTTTCGAAAATAATTTATATAAGGACGATTACGCCGCGGACAAAGCCAACTCGAGTCGTGACGAATCATGATGGCACACACAAACTTTTCGGACAATCAAATCATTTCTAAGATGAAAAACGAAACAAAAAGTCTTGTATCATGCCATTTTCTACTTCTTCCTAATTATATATTATATGATGATATTGTGTTTGTTGTCATGATTTGTCACGACCCGAGTTGGCTTTGGCCGCGGCGCAATCGTGTTTTTATTAACCATTTTGTAAAAGTCTATGAGAAAAATGAACAGGGAATCCATTTCTGGAACAGGGGCGGTGACGTCACTGCGCAGGTCTATAATACCTAGGTACAGCATAAGCTAATGTGATTAAGTCAGTGTATAATACAGTATAAACTAATGTAATTTAGCCAGGCTATAATAGTATAATACCTAGGTACAGTATAAACTAATGTAATGGACCCATTTCACAGCCAGCACGCGCTGGCCTCTAGTGGGGATACTGGGGGGGTCTCGCGAGAAGTCGGGCCGCCGCGCAATGGACCAACCGCGTCAGTTCTCGCGAGACCCCCCCACTATCCCCACTAGAGGCCAGCGCGTGCTGGCTGTGAAATGGGTCCATTAAGTCAGGGTATAATACAATATAAACTAATGCAATTAAGTAAGTGTACAATACAGTATAGACTAATGTAATTAAGTCAGAGTATAATAGTATAATACCTAGGTACAGTATAAACCATCATAAAAGTCAGGGTATAATTCGATAATACCTAGGTGTCGTATATTTAAAGTACAGTTTACTGTTCTAAGACTGGATCTGGTTGCTTACTTTTCCTCACAAAAGCAAATTCTCATTCGAAGCCTACTGTGCATCAATTAACTGCATTCTACTCCTCGCAAAAACGGTGGTTTCTCTTCACTTCCAAACGCAGCAGAGTGCAGATCATTGCCGGTGTGAATGCAATCCCATTAAATAGTGTGAATACCATTGTGGGATGAAAAAGTTGTTTTTTGGCACATGAGAAGGAAGGGGAAGTCATCATGCGCACTATGCAGCGACGCATAAAGATGCCTATAGGGCAGTGGACACATAGAAGCCTTTATTGCAATGATTATGTTCCATATTGCACCTTTGCACTATGTTCCAGGTTGCATAAAGTGTTTGTTTGTGTCACACACACACACACACACACACACACACACACACACACACACACACACACACACACACACACTCACACACACACACAGACTTGGCTTATGTTTGCTTCCGCTGGCACTGAATAACAGCATTATGGGACAACACACGGACACAACCTTTCCACGTGTTAGACGATCTGTTGTGAGAATTAGACCACAGACAAGGAAATGTTATCTGATCGTTATGAACAAAATGACAGAGAGGGGACAACTCTGATATCTTTGTTATACCAGATACCAGATGCTCGTCGTGTTCCTCTGTGTAACAGAACTCATCAGATGAAGTGGAATCGTACCATGAAAGAGCTCCGGAAGGTGTCTGAACTCGACCCGTACAGCACTGTACGTACCTCTGCCCTCCAACTCACAGCAAACACTCTATGAACTTGTGACAGTGTTGTTTTTAGTAAGTCTTAGTCTTTTGGATGAAATGCATATTTGTTATAGTCACATTTTAGTCATTTGGACAAAATGCGTCATTAGTCCATCCTTGATAGCTTTAGTCGATGGAAACTCAAAACCTTTATTCCGATCACGCAACTAACAATAGAGCTAAAAGCTTACAAGTCTGACTAGGGAAATACTTTGTTTAAAAGAAATGTCTTGAAGACTTCCACAGACTGTGGAGGTGGTCTGGGAGATACGAGAGCCCAGCCGAGGAGCAGCTGCACAAAAGGCCCAAAGCAGTGTTGCCAACTGCCAAAATCCAAAATGCACTAGTGGCACTTCCAAAATGCACTAGAATGCTTGCCTGGAAGGGAATATGACCATTAAACGACCATTAATCCATTTGGTTTCATTTTTACGCTCTCAAAGAGTTACATCTGGTTAACCAAATATCCATCATTTAGCCTGGGGACCACTGGTTGAAAACCACTGTCATAGGAGGAGAAATGGTGAAAAATGAGGGTTTTATCTCTGGCGCCTGTCAATCAATTTCACCCCAACTCACCAGCCAAAAAGCACTAGATTTTCCGCCAGGAGTTTTCTACTAATTTTGGCACTAGGGGGGTCTGAAAAAGCGCTAAATATAGCGACAAATGTGCCAAGTTGGCAACACTGGCCCAAAGTGCAGAGGTTCGTCTTTTTCCCTTTTGTTGAGCATTCAATTGCACCGTCGTCAACCATTGACTGAGCTCCGATTGGCTGGTTTAGGTGATGCCGTAATGGTGATGTAATCAGGAGATCTTTGAGGTGTTGGGATACTTCCTCCCTGCTTGCACGTTCCGTTCATGCACAAGTAGGCCATAGCCTACTTGTGTTTGCACTCTACCGAGAGCTGATCTAGTAGTATATGTGTAGGCCATTGCTCTACAGTGGTTTTCAACCAGTGGTTCGGGTACCACTGGTGGTCCTTGAGGGGATTCCAGTTAGTCCCCAGGCTAAATAATGGACAGTTGGTAACCAAATGGGCCCTTATAGATCTGTAACTCTTGAGATCATGAAATTAAACCAAATGGGGTATTTAAACATCTGAATTACTTCACTTCCAAGTAATTGTTATTTTGACCAACGTTTTGCCAGTTATCTCTCCTAAATTGTGGGCAAAAATGTGAAAATCAACATCAAATAGTGGTCTGTGGCTAAAATGCAGAATAAATAGTGGGCCCTGGTATGAAAATGGTTGAAAACCAATGCTCTAGTAGCATACTTGCATGCTTTTGTGTTGGTAAGTTGGTTTACTGGATAATTCCATAATGCTTGTGTTGGACAGACATGGACTAATAGTGCCGAACGTATAACTTGACACATTAACAACTGGCCTAGTATTATTCTGCTGCTTGTGAATATCTACCACCACTGCGCCACACAAACATGTATAGTACGCACACACACACACACACACACACACACACACACACACACACAAACACACAGACAAACAGCAGAGTTTTTGCTTCTCTTCGCCAAGCACTGCAACTGAATAATAGTATTATTCGATAACACACAACAACAGCCTTTTGAATAAAGAATGAGACCCCAGACAAGCTATTGTTATGTGATCTTTATGGATACAATGATAGAGACGAGACAGTATTGATAACTTTGTAGGGATAAGATGTTGACCAAATAAAAGGTTTTAGAAACTAATATAGTTCATAATCATCAGACTTCTTCGGACGGATTTCTATTTACACCTTTAAGGCAACAGACTCCTTTATCTTGATTGGCTAAGATTGCCTTCCAAAGTTCTGTGGCACACATTGGATTGGATTTCTGTGAAATCTTCCACTCGGCTGAGGAGGAAATGCCACATTGATCTATTCTTGTTTTGTATTTTATTTCCTGTGTAGCGGACAATAAAATATGTAAACAATCTGACTGCTCTCCCTTGGCACCAATCCCCTCGCTCGACTTAATCCCTACAAATTGCTTAATCCCTACAAGTTGCTTTTTAGTAACATTAACCCCCTAATTAATTAAAATTTATCATTATTTATTTATTTATTTTCATATAAATATCATATATATATCATATATATATATATATATATATATATATATATATATATATATATATATATATATATATATATATATATATATATATATATATATATATATATATATATATATATATATATATGGGCCTTCTAGGGATCAAGATGTTTATTGGTGGTGTTCCCTCTAACTACTATATCGTGTGCATGCTTTTGTGTTGGTTACTTGGTTTACAATTGCATATAATTCCATAATGTTGGACAGTCATGGACTTATAGTGCCGACAGTAGTCTGACACATTAGCAACTGGCCTAGTATTATTCTGCTGCTTACTGCATGTGGATATCTACCACCACCATGCCACACAAACATGTACACACACACACACACACACACACACACACACACACACACACACACACACACACACACACACACACACACACACACACACACACACACACACACACACACACACACACAGATTTTGGCCTCTCTTCGCCCCACTGGCACTGAATTATACTCAGGAAAACACAGCCTTTTCACGAACAATACGATCTTTGAGAATAAAAGCCCAGACAATGTATTGTTATCTGATCTTTATGAATACAATGATAGTGAAGAGACAGCTTTGATAATATGTTGACCTAATAAAGGTTTTAGGAGCTGCTATTGTTGATTATCATCAAACTGTTACTTGGACGTTTTAACCAACTTTGAATGAACTATTATGTACTCACTATTTATTCCTCTTCAGTCACTATTTCTCATCTTGTATTTATTATATGTGTATTATTGTGCTTTATTGATAGTTACTGTGAAATAGACAGGAAAAAGGGAGACATGCAGCAAAGGTCATCAGGACTCGAACACGCAAAACACTGTCAGAAGAGAGCCTATATTATCTGGCACGCACCTGGACCATTAGGCCAGTGGACACAGGCGCCTTCCTATTTCTCATCTTTATTTATTTATTTATGTATTTATTTATGTATTTATTTATTTATTTATTTATTTATTTATTTATTTATTTATTTATTTATTTATTTATTTATTTATTTATTTATTTATTTATTTATTTATTTATTATTTGGGGGGTGCATTCCACTTGCGTGGAATGCCCCACATTTAAACACATTTAGGCCTAACCTAGGTTTTCTGGAAAAAACTTCAAATATTTATATGGCAGCACCAAAAAATTGAATGTTTCAATACTGTACATACTGTACAGAATCCAAATATGGATTCCCGGCCTGAATGGGTTAAAGGAAATGTGTAAATGTAACCCTCATAACCCAACCCTCAACCAGTGTGACATTTCACACACAGACACACATGCTGCCATGTCTCAGATGAAAAACAAACAAACAAACAAAAAGTATTGTCGAAAATCACGGCACTCGTGCCAGGTGTGTAAAGCAATGCCAGTGTGTGTGTGTGTGTGTGTGTGTGTGTGTGTGTGTGTGTGTGTGTGTGTGTGTGTGTGTGTGTGTGTGTGTGTGTGTGTGTGTGTGTGTGTGTGTGTGTGTGTGTGTGTGTGAGGGGTGGAGGGACTTTTGGAGATATACAGTATATATATAGGGGTCTGAGTCCACTGTTCTGTACATCTTCTCTCTCTCTCTCTCTCTCTGACACACACACAGACCCTCTTCCAGCTGCAGTCATGATGTCCACTCCTGTGATGTTTGTGCTGTCTGTTCTGATGGTTACCATGGTTACCTGCTATAATGTTGTCCCACCTTGCGACCTTCCTCCTGATCGGGTTAGTATTATTATTATTATTATTATTATTGTTGTTGTTGTTGTTGTTGTTTGTGAAGGTTCTGACATTATTCACAGTTTTGGCAGTGCTGTGTTGTCGTTTTCCTCAAAATCTGGTAATATGACCGTAGGGCGTCGTTATTATTATTATTAATAATAATATTCCAGAAGTGAATTTGCGATGTAAGTTGTAGGTTTTATCTATTTTATCTATCTATTTATTTATTTGATCATTCTTGTCTATAAAAGCAGTTTTGGATGTACGTGAATATTTAAATAATATGCAACGTAGGGATGCCACGGAATGAGAATTTCCAGTACGGTACAGTTATGGTATTGGAAACCAATACCTCTGTATTTCAAAGTATTAAAACAAACCCTTAAAACCTTCTTTGTTCCAATCCCCACCCTGTAGGCCTACATTTCATGTACAGGTACCTTTCCTTGGATACCTTTTAGGGTCAGCCTTGCTAAATTGAAGAGACATGCATGGTATTCCTCCAAATGACAGCAGAGCTGCTTAGAATATATATATATATATATATATATATATATATATATATATATATATATATATATATATATATATATTTTTTTTTTTTTTTTTTAGTGAGGGAAAAAAGTGAGGAAAATGAATGGGGAATTCACTTCTGGAACACTGGAACAGGCGAGGGGGCAGGGCTGTGGCGCTATGCCCCGATCATCTGTCTATTTGTCTGTCTCTGTCTCTGTCTCTGTCTCTGTCTCTGTCTCTCTCTCTCTCTCTCTCTCTCTCTCTCTCTCTCTCTCTCTCAGTTGGTTGGTGAGTGGTTCATAATGGCCACTGCCACCAACGGATGGAACATCTACAACGGATGGAGCGATCGTGTAAACAACACGGCTGTCGAGGTGGCCAACTGGACGCCTCAGGAGGCTCACTGGCCGCGTGGTGGATACAAATTCACCTACAGATGGCCAGCGTGAGGAGCACTGTCTGTCTGTCTGTCTGTCTGTCTGTCTGTCTGTCTGTCTGTCTGTCTGTCTGTCTGTCTGTCTGTCTGTCTGTCTGTCTGTCTAACCATGCCATTAGTGACTCAGTGTGTAGCAGGAGTAAGGAGTAGTTCACAGCCATGAAGTAACTCATTGCTCTGTTATGTCTCACTCTCAGATTCCCATTCCCATCATGCACCAGCCAGACTATAGACTGGCTAAGGATGCGCCCTTGTCTCTTCATGTATTACGACCTCATCAATAGTATGTGCGCGCACTCACACACACACACACACACACACACACACACACACACACACACACACGCTAAATTTCATATATTGAGCAATTTCTTAATCATCGTATTATGTCACTACTCCATCAAACACCTATAGAAGGCAAAAAAGTCAAAATGCCAACACTTTATCTAGCATGTGATATGCCTAACTAGGGGGTTTTCATAATGCTGAATGCATTTCAAGCATTAGTTTTGGGGGAAAAAAGAAGAAGAAGAAAAAAAAAAAAAACTTTTTGGGCTGAAAACGGCCATAGCACCTGTCCAAATGGGCTTTCTGTGATTCCTAGAAATGGAGGTCAAAAAAAAAAAAAAAAAAAAAAAAAACATTAACATGGCGAAACACAACTTGATGACATCATAAAGTTGTGTTTCACCGTGTTAATGATTTTTCTTTTAGGACCTTTTAGGACAAATGGAACCAAACAGATCTATCAATCTATTTCATGCACTGTCACCAAATGTAGCCGTGGTTACTGACATCAACCTTCACTATGTGTGCAAAACGTTAATTATAAGTTATTTATTATTATATAAAGTTTATTGATTGGGCCACAGAAGTATCAACACATTGCTCAACTCATTACTGCACTTTCTAATGGATGGATGTCACTTTGATGTCTGTTCGTGTGGGGTGGGAGGGGGGCAGTGTTTGCATACATACACAGACCACATTTCTCACGTAGTTCCCCTCATGTTGTTGTAAATGCGTGCGTGTGCTTGTGTGTTCAACAGATCAGTACTTTGAGATGGAAGTCTTGGATTACAATTCAACGCTGGTCTTTCCTCCGCCTCCGCTCCCACCTGTCTTGGTTGACTACGCTGTGATCAAGACCACTGCTCTCCATCCTTCCAACCCGAACGACGAGCAATGCTTCATAGACCTCTACAGTGAGTGACCTATGACCTATGACCATTATGCTTTCATAATGGTCATAGGTTCAAAGGCACACTTTTCCCTCACTGATTTTTCCCTTACTTTTTATTCCTATGAATTATATGCATCTTTATTGATCAAAGGGAAATATTACTGATTTTCAAGAGGGGTGTGGAGTCATTATTTCAACTGTAAGATATAATGTTGACAGTTTAATGTTGAAAAGCAGATTTTAAAGGAGGAGGAGTTTAATGTGTTTGCAGCCCGCGACGTCCCCCTAATGAACAACGACATGAAGATGAAGTTTTTGCATATCGCAAAAACTTGCAATAAGGACCACGGCATCCCTGCAGCCAATGTCACGTTCCTGGGCAACGATGGACGCTGCGGTATTGGCCCATATTGAGATACGCCAACCAGAGGTAGGACAAAACACACACACACACACTCACACATACACATGTATGAGTGGTGACATATACTGTATGTTTAGAGTTATACACACCAAACTTAAAATAACACGTGTTCCTCTGGGAGTTGATTCATATAAACTAAGGCGGTTGAAAATGATGAGATAATGGCAATTTACCGGTATTTCATTAATATCCTAATTACTCAACCCACTGAGCATTTTCTCATTGAAAAAAATTGGTAGAGCGTCTCACCACAGCAAGGAAAACATGGCATACTTTGGACATAGTTTGAATGGTGAATCATGATTAAATGATTTTAACAATTTAATAGCCATAATAAAGAATCATGTAGATTCACACTGGGAGCTCTGAGAGGTTTAAAACCTGCCATAAGTGAAGCCAGGAGATTTCTCTACAACATAGAAAAAGAATAATGTCACTATCTGAATGAAATAAAGAATAAGAATAAAGAACACATACAGTACCTACAATAGACAAACCAATATAAATCTATGTACCGGTATTATGTCTACTTTGTGGTGACTCTTACATGGATTGTCAGAGCAACATGAATGATGACTTATATGAGAGGTGTGTGTCTACAGAATCCAGCAATACCAACTGTATAACTGGACCTTACATACTATGGGGTTATGGCACTAACCCCAAAATAGGGTGATAAAACAGTCCTAATGAAATAAACAGTATGTTCGTTAGTGTGGTTGTTAACGGCAACAACAACGGTTCTCTGTCCAATAATTGGATTGAGTAGAAGTTCCAAATGTATGAAACCCCCAAAAATAAACACACAGCTTCAACAATGTTGCAGAGAAGTGCAGGCCTACAATAGAAGTACTAGTATTTAGCAAACCTGGATGAGGAAAGCTATAGGTTCAATGTTCAGTGCTGTCTATAGGCCTACCTTATTATTTATTTTTTTATTTTTTTACAGTTTTACAGTCTCTATCGGACAGAGATAGTTATTTGTGATGTAATAATGTTATTATGTGATGTTTTTACAGTTATGCGCTGTGTTACAGATGAGGAGTATCCTGCTGGATGAAGACGTTCATCTAAGACACACACACACAGTGATTTGTTGTGTTGTGCAGTAGTTTTTAGTCTGAATAAACAAGCATATCAAACGGCAGAAGCCTACTTTATGTTTTTCATGGTGCAAATGCTTTCCATGCGGGAGACACTCTGGACAGTTAGGGATGTCCCGATACCAAAACAAAAATATCGGATCGGCTCTGTTTGTCCCTTTTTATCATATCGGTATCAGCAAATACTTTATGGGTCTCGGAAAAGTATTAGTATTGGCCCTTATTTGTCATTATCGGGTCATATTGGCAAATATGCCAGTCTAACCAGTGGACACAGTGGTAACGGGTTGACACCATGGCAGTTAAGTAAAATGTTGGGTCATGTCAAGTAAAATGTTGGGTCTTGCTTTGGAGTTTCCCAAGTGCACATTTGAGAGAGGAGTCTGGTATTCCCAGTTGGTGACTTCACATAAACGTATTTTTCTTTTGTATGTTATTATACAGTATATATTATTTTCTGGTATCGGTATTTGGTATCTGTATCGGCTAAAACAAAAATTGTGGTATCGGGATCGGATCGGAAATGAAAAAGTGGCATCGGGACATCCCTACATGGACAGTTTGACATGATAACTAAGGATTAGGTTAGATCAACACTGTGTTCAGACTGTGGTTGTTGTGTGGAGTTTTGTCATTCCTGTGTCTTGTATTTTCAGTGTTTGCATTCACGCTACGCTGTGTCAGCTACAGTAGTAAATGTATCAAAGTGTTCTACAGTGGTGATCTATGACAGAGGTTTTCAACCTTTTTGATACCAGGGCCCACAATATCAATACTTCAATACTATAATTAAGGAGTTGTCTGTCTGAATGTCTGAATGTCTGAATGTCTGAATGTCTGAATGTCTGAAGCGAGCATAACTCATCACTGGCTGCACCGATCACTATGATTTTTCACACAGTCATTGACCATAACATTAGGAAGAGACTGAGGAAGCCCTTTTTTCAAATTAACAAATTGTTGATTAATAATGAATTTATTGGTGAATTAAATTTCCCCATTCGCTTAACATTGGCAATTCCCTTTGCGGCCACAGGAGGCAATGCAAAGACCAAAAACACACACACACACACACGCACACGCACACACACACACACACACACACACACACACACACACACACACACACACACACACACACACACACACACACAAGCAATCCTTCATCACATAATGTGATGAAGGATTCACATTACCCACACAGTGAGTACATCATTTGGTGTTCATATATTCACAACGGGTAAGGCCCTAGTATTCATAATTAGAGCCACGGGCCACCATTGATGCATTTTAGCCCCACAGACCCCCAAAACTAAAGATTTATTTATTTTTTTGCTTTTGCCCACAATGGACTTAAGAAACAAAACAGGCAAACAGACTTGGGCTAATTTGGATGATGAATATTTTAACTCTTGAGAGTGTAAATATGAAACCAAATGGACCCGCAACTGTCCATTGGGTTTCATTTTTACGCTCTCAAAGAGTTACATCTGGTTCCATCCTTTAGCCTGGGGACCACCTGGAACCCTGCCAAGGACCACTGGTTGAAAACCACTGATCTATGGCATACATATGGGCCCACATGCGGCCCCCCACCTTCACTTCATGTGACCCTCATGTTACTAGAATACTGACACATTATTCATATGCAAACATGACCTGATTTAATGACCTATAGCCAAGCTATGGACACAGCTAAGCATCCTGGTATAACATGGGTTAGACAAAGTTTTCAGAAATAAATATGAACTACATATTTTTTCCATTGCATATAGCAGGCCTTGTTGACAGGTTTGTAAGAGATTTTGAAGGTCTGGTTCAAAAACAAGTCCAAAGTCTTGTTTGAAGTTAAATAAATGTGTTACTTTTTAGGATTGCAATAGAACAATAACTAACGCATGTTACATCATAAAATAAAACTAAAATAAAGACACAGAAAAATAAAGACATGCTAGTGTTCCAAGTGAGAAAACACTGGGAGGAAACTAAAAGGTCTTGTTCGGTGTCTTGTTACAGGACAGACAGACATGTTCAAAATGCACTGTAGAAAATCCCCTCATGCTTCATCCCAGGTGGGAGGAGCCAGGCTGAGTATCTCCAGCACTAGTTTTCAGATCCCACCCATAACGAAGGAGGGGGCGTGGCCTTTGCACTAAGAGGCAGGCCCATGCCTGATTGACAGGCTGTCAGCCAGTCAGGCAGGCAGGCAGACTGTGCTGTGAAACTACGATGTGTTTTTATCAGTATAGCATAGTTAATGTCTTTTACCAGAATGGTGTGGTTAATGTTACTACATGATTCATATTTTAACATGTGCATAACTAAAGGAGTAGGCATAGGCATTATGAGATATTAGTAAAACGATTCTGACTACCACCATTTGATGATCCCCAAACGTACAATGGTGTTCACAATTCAATGGAATGTCTATATAAGGGTCCACTTTGTTACCGACTCTCCATCATTTAGGTTTGAGTCTCAGGTCGGCTAACAATACACAACTATACACTACACAGATGCTTCAGTATAGAACTGCTATTTATTAACTGAGGAGGGAACAGGTGTGGTCCGTCGCCGTTGCAACAGAAGCCCAACATAGTTAAGAAAGCAGGCGACGCCTGCTGGATCCACCTCTTCCACTGGCGTCTCTGGTTTCCATGGTGACGCTCCTCTACAGCATAGCTCTCGTCCATGTTGCAACACAACGCCAAAAGCCGCGTTCTGCCGTCGTAAGAGAGGGTTGGACGGCCGTGAGGCTTATGTATCAAGCACAGAGCCATTCATTACCGGCGTCGTAGGTCGGACGTTATACCAATCTAAAATAGGCTAGTGTATCTATACATGCCAATGTGGCAGGGTGGGATAATTTAGCTCGACTACGCCTCCTAGGGAATTGCGCCCTAGGAAATAGTTATAATAATACACTAAACAGGTGGGGGGATGCGGAGGCGTTGTGAAGTTTCCCAGTAAATAATCGGTAGCAAAGCAGCAGGCGTGGTGTCCTGCAAGTACAGCACAATGGTCACATGTTGGATTTGGGATAAAGGACCGTAATGGAATTTGTCAAAATTAATATGATGAAAAGACTGTATATCTTCGATAGCTCTATAATGACCAAACCCAAAGTTTAATATATCAGAGAAAAACCTTTTAGCTGTCCTGAAGTACAATTAGCCTTAAAATAATGTTTAGCTTTAAGAGCAATTAGAAATAGTTCAAAATGTAATCCTGGAAAAGATTAAAAATGATTATGAGTAAATATATATCCATAAACCCTGAAAATTACTTACTTACAGGACAAGCTGTGGAAAACCAAATGGACCCAAGTTGAAACACAGTAAAACACAAGTCAGCGAGGCAGTTCAGTGGAATGGATAAAAAAGCAGACATATTATGGGGGAGACGCAAAAAGATTTATTACAGAAAAGCCCACAGACGTCGCACAAAAATGTTGAAGCATTTCTCCCAAAGAATTAATGGCGGAGACAAGCATTATATGAAAATCCTTATCAGGAAATACACGTGGCATATGATGAAACTTCCGGCATGACGTTTACTGCAAAGGCTCACGGGAAATGAAGTTTTAATAACATGATGATGCAACCGCAAATGCAAGATGGAAGATATAGTGTAGTTTTTGGAAAATCCCCAAACCCTTACAGCGTGGTTTAAGACATTGAGAGAGACACAGTCCCACACAAATGAACAAGGTCAATGCCTAGATAACAGTCTGGGAAAGAAAACGATAACCACAACAAACCCAGTGTGTAGCAGACGAAGTCTCAACATTTCAACTGTGTGCAGAGTGCAACTTGAACATCCCTGAAAATAGCAGATCTACAAGGTGGTAAAATGAATGGAAAAGATCTACAAGATGACATATGTAAATCATTCACAATTAGATTCTAAAATATTTCCAATATTTCCATCAACTCCCCCCTTTTTGAGAATGATAAAACATATGTTATAAGAAAATAAACAAACATAAAAAAATGGGAAAAAAAAAATAAAAGAATGAAAAATAACAAACTTCTATATTTGGCTTATGGCTAAGTAGAACAACTCAACATTTTGAATGGTACCCCGTTGGAGAGAGGGCGAAGTGACGTTCCTCCCATTGATGTTAATCTTCAAATCACCTCGTGATTTAGGCAAAA
>CM076982.1:48021947-48156947 GCA_039105355.1 Benthosema pterotum | reverse complement strand
AGTAGCAAAACCTAAATAGTATCGACCAATCAGAATAGGGGGCGGGGCTAAGTTACACCAATCAACGTCAGGGACTCCTTACCGAGTCCAATGATGCCACCCATATGTCTCTATGACATAGCATTGAGGAGTTATGTCAGGAAATAGTATCGACCAATCAGAATAGGGGCGGGGCCAAGTTACACCAATCAACGTCAGGGAGTCATTATGTTTGTGTGTGCATGTGTGCTTGCTTGCATGGATAACCAGTCGTGGCCCATCAGGTGACCTCAGAGAGGACCCGGACTGTGTGTGTGCATGCGTATGCGTGCGTGCGTGCGCGCGCGCGCCCGTGTGTGTGTGTGTGTGCATGCGTGTGTGTGCGCGCGCGCGCGTGTGTGTGTGTGTGTGTGTGTGTGTGTGTGTGTGTGTGTGTGTGTGTGTGTGTGTGTGTGTGTGCGTGTGTGCGTCACACACTCCATATTTGGGCAAAGCATAGACTGGAGAGGAGAGCATGTGTGTGCGTGTCTCTGCGCGCGTGTGGCTAGTGGCAGCCATCTAATTAGGGCCTAATCTGTTACACCTGTGAGTACAGATACTATTGTCCATTAGTTTAAACAGGGAGTCAATGGCTAGCACTCTCTTGGAACGAAGGCCTCTCACGCGAAAATTAAAACTCGTAAGCGTTTACTTTTTTCAATGTGGGCGTTACGACTTCGCAAGCTATGTTGTGTGCGATCGTGGTATTGGTACGATAAAAGACGTGGTCGTGAGAGCGATTTAAGAATTCGCGTTTGAAAAGAAACGTCAACCGCCAAAATGCAGCACATTACAATGTAATTAATATGGAGACGGGAGGTTACGTCATCTCGCTCTGAGGCCCGTAGCACCGGTTCTGTACCTGACTGGGCTTTGGTGGTCACATTGGGTGAAAGGCGAGAAGTTTGTCTACAAAATGTCCGAAAACCACGCGTGTAAAGCGGATATTGTGGCCGTGAGGACGATTTGTTCGGTCATGACCCGAACCTCGACACACTGCATCTCGCACTCTGTTTCACTCGCTCACTGGTCGTGCAAGCCTCTAAGCTCCGCTAAATTCTTGAACCATGCACACTTTGAACTGCGATAGCGGACAAACCGTGCAACATATTCGAATACCGTCTGAACCGTGACGAAGTCGAGAGCCGTGTCTGCTGTTTAAAGTTAAAATCGTGTTTCTACGCCACAGTGTGCCAGAGTAATGTGGCTCCAAATAAGCGCTTCTTTTTCTGATCTTTTCGGTGTGCCCCCATTCATTTCGAATGGGGATTTTTTGCGTCGTTTATTGCGAATTACGTTGGCACGGTAACGCGTATCGGAAAGAAAAGCACAAGCACATCTTTCCCGGCCGAGCCGCACGTTTCGATGTATATATTGCGGGGATTGTGCAAACCGTGCGGCCGGCCATAGCGGTCAAAATTTCGGATAGATAGATGAGTGTGTGTGTGATGATTATGGATTAAGTTGACGAATCACAACCTGTGTGCTTCTGCCATACTGGCAGGCACACAGAATAATAATACATTACTACATTAAAATAATATTCATTAATCATAATGTTTTTGAAGGTAAATACACCAAATAATAAAATGAAAACATTTTTGTATTATTTTTTCTTAAAAAACTGAAACAATTTTGTAATAATCTTTAAAATAATATTTATATATATTTTTTAGCAATATAAAATAAATCTATTTTGTACCGGAACCAGAACAAGATATTATATTTTAAAAATGGCACTTCCCCACCCCATCCAGGTGCAGAAATCACGGATATAACGGCAATCATAATATGCCCCGTAATTACTGGTAATCAAATAAGATACCACATTAAAAACAGCATAGTGTAACACACCGTACACTCTCCTAATGTCTACCTGACATAGCGACCGTCAAACAAAGGAGTTGCTAAACCAAAAGAAATGGGATCCGGTATAAAACAAATAAATAGAAATAAATAAACTGGGATAGAATCCCTTTCTCCCCCGATTTGAACACAAACATTGTGTTTAAAAGTTAGAGAATAATAGTTAACCCAATTAAACAAATAAATCGTGTAAAATCTTTGAAATGTTCCTTTATTGGGAAATAACTCTAAAGGGATAATAACGACATTTAGCTATTTGAGTGACAAAAGATAAAAATAATAAAGACCCTAGTTTATTATCTACATCAGACCGGCCAAGACTGATATAAATGACAAATTTTGAGTTGAGAAAATAGTTTTGGCACCCACTGTATCTCAGCTGCAGGCCTACAGACTGAAACACGAGCTATGCCAAAAAAAAGTTTGAAGTTAGGAGATATAGTTAGTAGGACGCTGCGCCTCATCCTGAATAATAGTAATGTTGAAATAAATAAATAAATAAAATAAAATGATAGTTGACACTCATTTGCCAGGAAAAAAATAAAAATAAAATTTTGGAATATTAGAATACATGAAAAAATTATTTTAGAAAACTTGTCAATTTTCTATCGATAAAAGAATAAAACATGGATACTAAAGGGATTATATAATAGATAAAGTTATGGCCTATGTTTGTCCTAAACAAATTAAAAATATTTTAACACTGGATTAAGTACGGCGAAAAATAATGATCCTAATTTAGAGATTAAGTAGTTACCACTGTGGCCGTACGAGAGTTCTCACGAACACGCACACGCACATGGAGGCACACACACATTGGTGAGACAGAGACAAGCATACGCACATGGACACACATACATGCACGCACGCACACACTCATACACAGACAAGCACTAACTCCCTTGCATTCCTCAACAGATAAGACAAAAACTCCCAAATAACACATTTAAGCAAGCGAGCGCGGACGAAAAATAGCGTATAAAAATGCGTTGCCTAAATTAAATTGGGTAAAATATTACGTTGAAAATGTTGCCTCAGTAAAAATATTGTTTTAAGTAGTGAGAAAAGTAATTTGGAATCCTAAATAATGAGTGTATGAATCGCGGATCGTGACCGACCATACATGGTTAAATTTACGAACTGAGGGTTCAGAGGTTTACAGTAATAAATAACATAGCAACACTATGACTAAGAATTAGTGTTGTATAGAACTATAAATTATGAATTCAGATAAAGGCTATTACTGTACTTAACTCAAGCAGGCAGGCAGGCAGGCAGGCAGGCAGGCAGCCAGCGGCAGCGGGGTGGGTAGACCGGGAAGGGATCGGGTCCGTGGGAACCAGGGACCACCAGGGACCCCCCAAGGAATCCCCCGGACACCGGTGTGGTGTGGACGTCTGTTCCAAAAACGGCGGGCTTGGTTGACATAATACGTCATCGTATTCCCAAGAACTGACTCGACTGTCGACTGGTGTCTTAAAAAGTTTCAGTCCGGGTGAAAAAAAGGAAAAAGAAAAAGAAAAGGAAAAGGGCGCTTTGGTTCGACTTCTGTCTGGACCATAAATTATGGATCTCATTAGAAGCCGGTCTCGAAGATGACCAAATTGATAAATAAGTGCACTGGTTTGTAACAGGCGAGGAGGATCAAATTGTTTGGATTTGGGATAAAGGACCGTAATAGAATTTGTTATAATTAATATGATGAAAAGACTGTATATCTTCGATAGCTCTATAATGACCAAACCCAAAGTTTAATATATCAGAGAAAAACCTTTTAGCTGTCCTGAAGTACAATTAGCCTTAAAATAATGTTTAGCTTTAAGAGCAATTAGAAATAGTTCAAAATGTAATCCTGGAAAAGATTAAAAATGATTATGAGTAAATATATATCCATAAACCCTGAAAATTACTTACTTACAGGACAAGCTGTGGAAAACCAAATGGACCCAAGTTGAAACACAGTAAAACACAAGTCAGCGAGGCAGTTCAGTGGAATGGATAAAAAAGCAGACATATTATGGGGGAGACGCAAAAAGATTTATTACAGAAAAGCCCACAGACGTCGCACAAAAATGTTGAAGCATTTCTCCCAAAGAATTAATGGCGGAGACAAGCATTATATGAAAATCCTTATCAGGAAATACACGTGGCATGTGATGAAACTTCCGGCATGACGTTTACTGCAAAGGCTCACGGGAAATGAAGTTTTAATAACATGATGATGCAACCGCAAATGCAAGATGGAAGATATAGTGTAGTTTTTGGAAAATCCCCAAACCCTTACAGCGTGGTTTAAGACATTGAGAGAGACACAGTCCCACACAAATGAACAAGGTCAATGCCTAGATAACAGTCTGGGAAAGAAAACGAATAACCACAACAAACCCAGTGTGTAGCAGACGAAGTCTCAACATTTCAACTGTGTGCAGAGTGCAACTTGAACATCCCTGAAAATAGCAGATCTACAAGGTGGTAAAATGAATGGAAAAGATCTACAAGATGACATATGTAAATCATTCACAATTAGATTCTAAAATATTTCCAATATTTCCATCATCACATTAGCCTCGATTCCAACTACAGTTTACCGAGGCACAAACAGAGAGAGAAACACAAGCCAACTCACTGCTTACAATGAGACATTACACGAGGCAGTGTGATCAATGTGGTGGCCGTCAGGCATGGTAGAACAGCTGTAACAACAACGCCCATGTTACATTCATATGGCATCACAAGACACCAAACGAATATATACAATGCTCCAGTGAGGGAGAACCCCAACGTACCTGCGTGTGTCGTTGTAGGCCTACACCACGCATTTTAGTAACTCCAGACGGAGTAGGATTGATGTAGCGCCAAGGCTAAAACCAAACACAGGCGTCACAGTCAAGTTTGAGGCTGTAAACACTAGTGAAGGCGAATAAACAGCAAAATGATGGGACATACCTGCGCCAAAGCGCAAATGAACATGCTGTCACCCGATGGGACAGCATCTAACCTATATGCAGTAAGGTAGGAATCCTTTCCTGGCGTGGCAAACTTGAAACGTGCCGTGTGCCCACAAGTAAGAGCTACACAGCCTGAACACTATTACTAATCAACCTGCTAATGAGTGGGCGGAGGCTATAGCTGCACAGCATGTGCACCCAGAGCCCATACTGCTACACCAGAACAAACACAATGCCAATATTTGCTTCTCTTGTGGATCATTAACCTTTTTATAACATATTAAAAAGGTGGAAATAGCAAGTTTACTTTTCTTAGCAACATTCACTTATATACAAAATCTTTATTAGATGTAGAACTAAAAGGGACATTGTTTTTTTTTTTTTTTTTCATATTTTTAGGATGTCCCCTTCATGAAATGGACTGTTCCAACTTTTAATTTAGCTGCAAAAGTTCTGAAATTAATCCAAGAAGTGACTCACCACATAAAGAAAAACGCCTATCCTGAAAGAGATAAAAATGACAAATCCTGTCGTTTTGCACCTGATTGATTGATTGATTGATTGATTGATTGATTGATTGATTGATTGATTGATTGATTGATTGATTGATTGATTGATTGATTGATTGCTTTTGCATCATACTGTGTCCTTACATCCCAGAACAATCAGAATGCCAATATTTGGTTATATTGTAAATCTGCAGTCTTTTCACAAGGCTGTAAATAGGCAGAAATAGTACAAAGATTACTTTTCTGAGCAATATTCACTCATCCTATACTCTTCAGGGGTAAAATAAAGTTTTACATTTTTTTTTTTAAGTTTTACTTTAACAGCAAAGGATGTGAAATTAATCCACAAAGTGATCAATCACAACTGTGATCAATGTCCCAAATACCGTACACTGCTGGTAGGGGTAGAACAAAGTGTAACATTGATAGCCAAAAGCATCTACAGTATCAACCATCAATCTATTTAATTTGACTGCAACTGTCATGCAATTCTTGAAACATTCTGCATCAGAAAATGCATAGTGTCCCTTAGTGTCTACAGGTGTCCACTCTCTCTGTAGACTGCAGTGTCAGAATAAGCTTGTTTTGTGAAACACCAGGGCCTTGTTAAACACAGAAATGTCAAGTATTTGTTTCTGAGTGACTTCTAATGCTGATCTATTAATACTGTAAAATGCTTATAAAATACAACACAAAATACAGAAAAAAGTGCTCCGGTGTAGCTATAGTAGGTATATCTCTCCATAATCACAGGGGAAGCACCTTGGAATGAAAAAAAAGGTTTCATAAGTACTTTAGTGCTCATCAACCAGTGGCTTATTCTCATGTCATATTGAGAATTGTGTAGGAAACTGACTGACCAAATTGTTTTTTTCATAATTTGCTGATTAATGATTTTTCATTGGGAATGGCACACAACTGTGAATTCTACAGCATTAAATCATGCTGCATTTAGGCTATAAGGTCTTATCCTATAGAAAACTATATCAATAATGTTATCTTAGTGTTTAGCATATTAGCACTCACTAAGGACTTCACTTCTTGACTGGACAGTTTTGGTCTGCAACAATACATTGATTTTCCTACCCATACAAAAGGTCATATTTTGGACATTGGGTGCAATTCCCGATCGCTGTGGCGTAGCAGGTATGGTGTAAGCCCTCTCATTGGCTGCATGGCAGCAAATCTGGTCTGGGACCTGGGCCTGAGCTTACCAAATAATTACCCAGAATAATTAAAACCTGCAAGAGGTCAAAAGGTCCAGAAATCACCTGACCCCTGAATTATTATGGATAATTATTTGGTAGGCTCAGGCCCAGTGGAATAGGCTTTCGGGCCTACCTCAAGGACCCAGACCTGATTTGCTGCCATGCAGCCAATGAGAGGACATACACCATACTTGCACCCCTTGACCCCCCCCCCCCCCCCCCCCCCCCATCACCTCCCCATCGAACTCGAAACACCTTGTACTGTCATACAATAATGGTCTCCAATCTCATGCTTAACTCACTCACTGTTTCATTTCCCAACTCTGCCCCCTGGTTCTCCCCCATCTACGTCAGCTGAAGGAGACCAGTTTCTCTCTCACCATAGATAACTCCTCGGTTTCCCCCTCCCCTCAGGTTAGTCTGGGTGTCGTCCTTGACAGTACCCTCTCATTCAACACCCACATCAACAACGTCATCCGGTCTGCCTACTTCCACCTCCGTAATATTAACCACCACTGTCCATCACACTCTCCCCACAGTGCTGCCATCCTGGTCCACTCCCTCGTCACCTCCCGCCTGGATTACTGCAATTCACTTATTTTTGGCCTCCCGCTTCTCTCCCAAACTTCTCCTTAAGCTGCAACTGGTTAAAAATGCAGCAGCTCTTATTATCACTAGGACACCCATCTCCAGTTACGTCACCCCGTTCTACACCAACTTCACTGGCTCCCCATCAATCACCGCATCAATTACAAAATCCTCCTCCACACTTTCAAGGCCATCCATAACCTCCCCCCCCCCCCCCCATATCTCTGAGATCTGATTCATGTGAACATCCCCACCCGCGCTCTCAGGTCCGCCTCCTCCATCACCCTCACAGTCCACCCAACCACAGTCCACCCAAGCTGTCCACCATGGGGTCAAGAGCCTTTAGCCGCTCTGCCCCACACCTTTGGATCTCCCTCCCCCCTGGACTCAATCACCACCTTCCAATCTCACCTCAAAACCCATTTGTTCAGGCAGGCCTATGGTTGACCAATTGTCTCTGCTGCTTGCTATTTCAGTTCTTTTTGCTTGTATTTATTTTCAACTCGTTATGACTCGTTATGACCTTGAGTGCCTTGAAAGGAGCCTTATAAATAAAATGTATTATTATTATTAGCCCTGCCCGAGAATGTTTGGTTCTAATAAATATGAAGTGGATGTGTAAAAACACGTTATCAAGTTGTATCCCTTATTAGGGAATTTAATTTTCTATCTCTAGGCCTTGGACACGACGAGAACGGTAGGCATGGTCCGTCGCAGTTGCAACAGAAGCCCAACATAGTTAAGAAAGCAGGCGACGCCGACTGGATCCACCTCTTCCACTGGCGTCTCTGGTTTCCATGGTGACACTCCTCTACAGCGTAGCTCTCGTCCACGTTGTTAACACAACGCCAAAAGCTACGTTCTGCTGACGTAGGAGAGGGTTGGACGGCCGCGAGGATTATATATCGAGCACAGAGCCATTCATTACCAATCCTAAATAGGCTAATATCTCTGCCAGGCCAGAAGGCATAGCTGAGACTGTCTTGTTTGTAATATTCCATCGTGACTGGCTAAGATTGACACCTAGCCCACATAATTTTGGACAGACATGGACTTATAGTGCCAACCATAGTCTGACACATTAATAACTGGCCTAGTATTATTCTGCTGCTTACTGAATGTGAATATCTACCACCACCGTGCCATACAAACATATACGCACACAGGCGCATGCACGCACGC
Organism: Benthosema pterotum; assembly: GCA_039105355.1. NCBI lineage: Eukaryota > Metazoa > Chordata > Actinopteri > Myctophiformes > Myctophidae > Benthosema > Benthosema pterotum. Next base: position 48,148,628 of record CM076982.1, on the reverse strand, counting down.
ACGCACACATGCACGCACACACTCACACTCACACACACACACACACGCACACACACGCACACGTACACGCACACGCACACACACACACACACGCACGCACGCACGCACGCACGCACGCACGCACGCACACACACACACACACACACACACACACACACACACACACACACACACACACGCACACACACATTTTGGCCTCTCTTTGCCCCCACTGGCACTGAATTATATTCAGGAAAAAACAACCTTTTCACAAGCAATACAATCCGTAAGAATAAAACTCCAGACAAGGTATTGTTATCTGATCTTTATGAATACAATGATAGTGAAGAGACAGCTTTGATAATATGTTGACCTAATAAAGGTTTTAGAAGCTGGTAATGTTGATTATCATTAAACTTTCCACGGTGGAGTGTTACTTGCACGTTATAACCAACTTTGAATGCACTATTATATACTCATTACCTATTTATCCTCCTCGGTCACCTATTTCTCATGTTACATTACATATATTTATAATAGATTAATAATAGATTTTATTTGTAACGCACTTTACATTCTCTGAATCTCAAAGTGCTACAGTGAATAAAAGCAATTAAAAAAAGGAAGAAAAACAAAAAGGCAAAGGAAAACATCCTGCCAAGTTTAAAACGGTAAAACACAACTTAAAGCAAAGGGCAGATAATGAAAACGCTTTGTTAAAAAGAAAGGTCTTTAGTCCTCTTTTAAATGAGTCCAATGACTGCGGTGCTCTCAGATGGGCTGGCAGGTTGTTCCATAGTTCAGGGGCGACCGCGCAGAAAGCATTGTCACCCATGGTGCGCATATTTATATTATTGCACTTTATTGATAGTTACAGTGAAATAGACAGGAAAGAGGGAGAAAAGCAGCAAAGGTCGTCATGAATGGGACTCGAACACGCGGCACGCTGTCAGGAGAGAGCCTTTATTATGTGGCATGCACCTGGACCATTTTTTTTGCATTCCAATTGATATTGTTCAGGGAGTTTGGTTATGACCAGGTCGTTACCAGTTACCTACTAGTCGCAACCAGTTATGTTTAGGGGTAGTAATTTGGCACTGCTCCGTGCTTGTGTTTATGTTTAGGGTTAGAGGTAGGGGTGTGGAGGTTGGTCTCCGCACCCCTACCCTATAGCTTGGTCTTTTCCCTTTTGAGTATGGAGGTTGAGTGTTCAATAGACCTGTCGGTGAGCCCCACCCTCTCCCAGTGTTTTTCCAAGGCTATAGGACACTTTCCAGCTGGGTTCATTCATTCCAATGTAAATATCATGAACATTACACATTAAATACTGGTTCATTTTTGGAACCCGACATTTAAAATCTCCTCCAAATCCATCAACAAGGCATGCCTATGCAGTGGAAAAATGTGTGTGTGGCATTTACCAGGCCGAAGGCATGGTGTAGACAGTATGTTTTTGCACTCATGAGTACATGTTATATGGGTCATTATAGTTCCAGCAACAACAGAATTAAAATAACAATTTAAGACAATTGTTTTTGGTCGTGGTCCCTCTGACTGTAATTGTACTACAGTGTGCATGCTTTTGTGTTGGTTACTTGCTTTACTGTTAATTCCATAATGTTTGCATGCTCCATGTGTTGGACATAGACTAATAGTGCCGTCTGTATAGCCTGACACATTAATAGCTGGCCTCGTATTATTCTGCTGCTTAGTGCATGTGGACACACACACGCAGCACACGCACACGCACACACACACATATCTAGTTACCTAGTCGCAACGAGTTATGTTTAGGGTTAGAGGTAGTAGTAACTCAGCACTGCTCTGTGCTTGTGGTTATGTTTAGGGTTAGAGGTAGTAGTAACTCAGCACTGCTCTGTGCTTGTGGTTATGTTTAGGGTTAGAGGTAGTAGTAACTCAGCATTGCTCCGTGCTTGAGGTTATGTTTAAGGTTAGGGTCTCCTTCACCCTATGAACTAGCCACGACTAATTGGTATATGGTGCATTTACTGTAGAGCCTTTATTCAAGGCACTTTACATAGCTTGTGCATCACATTCACCCATTCACACACACATTCACACTGATGGCAGTGGAAACCATGCAAGGTACCTACAGTACTAGCACATCAGGAGCAATTGGGGGTTCAGTGTCTTGCTCAAGGACACTTCAACACTAACTCTGCGGGAGCCCGCGATCGAACCGGCAACCTTGCATTTACCATCCGGTGACTCTACCCCTGAGCCACTGCCACCCATATAATATATTTGCTGGTGGTCATAGGTCGGAGGTGCAGCGTCTCACTGGTAATATTTGAATGAAGTGAAATCACTAAATATAAAATGTATAAAATCTGTAATTGTAAGAAATGCAATTTGTAGATGTAACCCTCATAACCCAACCCTCAGCCTGTGTGACATTTCACGCAGAGACACAGATAGCATCCATGTGCACACATACTGCCATGTCTGAGATAACAAACAATCAAACAAAAAAACTATTGTCAAGCATCACGGCACTCGTGCCAGGTGTGTAAGGCAATGCCAGGTCAGTGTGTGTGCACTGTGTTGTGTTTGTGCATGTGTGTGGAAGGGGTGGAGGGACTTTGGGAGACTATGTATATATAGGGGTCTGAGTCCACTGTTCTGTACATCTTTTCTCTCTCTCTCTGACACACACACACACAGATTCTCTCTCTCTCAGACACACACACAGACCCTCTTCTAGCTCCATGATGTCCACTCCTGTGATGTTTGTACTCTCTGCTCTGATGGCTACCATGGTTACCTGCTCTGGTTACGTCGTACCTCCTCCTCCTCCTGACGATTACGTTAGTATTATTATTATTATTTTTGTTATCATTATTATTATTATTATTATTATTATTATTATTATTATTATTAGTATTGCAGAAGTGAATTCCCTGTTCATTTTTTTCATAGAACTTTTTCTGACAGAACTTTTTGAGTCTGACAAACAATTAAGGTCTTTGCACACCGACATGTTTTCCTGGACAGAACCCGCAAAAGAAATCCAGAATACTGGAAAAAAATAATCAGACTCAGTGATTATGTCAATCACTCTTGCACACCGCCATGGAATCTCACAGGTGTGAGAAAAAGTTTTCAGACTAGGCCCTATTTTATCCAGATTCCGTGTCATCAAGACATAATTCAGCCATGCATTATGGCATGTCTGTGTCTGCTGACAGAGGATCTCACAACCGTAACCGCCCCATAAACAGAAAGCACGGTGGTGTGCAAACTCCTTTAGAAAGAAGACAACGATGTCTAGTTACAACAATTGTTTTGTTTGTTTCAATACTGTGGCTTTTCCTAGCGTGATAATACAGAAGTACAGTATACCGCGACTAGAGTATCAGTCCAGTAATAGTCATTTGACCTAGAAGTAATTGCAAAAAAATCTAACTCAGCTGAAAGTTGCCTGGAATTGTCTGAGGGGAAAGGTTTGAAAATGGCATTTACAGTAAGTCCACCATTGACATTCTATTGAAGGCAAATATTTTCTAAATTTCATTGTGTTTTAAGTAGCAAGTGACATATCAAACTAGAGAGTTTTCATGGTGCTGAATCCATTCTTAGCATTAGTTTTGCACAAAATCACTCATTGGGTGAAATATCGCCATAACAACTTGCCCAAATGTGCTGACCTCATCATATTTGTCAACACGGTTATGGCTGTTTTTAACCCAAGGAAGATTTTTGGGGGAAAATGAATGCTTGGAATGCATTCAGCATCATGAAAACTCTCTAGATTTGATATGTCACAACGAAATTTAGAAAATATTTGCCTTAAATGGGATGTCAATGGTGGTGTAAATGCCATTTCCAAACCTTTCCCCTCAGGCAATTCCAGGCAACTTTTTATCTGTTATTCAGGATATATTGAAGATACAATTAAAATCAGCTGAGTTTGCTTTTTTTGCAATTATTCCCAGGTTGACCCCTTTTATTCCATATAATGCCTGTACTATATCTGGAATAGGAGAGAGTAAGCGACACTCCCCGTTGACTCCAATGCTACGGCTGAAAAGTGCATGTGACCTATGGGCCTATGTTTGGAACTTATAGAGCTCCAGCCAGTGCGAGACGCGAGATCAAAGCGTGTCGCTACTCTCTACCTACAGTAGCAGGCTACTCTAACCGGGGCATGCCTACTCACAACTACTCTCTCTCTCTCTTTCTCTCTCTCTCAGTTGCTTGGTGAGTGGTTCATAATGGGCTATGCCACCAATGGATGGAACGTCACCAACGGATTGGGCGAACCCTACAACTACACGGTCGTCGAGGTGTCCAACTGGCCTCCTCAGGATGCCCACTGACCGCGTGGTGGACTCGAATTGACCTTCAGATGGCCACTGTGAGGAGCACAGTCTGTCTGTCTGTCCCCCTCTCTTTCTGTCTTTCAGGCATGTGCAGGAGGTGGGGGTTGCTACTAGGGGGCTTGAACTGAGAGGTTCCGATGTGTAGCAAACAAAGTCAGGGCTCAAAATTGTGACAATTTTGGTCCCACATTGTGCCTAGCTGAATATTAATCTGTGGCACGGTGGAGGAGTGGTTAGTGCTGTCGCCTCACAGGTAGAAGGTCCTGGGGGGCGCTGCTGTGGGGCGCTGCTGTGGGTGCTGGCGGCGTGTCTCCTCCTCCACGTCATCAGTGCCCATACCCGAGGCGGGGTTGGTGAAAGGGCCTTTCTGTGTGGAGTTTGCATGTTCTCCCCATGTCCCCTAGGGTAGATACCCTCACAAAACTGTGCTGTAAACATGCAGAACTAACTCCCGTGGCCAGCCAGAGGGGACTGGAACTGGTTGGAATAACGTGTTCCTTCCACATGCTATGTCCAACCTGGGAAACTCCCCCCCCCCTGTCAGGTGGAAAGAAGGCAGCTTGGACTCCTCATGCATTGAAGGAAGCATGAGGCCAGTCCACTGCCTCCCCAGGTTGGGGGAGGGTGTGTAGAGCCCAGGATCACATTAGGAATTGGCACTGGGTGAAAAAAATGAGTTGCAAAATCGTGGGATAAAAAAATATGTGAAAAAAAATTATATATAAAAAAAAACAAAAAAAAAAACGGTCCCACAATATGATTAATTCCAAATTTAGCATGTCACAAAAAAGGTAAGTTCCTAGTCCATTCCTGTCCAGAGTTGATTTTTTTAAAGCCTCTTTCAGTCTGTGGACTAACAAACCCTTATCAAATGCCAATGCCAGTGCAAATAGTTTAGCAACTGTTGCTATGCAGGTCAAGCTTTCCTCTTCTAATGTGCCTATTGGACAAGGACGGATTGAGGAGGGACTCAGTTAAGGGCTCATTGTGTGATGAACATAAGCTGTGTGATTAAACACAACGGAATAGTGTACTGCATTTTACTCACTTGTGACCACGAATACCACAGAACAACGCCCCTTTTTTGTATGTTTTAAAAAAAGTAAAGTAAAGTAACACCCTTACTTTCTAACTAATTACTTTTTCAGGGAAGTAACTATAACTATAATGCCCTTACTTTTTAAAAGTAACTTCCCCAACACTGCTAATGAGTCAAACTAATGAGAATGCACTGCTTATTTTATTTTCTTATGGCATGATGAGCCCTGATCTCAATCTCTCTGTCTGTCTGTCTGTCTGTCTGTCTGTCTGTCTGTCTGTCTGTCTGTCTGTCTGTCTGTCTGTCTGTCTGTCTGTCTGTCTGTCTGTCTGTCTGTCTGTCTAACCATGCCATTAGTGACTCAGTGTGTATGGAGTAAGGAGTAGTTCACACCCATGAAGTAATTCATTACTCTGTTATGTCTCACTCTCAGCCCGTTTGGAATTGGATGCATCAGCGAGACTCTATACTGGATAAGGATGTACCCTGGTCTCCTCATGAATCACAGCAACAGTGATAGTGTTTTAGGTATGCACGCACGCACGCACGCACACACACACACACACACACACACACACACACACACACACACACACACACACACACACACACACACACACACACACACACACACACACACACACACACACACACGCTGTATGTGGGGAGTATGACGGTGTTTGCACACATGCACAGACCACATTTCTCCAGTGATGGGCAGTAGCTTGTTACAAGTAGCTAAGCTACATAGCTTAACTACATTTTCCCGTAACTTGTAGTGTAGCTTACTACATTTGTTCTGGGAATAGCTTGTAGTGAAGCTACGCTACTTGTTTCGGTTAGCTTGTAGTGAAGCTACACTACTTGTTTCGAGTAACAAGGATTGTAGCTTACTACATTTTCCCACACACATTTTCAAATTCCACCCATTTTAATGGGTAGAAAACCTCTAATATACATCCCAAAACTTAGACATGCCACCATCCCAGGTTCAAACCCACCCCTAAATTATTATTATTATGATTTTTATTTATATTATTTTATTATTATGATTATTATTTAGAATGTTGTACATTAAGTTGGGATATATATTATGTAGTGTTGATGTAGCAAGCTACATCAAGCTACTTTTGTCGTGTAGCTTGTAGTGTAGACTGCTACAATTTTCAGGGCATAGCTTGTAGTGTAGCTTAGCTACATTTTTTCAAGAGTAGCAAGTAGTGTTATGTCGTAAATGGAAAGCCACATTAAACGTCTAAATAGTTAACTTTCATTATTTGGTAGGTTTAAACTATTGCACAAAGCGGCTCTCTTACAGGCCTGGGCGTAGTCTGTTAATGGTTTGGTTATTGCCAAAGGCAAATGGCATTCTTTACTGGTCAAGACGTGGCCAGATCATATCTCTTTTTTGTAGACAGGCTGTTTGACCTCCAACTGATGTTTTAGATAGCTGTCATTCTCAGGTGGCCTTTAGGTAGCCGGTAGTTTTCCAGTCCTCTCACACACACACACTCCACACCCTTACGCACACACATTCACATGCACTCTCGTGCACGCGCGTAGCCACACCCTCACATGGGCTGACACACACACACACCCACACACACACATGCAGGTATAGAGACACACCCACACCTACTGTTTGTAATATATTAGGGGTGGTCAGTTTGAGACTGACACAGGCACGGAGGCAGACACTAGGACACACAGACACGGAGGGATGCAGGGTGACTCAGCCAGGGTCACTCTCTCTCTCTCTCTCCTCGATGCATTGCCAACTATTACCTGCTGTTAAGATGTCTGTCCTTGACTTAGTCAAGTTATCTGCTCGATTGACAATAAAAAGACCACGATGAGACAACAAGAACCATTTGCCTGGTTGTCCTCCTTCCTGATGAGATGATGCACGCACAAATAAGACCCCTAGTCCGGGCCCACCCCCGTGGCGCCCGGACCGCACCCGATGACCCGATGCCATGCAGCACCAGAAACTACACAGTGGCCGAGCCTAGCCAGGAGACGTCTTCAATAGTTCAACCTTTTTTTGATGGTGAGTTGATTACTATCTGATTAGGGTTGAGCTAAAAACAAGAACCTAGAATCTTTCAGTTTTGTGGGTGGTGCTGTACTGGTATTTGGGGTCTAGGGTGCCGAGTGTCAATTAGGGGAAAGACAACCATGTTTAAATGAATGAATGATGTGTGAATGCATACAGAAAGTATGATTTTAAAAGCTTGAAAAAAAAAAAAAAAAAAAAAAAAAAAAAAAAAAAAAAAACGCAATATTTAAAAAATGATTGGCGGAAGATAGGCGTTTCCGAACATTGCTTTATTTTTGCCTATCAAAAAAGACGAGATATGAAATGAGATATGAGAAATGAAATATGAGATATAGGAAACAGAGAAATGAGATCGGTAAACTAGGCCGATGGATGTGCAAAGTGAGGGATTTTTAGAGTTTTTTCATTATTCATATTTTATTACAGTGTGGTCGACGTATTGCATCATGTTTGTTTGGTGCGTTTATAATAATAGGTCTTTTGGAAAATTGTAAATGTACAATTTTCGTCACACTGGCTATATGATATGAATAACTCTTACTTTTGCAATAGTGTGTTTGCACGTGAAGTCACGCGGACAGGCCTGAGGTGTTGTTTTAGATACTGATGGGACGTTTCGCGTACGTGATGATAGGGTGCTAATACTTTTATTTGGGGGTTTTGTCGGAACATTTAAAATATTGATGTTCGGTGTAAACGGACCATTTGGAAGATTAGTATTGGGTTTTCAGATCGCGGCCCGGATCGCTTCCAGGAGCCGAAATGATGGACGGAATTTGGGCGTGTACATGTTCATTGGTTCCAAAAATTTTAGACAGTCTGTTCGGTTTTTTCCTGCTTCATTCCGTGCCATAAGGCTGATTATCGCTGATCACTAGGTGTAGGATTTTCAGATATGGCGTGTGTGGTCGCGGTGAATTTTGGCTGTTTAAATTTGCAGTTTGGTGACATTTAAGCGTCGCTTTGGCATGTGGCGTGCCTGAATTGTTGTATAACAAATCCTAGAGAAAGAGAAAGAGGAAGAAAGAGAAGAAGAAAAGAGAAAGAGAATATGATTGAGAAAAGTAGAAATTAGGTTTTTAATTGTGTACGCGCGATATTTTTGATATGTACTGTTCTGTTTTTATTTGGGGGGTTTATACGTTTTGTTTGTTCGTTTTCATTGCGTCTGTAGTGGCCTCTTTTGTCATTTCTGTTTGTTGGTCGGGCCGAACTTTTTTTTTTGGAACTTTGCCTTTTCTTTTTGTGTAGATTATGTATGGTATTGGATTGCTACAGTACTTTGATATAAGTGCTTTTACTGTGTCGAGTGTGGAGTCAAAGTAAATTAGTCTGCAATAGTGATCGATAATAGCTCGTCTATTAACTTCAGGATGTCATTGTATATTCTGTGGGATCAAAGACTTTTTGAAATAGTGGCTACGACAAACCTCATCTTGATCGATTTAAAGTATTTTTTCGGTGTATTTGTGGTGCTGTAATATCGGCACATAGGTTTACATAGGCTTATTTCTTTCTTTTTTTGTTCCCGTTTTTCCTTGAGCTAAACAGTAGCCTGTATGATGGCAGATGGGTGGAGAATGGTCTGAGCTGTGGTTGCCCTAGGCAACGGTGGGTGGCTTGTTTTAGGCGTGTCTTCGTGTGGCCCATGCGATGACATTTGCATGGGGGGTGGTGGTAAAGTAGAGAGCATGAGACACCGCAGTGAGAAGCGTTTTGTCATTGGATGGTTGAGGCCTAAAGGGTACTTTTGGCCTCAAAGGGAGGAGGTTTATTGAATATAGTGAGTAGAAACATTAATTCTAATAATAATTAAAAAAAAAAAAAAAAAAAAGGAAAAAAAAAATAGGAATATAAATAATAAAAAATAAAAAATAATAATAATAATAATAATAAGGAAATAATGTACAAATGACTACAATTGGCATAATGAAACAATACTCCGTACAATAGGTATGGATCTCCTACAACAAAGGAAAAGTGGTTCGAATGAGTCAAATTAGGAAAAAAAAAAACAGTAAATGGTCTCTATAAGTGATTTAATTTTAGGACACTAAAAGTTAAATAGTAAACAGAAAATCTTGAATCCTATATAGTAACTATTGTGTGAAAATGGGCTGAATGACTGAATGAATGAATAGTATCTTTTTATATGAGTTTGGAATGTTGTCTTAGGAAAGTGAATATTAATACTAAACTATCATGTTTTCTCTGTCTTTCAAACATCCGGGGCGTGGCCGTTTGGCCACACACACACACCGAGCCTCGAGGGGAGCCAAGCTACAGCCTATCAGATGGGGAGGGTCTCATGCAGTCAACGCCCAGAGGCCCCGTCTGAATGCAGCGACACTCCACGGATGACACCCAAGATACTCATCTGGAGTCTGGACTGACGCTGCAACTGGCAACAGAAACAGTTTGAGTTTGGCAACCCTTGGTAGTTTGATAAGACTATTAGTATTAATAATTCAGTTTGGAATGAAAGTTGGCAGGTGCGAATGTATTGTCCAGAGAAACATGCTAGGATGAGAGACAGCATGACTCGCTCTGTTGTCGAACTTTTTTATTTTCAGTGGCTGAATGGTTTGGAGCATATTTTTGCGAGAACGGAATACGTGACCAGTAATCTTGATTGATTATTAAACACGTTTCCTCCTTATTGTTTCTAAGCCTGAAGAGCCAGGATAAGTTGTCGGCAGTCTAGAAATGGGCGAGGCAGTTTATATAGAAATGTTATCTGGACAATTGTATTTGCACTTGGTGTATGAGTGGCAGTGTTGGGAAATATTGCTTCGGATAGTAATATTTGCCATTGATTATCAGAAATATATTGCTAATATATATTAGTAATATGTCCCAACACTGTTGAGTGGTGTGTATGTAAGTGTGCAGTTAGGAGAAGGAAAAACGAAGAAAAAAAAAAAAAAAAAAAAAAAGGAAAAAAGAGAGAAAGAAGTATGAATGTGTGTATGTCTGAATGACTGAATGATTTGAGTGCATGGATGGATATATGGTTGAATGAATGAATGAATGATTGGATGTATGACTGTATGAAAGGATGAATGAAAGAATGAATGAATGACCAAACGAATGGATGGACATATGGATGGATGAGTGAGCAAATGAGTGAGAATGCGGAAACTACAAGTTGTAGACACGATTTGAAAGGGAAGATTGACGATAGGAATTCTATGAGTAGTATAACTATTGAAGTATTGCAAATCAGAGAGTAATTAAATGATCAAATAAGTGTGACTGTGGAAGGTTGTGACTGAGTGAATGTGGAATGAAATGTGAGAGATGAATGATGGTATGGAATGGATGATTTGGAAAGGAAACAAAAAGGAAGATGGATGAATGATGGACAGGATGAGTGGTGTGTAGAGTGTAAGAGGTGATGGAATGAATGTGATTGCTTTTACCGAAGTTACTAGGGCGGATTAAGTATTTGAAAAAAAAAAAAGAAAAGTTGCTGATGGAGACCATTGTCTGTTGTTGAAAAGTAAATTGAAAAACACAGTAATAGTTTCAAAAAGTGAGAATAAATTCTAGTAAAATGCAGTTTGGTTAGTGTAGAGTAAGTACCAATTTGAGATTGAATGATTAGTTTTGAGTCTGATGTCTGTACAGCAATCGCAAGGATTAGATTCGAAGTGGTGAAGTTGGTGTGAGTGATACAATTATTAGACTCAGTGCACGGAAAAGTTTTCTAAGGGGAGTGTACTGTGACGACGGTACACATGCGCTCTTTAAGACAGGAGAAGTGCATGGGTGTATTGGGAGTCTCGAGACCCAGTTGCCCTCGAGTAACTAATAGCTTTTGAGCTGAGAGGGACACAAGTTGACCCCCACGCGGATGTGTGGACCTTTTCGCTGTGGCATGTAGACTAGAGCCACGGTTGGGAATAATTGGGTTAAAACTATTTGCCCCTCAGCCTATATCCACCACTTGCCAAACCTTGTTGATTAAGTGGGACATCAGTGCGTGTTACTGATTGGCTTTTGAACTAAATTGGTTTTTGAACTAAAGTAAAGTAATGTGTGACTGACAATGTATTTAGATGATCAATGCTGGACAAACAACCAGCTGTAGTAATTTCAAATTCTTGTGCTAAAAACATTTTTTTAAAGAAATAGGATAGTATAAGTTAGGTTAGGTTAGGTTAGGTTAAGACAGTGAGATTAATGGTCTCTGTAAGCAAAATTGACAAGTACGGAAATTTTTGGGCCCTACATTTAAGTGAATGTGGAAGATATATCATTATAATCCAACATTATTGTTTTCACCGCAGTATAGACAATATTTTTTTAGTATATGATCTTATTTTGTATTGAATGAATGGACTTTGTATGAGTGTGTGATTTTAATGCGAGTGAGGTAGTGAATGTGTGAGTGAAAGATAGTGAATGAGCGACTGAAGCTATGAGCTATGAGTGAGTGAGTGAGTGAGTGAGTGAGTGAGTGAGTGAGTGAGTGAGTGAGTGAGTGAGTGAGTGACTGAGTGAATGAGTGAATGAGTGAGTGAGTTTGTGATTGAGTGATAGTGTGTTTGTTCTGTTGCATTTTAACAAGACAGCAGTAATTACACTCTGGGGCAGGACTGGTCATGCAGTTAGTGTTCAGTGTTGTAGTACAATTCCATTTGTGCTCGTCCGAAGGGAAGTTAAATTTTCCCTGGAGGAACACAAAAATTCCATTGTCTGTTTTTGTTCAATTGAATTGAATGAATGTAAGAGTCATTTCATTTCATGCTTTTATTTTTCATTGTTAAGTGATAATTGCAGTCAGATTGTTTTTATTATTTGTTAATTCCAAAAAGCTAAAGTTACCAACAATATATCTTTTGAGTTTTCTTTATTTTTTACTTTTGTTTTGCTATTTTATTATTCATTTTGTTTTGTTATGTTGTCTCAAATCATGTTATGTTGTCTCTATCATTTCATATTAAGTTTTGTCTTGTGTTCATGTTTCCGATTGATTGTTCATTGTCATTATTAGTTAGGATGTTAAAAGTTATACACACATTTTTAGTATGTTCTTGACCAAAGGGCGGACGTTTAAAGTGGCTTTTCGAAAGTGTCGCTACACTTTGTCGTGTAGCGAAGGGAGGAATGTCGTAAATGGAAAGCCACATTAAACGTCTAAATAGTTAACTTTCATTATTTGGTAGGTTTAAACTATTGCACAAAGCGGCTCTCTTACAGGCCTGTGCGTAGTCTGTTAATGGTTTGGTTATTGCCAAAGGCAAATGGCATTCTTTACTGGTCAAGACGTGGCCAGATCATATCTCTTTTTTGTAGACAGGCTGTTTGACCTCCAACTGATGTTTTAGATAACTGTCATTCTCAGGTGGCCTTTAGGTAGCCGGTAGTTTTCCAGTCCTCTCACACACACACACTCCACACCCTTACGCACACACATTCACATGCACTCTCGTGCACGCGCGTAGCCACACCCTCACATGGGCTGACACACACACACACCCACACACACACATGCAGGTATAGAGACACACCCACACCTACTGTTTGTAATATATTAGGGGTGGTCAGTTTGAGACTGACACAGGCACGGCAGGCAGACACTAGGACACACAGACACGGAGGGATGCAGGGTGACTCAGCCAGGGTCACTCTCTCTCTCTCTCTCCTCGATGCATTGCCAACTATTACCTGCTGTTAAGATGTCTGTCCTTGACTTAGTCAAGTTATCTGCTCGATTGACAATAAAAAGACCACGATGAGACAACAAGAACCATTTGCCTGGTGGCCTTCCTTCCTGATGCGATGATGCACGCACAAATAAGACCGCCAATCCGGGCGCACCCCAGGCGTCCGGACCGGCACCCGATGACCCCGCGATGCCATGCAGCGCCCGAAACTACAGTAGCTCACTACATTTTCCCAGTAACTTGCCCATCACTGCATTTCTCATGTAGTTCCACTCATGTTGTTGTAAGTGTGTGCGTGTGCTTGATTGTTCAACAGAGGGGTACCTTGAGATGGCCGTCTTGTATCATTCACCACTGTTATTCATACCCGAATACGTTGTGGTCCAGTTCACTGCTTTCGGCCAGAACAGCGACGAGGTCATCCTAGAGCTCTACAGTGAGTGACCTTTAACCTCTGACCTTCTTTTTATTGAAATGAATTATATATTGATCAAAGGGACATAGGCTTTTACTCACTTTTAAGAGCGGTGTGGAGTCATTATTTCAACTGGTATAAGGTATAATAAAAATGACAGTTCATGTCGACAGATTTTAAAGGAGGAAGAGCTTATTGTGTTTGCAGGCCGCATTCCCCTAGACTTCGAGGACATGAAGAGCAAGTTTGTGACTATCGCTGCGGAACACCACATCCCTCGAGACAATGTCATGTTCCTGGCCAACGATCTCCGCTGCAGCCTAAGCCATGAATGAATGGCCCAAAACACAGGTAGGACAAAAGACAAAATATGTTTATGTTTATGTTTATTTTATTTGGTATGGACATAACAAATGCATTGCTCTTTGCACAGAAGCACAGAAAGTAGATGCCTTGTTTACAGTGAGTTAGCACAAGTGCTAATTTTCACCACTGGTCCATAGGAGACTTTTCTAAAAGAGGACAATATATAATTTAAAATACATCCAATCAGTACAAAAAAGGGAAAAAATACATATATATTCAACAAAATTACATAATCTTTGTTACAGAAGCAAACACAGTTCTCTGGTGACCAGCCAAGAGCTATACATGTGAGCAAATTTGATTTGATTTAAGCCAGTATTTGAGTTCTCTGTAGAACACATTTTCATCAGTTTCTAATTTCAGAGCCGTGGGCAAAGAGTTCCACTGGTTTGCTCCCTTTACTGAAAAGGCACATAGGGCAACATAAGGCCCCTACGGTCCGTGTGTTTTACGGCCAACTGAATTCTCATTTTGTTTTTGACAAACAGTATTCAGTTTAGCTTCTGTGTTCTGAATAATGTTTCTCAAAAACGGGAAATTGTTAATGGGAAAAAGGTTTTCTTAATACTGTTTAGAAATGTTTCCCTAAAACTTAGAAATAGGTTTTTAAAATGCCTATATGACCTAATTCCTTACTTTTTTCGGTGGGGTCCGACTCAGAATGTAAAAATTTAGTACCACCGCGCTCCTGTACTGATTTCTGTTTTTTCTCTCGCTCAGAGCGTGGAGGCGTGGCGCGGAGCTCTTGATTGACAGCTCGGTTACTGCTGCAGTTACTACAAGGAGACACACGTGGCGCTGTTGGCGCTGTTGTACTAGCAGATAATATTATGAATGAGAGTAGCCAATATTATTATACATTTATCCTTTATATATATATTTATACCCTTTAGCACTGTCTTAATTTTAAATAAATAGCCTGCTTTTTGGTTGCATATTAACACAGCACTGTTATTACATTCTGAATAGACATTCATGCATGGCATGCAGACAGACAATGAATACTAAACTTTCGAATGAATTAACATGCTAAAGTAGCCTAAGCCTACCTTGTATTCAACATATAGGGTGAGTGCCCCATCATCGTCATGTGTCATTTTTATGCAACCCGCTATGTTTATATGTGTATTTGTTATTCATTTGAGTGTTTATAAGGTGCGTCACCGTAGGCCACTTGGGCCACCAAGGTGCCATCCGAACTAGTCATTGAAGTAAATTAATAGGAATAATAAAGGAGATAATGCCTCACCGGGGCCCATCATCAGATTGGTTTTAACATTCTGTAGTCAACTTTGTGGAAGATGGTAGGCTACAGATAGTGTCTATAAAATCAAGTGTGTGTGTGTTTGTGTGTGTGTGTGTGTGTGTGTGTGTGTGTGTGTGTGTGTGTGTGTGTGTGTGTGTGTGTGTGTGTGTGTGTGTGCGTGCGTGCGTGCGTGCGTGCGTGCGTGTGTGTGTGTGTGCGCGCGCACACACGCGGACCCTACATTTGAATTAAATATTAAATGAATGAATGATCTTTATTGTCATTATACAAGAATGTACAACGAAACTTCGTTGACCTCTCTAGCAACCACAGTGATATAAAACTATCTAAAACACATATAAAAAAAAACATACAAGACAAGCAAGAACAGCAGTCATAGTTATAGAAAAAGTGCTTGTGCATTGTAAAAAACTAGGTGAATAAATAGATGGGCAGCAGCAGTATAAAATTAATTAATAAATAATGATAGCAGCAGCATGTAGACCAGTCTATCATGATATAAGTGGGGTAATGGAGGCCACAGCTCTAGGATAGAAGCTGTTTCTCAGTCTATTTGTTTTCGCTTTCGCTGGAATGAGTTTGGACGTGCACATTCCGCGACAACCACGGCACCCACTTGACTACTGTCCTGTCTGTCACTGTGGTCCGTCCGTGACACCATGATCACGCCCTCGCTGCAGTGTGCGCTGTATACCAATAGGTAGAAATAATAGCTCTGTGGCTGGTTACGGGGTAGTTCAATCAAAATGCCGCTAACGCCAATTTATTTAAAATGACGGCAGCGGGTATAAATATTATCTAAATGATAAAGGATTAATGGTAACACTTTAAACGAAGGTCCTTGTTATAAGCGCTTATAAGCGCTTATTAACAGCTTATAAGACATGTTATAAGCACTTATAAGCGCTTATAAGACATTTGTAAGACATGAATTAACTGTTTATAAGTAGGTTACAAGACACTTATGTACCTTGTTATAAGTGCTTATTAACGTTTATAAGACATTTATAAGCTATGTGTTACCTGTTATAAGGTCGTTACAAGATACTTATTAATAGTTTATAAATATTTATAGGGAATGTTAATAAACACATCATTAACTGTTAATAAGACACGTAAAACTGTTTACAAATTATTTATAAGAAACTTGTTAACGTTATTATTTGCTTATAAGAATTTAACAAACACATTTATGAACTGTTAATAGGAAATTTAGAAGGCACTTATTAAACCTTATTAATATGTTTATAAAACACTTAATAACCGTATTATTTGTTTATATGCATTTATAAATCATTTTACATACCTCCCCCATTAGGCTCCTTGTTATACTGTAAGAGTAGATTGCTAGGATATTTATAAGACTTAATGAGACATTTATAAAACCTGCATTAAATGTTATAAACTAATTATAAGACACTTACTAACCGTTTGTGCACATTTATAAGGAATGTACTATACACATTTGATAACTATTATTAATATATTTATAAGACATTAACAAAACACCTTTCTTGTTTATATAACATTTATGGTACGCTTTATGAAACCAAAGGTGCTTGTTCCAACTTCGTTCAAAGTGAAAACAGGAGGGTGAAGAGAATTTATAAACTTTTCATCATGTGTTTATTAAGAACTCAAAATTGTTTACAAACATGGACAGGCGGTTAACAATGCATTTATAAACACGTTGATAGGCATTTTGGAGGCACTTCGTTTAAAGTGGGGACCGCATTTATAAGCCGTTAATAGCGCGTTTATTAACAGCCAACATTGCTTTACAAGCAGGAACAGATGCTTATTAATGCATTTATAAGCACTTAATAGGCATTTTTGAAGGCACTTCGTTTAAAGTGGGGACCGCATTTATAAGCCGTTAATAGCGCGTTTATTAACAGCCAACATTGCTTTACAAGCAGGAACAGATGCTTATTAATGCATTTATAAGCACTTAATAGGCATTTTTGAAGGCACTTCGTTTAAAGTGGGGACCGCATTTATAAGCCGTTAATAGCGCGTTTATTAACAGCCAACATTGCTTTACAAGCAGGAACAGATGCTTATTAATGCATTTATAAGCACTTAATAGGCATTTTTGAAGGCACTTCGTTTAAAGTGGGGACCGCATTTATAAGCCGTTAATAGCGCGTTTATTAACAGCCAACATTGCTTTACAAGCAGGAACAGATGCTTATTAATGCATTTATAAGCACTTAATAGGCATTTTTGAAGGCACTTCGTTTAAAGTGGGGACCGCATTTATAAGTCGTTAATAGCGTGCTATTAACAGCCAACATTGCTTTACAATCAGGAACAGATGCTTATTAATGCATTTATAAGCACTTAATAGGCATTTTTGAAGGCACTTCGTTTAAAGTGGGGACCGCATTTATAAGTCGTTAATAGCGTGCTATTAACAGCCAACATTGCTTTACAAGCAGGAACAGATGCTTATGAATGCATTTATAAGCACTTAATAGGCATTTTTGAAGGCACTTCGTTTAAAGTGGGGACCGCATGATAAGACATTTATAACTCGTTAATAATCTGCCTATTAACCACCACACATTCTCTACAAACAGGAACAGATGCTTAGTAATGCATTTATAAGCACTTCAATAGGCATTTTTGGAGGTACTTAATTGGTTTAAAGTACCTACAGTAAGAATGGGTATATTAACAACAGTGACGGCATTAAACAAAAGATAAAGGCTGCACTTGTTAAAGGGTTGTTCCAAGGGGGTTAACAAAACGTAATGTATTTTGGTGGCGTTTAGTATGGAAACCTGAATCTCACCTTTATGGTCATGCATTGTGACACTACACCACCATTTATGGCCATATCCGTTTATGAAGATCATAGCACTAACCTCAAACCCTGGATAACCATACATGTGAAGACTGATGGCCTATATTTGTATATAGGGCCAGTCGGCAACTTTCATCTGACCTCCAATCAAATAATCAATCTTTTTGACATTTTCTGGATGTTTTGCTGGCTGAAATCAAATTGCCATCTGAGGTGATTATATTTGTAATTACTTCCTGTAAAAGCAAAATAGAGAATAACAAATATTGCACCCATACACTGTTTCTAAAATTCAACTGCTATGAGAAGCGTGATGTAAGAATGTTTTGATTGGTGAATTCCTTCGCAGTCCAGTTGATGTACAGCCGTGAGCGTTGTACACCTATCTCCTTTTCTATCCATTTTATGCGGTTGAGGAGCTCCAGAAGAGGTCAGGTAAGCGCAGACACTTCATAAGGTTGACTTGACAGAGGGTGCATTTCTTTCAGTGGTGTTAAGGAGCTGCATGAAACAAAATGCAATACAGAGAAGATTAGAGGATGGGTTAAAGAAAGCTCTTGGGCATGAGGAGGTACAGTACAGGTCCAGAGTTCAATCTACAGTTCTTCAAATAAAATAATACATGAAACTTGACACTCATAAATATATAGGTTCCTGGTTATTATTATTTTTCTGAGATTGTATTTTGGGTTTTAATGATTCATGTCGAAGTGACAAGGCATTCTTGTTTGGGGTACACCAAATTTAGGTTGTAAATAAATCAAAACAGTAGGCAGCATGTGGGAGACTTTCAATACCTGAAGTGAAGTGTCCACGTTGCAGTGATCTTGGAGAAGCCAATCTGTCTGTTGGAACGAGTGTCAGGATGTTTGGAGGGCCATCAGAGTCCTAGTAACAACCACAATTACATGTCAATGTATTTAAACTGCACAAATCCGGTGCAGTTTGGTGCCCCCCGTCCCAGGCGCCCCTAGCGTAACGGCAAAAAAGCCCCATGTGCAACCCAGATTTGGCACAAACAAGAGATTTACTTCTATTAGCTCCTACCAACAACCATTAGACTTGCAAATCCTGTGACTCAAAAGGCACCTACGAAGGTCTGCAATTCATAACTGCCCCCCCCCCTCCCCCCCTGAAAAAAAATACTATGACCTGCTGCTTCTGACTTTATGGAAGGGAATATTTGTATGTCTCTAAATGTTTTGGTGTGGTGTGAGCAGTTCAGAAACTTCTTCCAGTGACATCATCAATGGTGGAATCCAAGCAGAATGATGAGGACATTGGAAGAAGTTTCTGAACTGCCCACAGCCCTCCTGTGACACACAGACTGAGTAGAAAAAAATAGTGGTATTTGATCATGTACATTAGTGAAGACCTATTAGATACATTGAAAAGTGGTGAAGTGGCCCTTTAACCGCTTTATCCATTCACAGTTATCAGTGTTGAATTGGGTCACTTGTTGCCAGTGTTGTAGTGGTACTTTTAGAAGTGGGGGGATGCCTCTGAAAGGGGAATTCCCCCCATTTTATTTATTTTTTCTGAGAGTGTACAAATGGAACCAAATGGACCCGCTAGGGTCCATTTGGTTCACATTTGTACAGGAAACTCATTAACATTAATGGTGACACACATTAATGGTGACACACATTAATGGTGAAACACATCTTGATGATGTCATCAAGATGTATTTCACCATGCTAATGATTTTTTTCAGACCCAAAAATATTTTAGATGTGAGAAGTGGCGGGACGCCGTCCCCCCACTTCCCCCCTCCACTACACCCCTGCTTGTTGTATTGTGAATCTCCCAAGCTGTAAATAAAAAATCAAAATTAGATGTTTTTGGGGTGGACTATTCAGTATTCATGGCGTTGTCATATTACTGCCACAC
This sequence comes from Benthosema pterotum, assembly GCA_039105355.1. NCBI lineage: Eukaryota > Metazoa > Chordata > Actinopteri > Myctophiformes > Myctophidae > Benthosema > Benthosema pterotum. The sequence continues at coordinate 48,128,789 of CM076982.1, read as the reverse complement.
TAGTTTAAACAAAAGCTTGGTACACAAATCACATGTTGACACTAGTACAGACAGCAACAACAGTGAAATAAACCTTTGCAAACAATTGTAGCCCTTTAGCTTTTAACATCTCTTGAAACACAAATATAACCCAAGAACAAAACAATACAATACTGTACCTTAGTTGCTGCACAGAACTTGTGTGTTCTTACTTGTTATTGTGTGATGCTACAGAGGTAGCTCTATGTAGCTTGCCGATAGATAAACTGGCTTGTGTGCGCACGTTAATAGGTCCGTGCGGAAACGAACTCTGAAACAAAGGTTCCGGATTTTGGTTCCTAGCAAAAAAAATAATAAAATACTATACCAAGAAAACAACTCCAATGCAAGGCCTTTTGTTGAGAACTTGTCTTTGTGTGTGTAAAAGTATAACAAGTATAACTGCCTCTGTGTCGTCCGTGCAGTATTTTTCACTAGGAACCAAAATCCGGAACCTTTGTTTCGGAGTTCGTTTCCGCACGGACCTATTAACGTGCGCACACAAGACAGTTTATCTATCGGCAAGCTACATAGAGCTACCTCTGTAGCATCACACAATAACAAGTAAGAACACACAAGTTCTGTGCAGCAACTAAGGTACAGTATTGTATTGTATTGTTTTGTTCTTGGGTTATATTTGTGTTTCAAGAGATGTTAAAAGCTAAAGGGCTACAATTGTTTGCAAAGGTTTATTTTACTGTTGTTGCTGTCTGTACTAGTGTCAACATGTGATTTGTGTACCAAGCTTTTGTTTAAACTAGTGTGGCAGTAATATGACAACGCCATGAATACTGAATAGTCCACCCCAAAAACATCTAATTTTGATTTTTTATTTACAGCTTGGGAGATTCACAATACAACAAGCAGGGGTGTAGTGGAGGGGGGACGGCGTCCCGCCACTTCTCACATCTAAAATATTTTTGGGTCTGAAAAAAATCATTAGCATGGTGAAATACATCTTGATGACATCATCAAGATGTGTTTCACCATGTTAATGAGTTTCCTGTACAAATGTGAACCAAATGGACCCTAGCGGGTCCATTTGGTTCCATTTGTACACTCTCAGAAAAAATAAATAAAATGGGGGGAATTCCCCTTTCAGAGGCATCCCCCCACTTCTAAAAGTACCACTACAACACTGGCAACAAGTGACCCAATTCAACACTGATAACTGTGAATGGATAAAGCGGTTAAAGGGCCACTTCACCACTTTTCAATGTATCTAATAGGTCTTCAATAATGTACATGATCAAATACCACTATTTTTTTCTACTCAGTCTGTGTGTCACAGGAGGGCTGTGGGCAGTTCAGAAACTTCTTCCAATGTCCTCATCATTCTGCTTGGATTCCACCATTGATGATGTCACTGGAAGAAGTTTCTGAACTGCTCACACCACACCAAAACATTTAGAGACATACAAATATTCCCTTCCATAAAGTCAGAAGCAGCAGGTCATAGTATTTTTTTTCAGGGGGGAGGGGGGGGGGGGCAGTTATGAATTGCAGACCTTCGTAGGTGCCTTTTGAGTCACAGGATTTGCAAGTCTAATGGTTGTTGGTAGGAGCTAATAGAAGTAAATCTCTTGTTTGTGCCAAATCTGGGTTGCACATGGGGCTTTTTTGCCGTTACGCTAGGGGCGCCTGGGACGGGGGGCACCAAACTGCACCGGATTTGTGCAGTTTAAATACATTGACATGTAATTGTGGTTGTTATTGTTACTAGGACTCTGATGGCCCTCCAAACATCCTGACACTCGTTCCAACAGACAGATTGGCTTCTCCAAGATCACTGCAACGTGGACACTTCACTTCAGGTATTGAAAGTCTCCCACATGCTGCCTACTGTTTTGATTTATTTACAACCTAAATTTGGTGTACCCCAAACAAGAATGCCTTGTCACTTCGACATGAATCATTAAAACCCAAAATACAATCTCAGAAAAATAATAATAACCAGGAACCTATATATTTATGAGTGTCAAGTTTCATGTATTATTTTATTTGAAGAACTGTAGATTGAACTCTGGACCTGTACTGTACCTCCTCATGCCCAAGGGCTTTCTTTAACCCATCCTCTAATGTTCTCTGTATTGCATTTTGTTTCATGCAGCTCCTTAACACCACTGAAAGAAATGCACCCTCTGTCAAGTCAACCTTATGAAGTGTCTGCGCTTACCTGACCTCTTCTGGAGCTCCTCAACCGCATAAAATGGATAGAAAAGGAGATAGGTGTACAACGCTCACGGCTGTACATCAACTGGACTGCGAAGGAATTCACCAATCAAAACATTCTTACATCACGCTTCTCATAGCAGTTGAATTTTAGAAACAGTGTATGGGTGCAATATTTGTTATTCTCTATTTTGCTTTTACAGGAAGTAATTACAAATATAATCACCTCAGATGGCAATTTGATTTCAGCCAGCAAAACATCCAGAAAATGTCAAAAAGATTGATTATTTGATTGGAGGTCAGATGAAAGTTGCCGACTGGCCCTATATACAAATATAGGCCATCAGTCTTCACATGTATGGTTATCCAGGGTTTGAGGTTAGTGCTATGATCTTCATAAACGGATATGGCCATAAATGGTGGTGTAGTGTCACAATGCATGACCATAAAGGTGAGATTCAGGTTTCCATACTAAACGCCACTAAAATACATTACGTTTTGTTAACCCCCTTGGAACAACCCTTTAACAAGTGCAGCCTTTATCTTTTGTTTAAGGCCGTACACTGTTGATTTCCTATGCTATTAACTCTTTAAGAGCTGAGTGGGTATATATACGTCGTTGTAGAACAGCGCCACCTGGAGGCTAAGCTCATACATATACGTCGTTCAGACATTTATCATTCAATCATATTTTTTTCAATTAAAACCCAAGCTGTATGCATTAAATCCCTAATGGGGCTGTAGTATACTGTTGCTTTAAGGCCCTGACGACGTCACAACCAATACTCCGCCCCCCTACCCATTTTTTTCCCTGCTTTGAGGAAGTAAACACAAGGAGAGACAGCTGGACGTAGCAGAGCCTTAGCACTCGTCAGTCCCCTGCACTCTCTCTCTCTCTCTCTGCTCTTAGCAAAACAGCATTGTGAAGCGATCGCTTGTTTTTTTTTTCATCAAATGCAAGAGGCTATTTTACTTTAGTCATCTGGACACAGTGTGACTGCACTCGCATGGGGATTGCATTCTTTCTTTCTCTATTTCTCTCTCTCTCTCTCTCTCTCTGTCGGAGGCAGAGGGGCGTTATGGAAGAGCAGTCAGGCAGGCACCTGCAGCTCGCTAATGATCGTTAGGAAAATCTGGGTCGTTCGCGCGTGTGTGTTGGGTGTGTGTGTGTGTGTGTGTGTGTGTGTGTGTGTGTGTGTGTGTGTGTGTGTGTGTGTGTGTGTGCGTGTGCGTGTGCGTGTGTGTGGTCTTCAAGTTATGCTACGCTAAACGTCTTTGCAAAGAAAGCACAACAGCCCCCCCCCCCTCCCACACACACACACACACACACACACACACACACACACACACACACACACACACGCGCGCACACACACACGTGCGCACACACACACACGTGCGCACACGCAACAGATCTGAGGCATTTCTCTGACTATTGCAGGGATTCTGACATAAAATCCCCAATAATTGGTGAACTATAGATGGCATATTTTTTTTTCTTTTTTCTTATTGGAGCAGAGGGTGTGCCCTTTCATATGGTATATGGTTTTTTATATATTACTGTCAACATAATTATATTATATAGACCTGAAAAATATTATTCCATAAATGATATGGTGTTGGCCCACAACGCAAGTTGAATTCAAATGACAATTACAGACGAACGGAAGATGGGAGGAATGTAATTTTTTTTTTCCCCTAAAAATGGACAAATAGGGCTGTCAATCGGTGTATAGCATGTACAATATCTTTATTTGGTTCATATATATATTTGTCTGTCAATGTCTCTATACAATGTATTTTTACAAGACTGCTCATGTCTCTATAGCATTCAAATGGCAATAAGTCCTGAACGATAGGTGGTATAAATGATTTTTTTTTTCTTGTGAAAGCAGCGAGTGTGCTCTTTCAGACGGTATATGGCATGTAAATGTCGCTATAGGACTTTGTTTTTTATTGGCCTTGTTTTAAATTAGTGACATCCCTAGTGACATCACTCAAAATGCTTAGCACAGTACTTCCACCTGTTTTCCCAGAATGGTTAGCTCTCAAAGAGTTAATTTACCCATTCTTACTGTAGGTACTTTAAACCAATTAAGTACCTCCAAAAATGCCTATTGAAGTGCTTATAAATGCATTACTAAGCATCTGTTCCTGTTTGTAGAGAATGTGTGGTGGTTAATAGGCAGATTATTAACAAGTTATAAATGTCTTATCATGCGGTCCCCACTTTAAACGAAGTGCCTTCAAAAATGCCTATTAAGTGCTTATAAATGCATTCATAAGCATCTGTTCCTGCTTGTAAAGCAATGTTGGCTGTTAATAGCACGCTATTAACGACTTATAAATGCGGTCCCCACTTTAAACGAAGTGCCTTCAAAAATGCCTATTAAGTGCTTATAAATGCATTAATAAGCATCTGTTCCTGCTTGTAAAGCAATGTTGGCTGTTAATAGCACGCTATTAACGACTTATAAATGCGGTCCCCACTTTAAACGAAGTGCCTTCAAAAATGCCTATTAAGTGCTTATAAATGCATTAATAAGCATCTGTTCCTGCTTGTAAAGCAATGTTGGCTGTTAATAAACGCGCTATTAACGGCTTATAAATGCGGTCCCCACTTTAAACGAAGTGCCTTCAAAAATGCCTATTAAGTGCTTATAAATGCATTAATAAGCATCTGTTCCTGCTTGTAAAGCAATGTTGGCTGTTAATAAACGCGCTATTAACGGCTTATAAATGCGGTCCCCACTTTAAACGAAGTGCCTCCAAAATGCCTATCAACGTGTTTATAAATGCATTGTTAACCGCCTGTCCATGTTTGTAAACAATTTTGAGTTCTTAATAAACACATGATGAAAAGTTTATAAATTCTCTTCACCCTCCTGTTTTCACTTTGAACGAAGTTGGAACAAGCACCTTTGGTTTCATAAAGCGTACCATAAATGTTATATAAACAAGAAAGGTGTTTTGTTAATGTCTTATAAATATATTAATAATAGTTATTAAATGTGTATAGTACATTCCTTATAAATGTGCACAAACGGTTAGTAAGTGTCTTATAATTAGTTTATAACATTTAATGCAGGTTTTATAAATGTCTCATTAAGTCTTATAAATATCCTAGCAATCTACCCTTATAACAAGGAGCCTAATGGGGGAGGTATGTAAAATGATTTATAAATGCATATAAACAAATAATACGGTTATTAAGTGTTTTATAAACATATTAATAAGGTTTAATAAGTGCCTTCTAAATTTCCTATTAACAGTTCATAAATGTGTTTGTTAAATTCTTGTAAGCAAATAATAACGTTAACAAGTGTCTTATAAATAATTTGTAAACAGTTTTACGTGTCTTATTAACAGTTAATGATGTGTTTATTAACATTCCCTATAAATATTTATAAACTATTAATAAGTATCTTGTAACAACCTTATAACAGGTAACACATAGCTTATAAATGTCTTATAAACGTTAATAACCACTTATAACAAGGTACATAAGTGTCTTGTAACCTACTTATAAACAGTTAATTCATGTCTTACAAATGTCTTATAAGCGCTTATAAGTGCTTATAACATGTCTTATAAGCTGTTAATAAGTGCTTATAAGCGCTTATAACAAGGACCTTCGTTTAAAGTGTTACCGGATTAATGTATATAGACTACAAACTTCAATGACTTTGGCACCTTGTTTGGCACCTTGACGGCCTAAGTGGCATTATAGTGACCCACCTCTATAAACACTTAATTGAACAAATAAACTATACCTGTAACATAACAGGTTGCATAATAATGATTAATGACACAGATGACGAGGTACTTAGCTTATTATGTGGAATACCAGGTAGGCCTCTTTAAAATGTCTGTCTGTCTGTCTGTCTCTATTACTTTATTAAGAGTTGACACAGAGGAGGATGCATCAATCATCAATGTCTAATCAGAATGTAATAACAGCTCTGTGTTAATATGCAACCAAAAAGCAGGCTATTTTATTACATTTATTAAATTACGGCAGTGCTAAAGGATATAAATATATACCTTAAAATATACATATATATAAAAAAGGATAAATGTATAATAATATTGTCTACTCTAATTCATTATATTATCTGTACAACAGCACCAACAGCGCCGCGTGTGTCTCCTTGTAGTAACTGCAGCAGTAACCGAGCTGTCAATCAAGAGCTCTGCGCCACGCATCCACGCTCTGAGCGAGAGAAAAAAACAGAAATCAGAACAGGAGCGCGGTGGTACTAAAATTGACCATTCTGAGTCGGGCCGCACCAGAGAAAGTAAGGAATTAGGTCATATAGGCATTTTAAAAAACTATTTCTAAGTTTTAAGGAAACATTTCTAAACAGTATTAAGAAAAATAAACCTTTTTCCTATTTTAATTAACAATTTCCCGTTTTTGAGAAACAGTATTCAGAACACAGAACCTAAACTGAATACTGTTTGTCAAAAACGAAATGAGAATTCAGTTGGCCGTAAAATACACGGACCCCCCTATGAAGGTAAAAGTGGTGACATTTACGTATATTTGGAGTTATACACCCCAAACTAAAAATAACGCCTGTTCCTCTGGCAGTTGATTCATGTAATCTAAATCTGTTGAAAATAATAAGTTTTATTGGCATTAATTCATTTTGTTCATTAATCTGATTAATAGTTTTAACACAATTAATGCAAGTGCACACTGACTCAAACCACTGAGTGATCTACAAGCATTGGGGGCTTGTAGAGTATGAAATCCCAAACTTGAGAAATTGTGAGGAAAAACACACACAGCTTCAACAATGTTGCAGAGAAATGCAGGCCTCTGGTATTAGTACTATTTAGCATACCTATCTATACCTTCTTTTTACAGTTTTACAGTCTCTCGATTGGACGGAGATAGTTATTTGATGTATAATGTTATTACTTATGTGATGTTTTTTGTGTTACAGATGAGGAGTATCCTGCTGGATGAAGACCTTCATCTAAGACACACATACAGTGATTTGTTGTGTTGTGCTGTAGTTTTTAGTCTGAATAAACAAGCATATCAAACAGCAGTAGCCTACTGTACGTTATTTCATGGCGCCAATGCTTTTCATGCAGGAAACACTGTGGACAGTTTGACATGTGACTTAAGGATGGTTAGATCAACACTGTGTTCTGTGGTTGTTGTGTGGAGTTGTGTCATTCTTGTGTCTTGTATTTGCTGTGTTTGCATTCGCTCTGCACTATGTCAGCTACAGTAGTGATTTTTAACAATTTGTTCTATGGTGGTGATCTATGACAGTGGTTTTCAACCTTTTTGATACCAGGGCCCACTATTTATTCATAATTTATTAATTTGATGACATTTTAGCCCCACAGACCCAAAACTACTGTAAAGGTTTATTTTTGCCTTTCCCTACAATTCAATTCTGGATTTGGGAAACAAAATAGCCTACAGATCAAAATGACCATTTCGTCTGGATTCTGTAGATGTGTGGACAATATACACAACTTTTTTTTAGCCTGCAAATGTCCATTTGGTTTCATTGTTATGCTCTCAAAGAGTTACATCTGGTTAACCAACTTTCCATCATTTAGCTGGGGACCACCTGGAACCCTCCGAAGGACCGCTGGTGGTCCCCGTAACACTGGTTGAAAACCACTGATCTATGGCATACATATGGGTCCACATCTTTAGGATGTCCCCTTCATGAAATGGACTGTCCCAAGTTTTAATTTTTCTGCAAAAGGTCTGAAATTAATCCAAGTGACTCACCACATAAAGAAAAACGCCTATCCTGAAAGAGATAAAAATGACAAATCCTGTCGTTTTGCACCTGATTGATTGATTGATTGATTGATTGATTGATTGATTTTGCATCATACTGTGTCCTTACAGCCCAGAACAATCAGAATGCCAATATTTGGTTATATTGTAAATCTGCAGTCTTTTCACAAGGCTGTAAATAGGCAGAAATAGTACAAAGATTACTTTTCTGAGCAATATCCACTCATCCTATACTCTTTGGGGGTAATAAAAAGTTTTACTTTAACGGCAAAGGTTGTGAAATTCATCCACAAAGTGATCAATCACGACTGTGATCAATGTCCAAATACCGTACACTGCTGGTAGGGGTAGAACAAAGTGTAACATTGATAGCCAAAAGCATCTACAGTATCAACCATCAATCTATTTAATTTGACTGCAACCGTCATGCAATTCTTGAAACATTCTCCATCAGAAAATGCATAGTGTCCCTTAGTATCTACAGGTGTCCACTGTGTCTGTAGACAGCAGTGTCTACCATAGGCTAATGCTAAAGCAATTTAAAAAAAAAAAAAAAAGTCAGAATAATTGTATTGTGAAACACCAGGGCCTTGTTGCCAGAAATGTCAAGTATTGGTTTCTGAGTGACTTCTAATGCTGATCTATTAATACTATAAAATGCCTATAAAACACAACACAAAAAGTGCTCCGGTGTAGCTGAGTTGCTTGAAATGTCAGCCTAAAACGGAAATATCTCTCCATAATCACAGGGAAAGCACCTTGGAATGGAAAAAAGGTTCTAGAAGTCTTCTATGATAGTACTCATCAACCAGCGGCATATTCTCATGTCATATTGAGCATTGTGTGGGGAACTGACTGACCAAATTGTTTTTCATAAGTTGCTTATGTAAGCTGAAAACATCAAAATAATAATTTAAAAAATCCTGTTATCAGGCAGTCATTTAGTATGACATTTTACAGTAGTGAATTAGGATTAGAACATACGTTACTGACTTTTATGCACTTATAATTGCAAATCTAATGGATACATTTTATGACTTTTGAGATAGGTCAACATTTCAACAAATGGAATGAATTATTTTCTGCGGTGCCACTTTTAAAATCCCAATCCGATCCTTATGCCGCAATTTCAGTGTTAGCCGATACCTATACCAAATACGGATACCAAAAAATAGCGTATATAATAATACAAAAGATAGAATAGAAAAGCATCTGAAGTTCACCAACCGAGAATAGCAGACTGATATTTTCCGATACCGGATACCGGTTTGACAAAAAAGGGCAGATCTTATACTTTCTCCAATACCAATAAAAGATCCATATCTGCCATATATGGAGTGTGTAGGGTTTGGTGAGGACCCGTGTATGGCCTGTTGATGCCACATGCAACTGCATTAATAACTTTGGGCCAGGCCTAACTACAGTGTAAATGGACTGGTACTGTACATGTCAAAAAGGAGACATCGAAGTTGAAGGATGGATGGGTAAAGTATCAACTTATGGGTTGTCATAAGAGGTTCTGACATATATCCAAATGTTTGAGGTTAGTTCCATGTGTAGTTTGAGGTATATAGTTTGAAGCAAAAAGACGTGCCCAAGCACCAAATGCTGGATTAATCTGTTGTGGTATAGTGTTTACTGTGCTGACTGATACAGCACCGTCGCCTACTGGGCATGATGTGTAGCAGCACTATATCTTTCTTGAGTGCAGTTGAATAAAGCCAGCATGTACTTGCCCAGAGCTCTCCTTACTATTTAGGCCATGGGTCTCCAACGTGTAGCTCGCGAGCTACCGGTAGCTCGTTGGTTGTTCTTGGGTAGCTCACAAAGGAGTTGCAAAATTAGGCTATGAATGATATGAAAACCATGACCTGAAATGCATTGCAACTCTAACTAAGACTTATCAGTAATAGGCTACGTCCGTCGTCTTCAGGTGAAATCAAATCCAATCAAGGCAAAGACAAATTTGTCAGTGACATGATCAGTGCTGTGAACGACCAAAAGTCTCATTTTACATGCAGCAGGTAAAAAACAAGAGACTGCAGCATTTTCCTTCAATTCAGTGTTGGAAAACAATGCGGAGGCAGTTGATGTGTTGGATGTGGATAAATATTGTGACCTACTGTCCAAGCTTGGGCAGGAATTTGAGGACAGGTTCAAAGATTTTGCTGAACTGGAGCCCTGTGTGGCATTCATTGCTAACCCTTTAATGGAGGTAGATGTGAGTGTAATATCAGGGCAGATGGCTGACATGTTCAATGTCAATGCATTTGAAATGGAAATGGAGATTATTAATCTCCAAAATGATGTGCAGCTAAAAGCACAACAGAATTCACAACATTTCTGGGTGTTGGTGGACCCAGAGAAATATAATAATATTCACCAAGTAGCCCTGAAAGTGAGTGCTTTATTTGGCTGACTGATGATCATTTGAATGACTCTATAAGAGTGAACCTATGAGTGTATACACCCCAGTGTAGTGCCAGGCATCTCATTAGAGGAGAATGCAACATGTGAATGCACTTTTGAACCAGAAAACTATAAACTTGTGATGTGTGGATATGGATACAGGAACAACAGAGATAGTGCGGTGCCTGGCCTAACTAAAATAAAAAGCAGTTTGTTGATGTCGTTGAATAAGGCATCTGAATATGCACTATGATTATTGTTAATTGTCAATGTTGTTGAATAAGGCCTCTGTGAATATGCACTATGAATATTGTTGATTGTGTTGTTAAATAAATGAAAGCTAAAAGTGAAGTAGCTCTCGGCCCCTCAGATTTTTTCAAAGTAGCTCTAAAATGAAAAAAATGTTGGAGACACCTGATTTAGGCTATGCAGCCAGCACAACATAACATATTCCTGGATTAATTTTTTGACCTTTCACTAAAGGTAAAAAGCATCTGACCATCCATTTCATAAAGAGACCTAAAGATATGGGGGGGGGAAATGTTACATTTTAGTAGGACCAACGTTACAAATATTGCTCAGAAAAGTAAACTTTGTACTATTTCGCCTATTTAAGGCCTTGTGAAAAGGCTGCTGATTCATAATAGAACCAAATATTATCACTGATGTTCTGGGATGTAGTGACACTACATGGAGACCTTCTGTGCAAATATGACGCAAAAACAATCATCAGGTACAAAACGGTTCAGATAGGATGTAAATATCCTAAATATCCTGCAAATATCCTACGTGATATTGTAATTAAAATAATTAAAAGTTGATCAAACACACACAGAGCTATTCCACTGGAAGTGGATGGGACTGAGGAGCAGAGGGGGAGGACGGGTGTCCCAACTCCCCCTGATCAGAACAAAAACTTAGGAACTACTGGGTCTCTCTCTCTCTGTCTTCGTCTGGTGTCGGCTGTCTCCAAACACTACCTCCCCAAAAGCGAGAGGCTTTTAAGGCTACCATGGGGCCCGCAGGATGCCAACCTGCCAAGGCCCCTGGTTCTCCACGGTCACACTGCCGCCTACGGGCAGTCTGCCATGAAGAGATGTACCAGCTTTCCCTAGAACCTTCTACAACCTGTGAGATACCACTCACATTAACCTAGATACCTCCAGCATCACAGTGGTGCCAGTGTGCTGCCACCACTTCGCAGACATCCACGCTGCCAACCTGTCAGCACCGCCATCGCCATGTTCTACTTCAAACGACCAACTCCGGCCTTCCCGCTCTCCTCTACACCAGGGGTTTTTAACAGGTGGTCCGGGGACACCCAGTGGTCCCTGAGAGGGTTCCAGGTGGTCCCCAGCTAAGTTGGTTAACCAGATGTAACTCTTGAGAGCGTAAAAATGAAACCAAATGGACCCGTTTCATTTTTACGCTCTCAAGAGTTAAAATATTCGTCATCTGAATTAGCCCCAAGTCGACACAACTAGAAGAGGGACAAAAGCAAAATAAATCTTTAGTTTTGGGGTCAACTCACTACTAAACTCAGATTGAATGTTAATAGTAGGCTTTCTAGAATCTTTTAAACAAAATAGACATCTAAACCAGCATTTTAACCATGCAAGGATTAAAGGGGTTGTTATTATAAATTAAGTCAGACTCAAATTTCCCCATGTCTAGATTTGCATAATTTGGGGAGTAGGGACTCCCTTACACCTGGTCACTGTAATACGAATTATAATTATAAAAGAAGTTCTTATTCAACACCAGTTGTGTCATATAACATTAGGGGGCATATGGACCTCTCTCAAACTGCATGTTTGCAGTTTGCATTTACGTGAAGGCATAGATGATGGCACCAGTTGCTGTGAGTGCACCACTAAATGATGTGTAGCTGTAAAAATTGTAGCTGGAATATACATCGATGAATGCTGAGGTTTTCCAATCACTTGTGTTATTTGGCTCCTCGGACTTGCACTGTTTGACAGTCAAGTGAGTGCACAAACGTAGAGGCTGATGGTGAGAGCCATAAGATGGACATGAAGATGATGAACAGCGCATGGAGAGAATTACTGTTGACCGTGGAACAATTGCAGGGAAGAACATTGAGGATTTTGTCTCTCCCAAATCCAAGACACTGTTCAAAATGATGGATGTTGATCCTGATGAGTGGGAGCCCAGGGAAGTCTACCAAGAAGCTCTGGCTGTAGTGAAGGCAATGAACGTGGTCAATGATCATGCAGAGCGTGGGTTTGCCCTGATTCAAGAATATTGTGGTCTCCTCACTAAAGATGAGTCGCAACTCCAGTACTTGCTGCAAATTGTGCAGAACCATGGGCTATCCGGATAGCCGTAAACAAACATTGTTGAGTAACATCTGACTTATTATACTGCAGTAAATTTACAAGCTTAAAATATAATCTCTGTGCTTATAGTATAAGTAATGAGCCTGCAGTGCAATTTGTTTTTAACATTTTTTTTTTTTTTTACTTGATTGAGCTACCTCTAAATATGCTTCAAATTCAACCAAATTTTAACCAAAGAAGTATTTTCTACATAGGAACATAATTAGGGGGTGAGACACAAGAAAATGTAAACTTTGTGTGCAGACATATTCCTAGTGTATTGCCCCCCCCCCCCCCCCCCCCCCTCTCTCTCACACACACACACACACACACACACACACACACACACACACACACACACACACACACACACATGGACAAACAGAGACACGCACACAGACACACTATGCAGCGATGCGTAAAGATGCCAAAGGCAGTGGACACACATGGGGTAATGAAGAGAAGCCCTTATTGCAATAATTAGGTTTGATGTATTGCACCTTTGCACAGTGTTCCAGGTTGCATAAAGTGTTTCTTTGTGTCACAAACACACACACACACACACACACACACACACACACACACACACACACGCACACGCACACGCACACGCACACGCACACGCACACACACACGCACACACACATTGGCTTCTGTTCACTTCCACTGGCACCGAATAACGGCATTATGGGACAACAAAAACGGAAACAACCTTTCCACGTGCTAGACGATCTGTTGTGAGAATTAGACCACAGACAAGGATCCAATGTTATCTGATCGTTATGAACAAAATAACAGAGAGGGGATACCAGATACCAGATGCTCGTCCGCTTTTAGGTGCCGTCATGTTCCTCAGTGTAACAGAACTCATCAGATGGAATGTCATCGTACCATGAAAGCGCTCCGGAAGGCGTCTGAACTCGACCCATACAGCACTGTACGTACCTCTGCCCTCCAACTCACAGCCAACGCTCTATGAACTCAGGGGCGGATCTAGGCATGGGCATGGGGGGCAATGCCCCCCTAAATACCCAGCCTGCCCCCCCAAACACGATGCCATGCAAAACAACCCAAGATATTTCAAATGAAAGTGCTTCTATTTAAAATGATTTGAAACACTACTACTGCTACTAACTAACTACAGCTGTGTCACCACTAAACCAACAGCATTTCATCATTGAAAACAGACCTTTAGCTTTATGCATGCTGCGTGTCTGTTGCAACTTCAACAACAACTGATGTTATTTTTGATGCTTTACTTGAAAAGTCCTGTAACTGAAAATGGTATGGGTGCGACTTCAGGGCGATGAAGTGCCCCCATACAATTTTCTCTTGCCCCTCCAACATGTTCTCTTGCCCCCCCCCCCCCCCCCCCCCAATGGAACATGTTACATCCGCCCCTGTATGAACTTGTGACCAGTGGTCCTTGAGGGGATTTATGAATACAATGATAGAGACGAGACAGCATTGACAACTTTGTATGTTGAGGAGGAAATGCCACATTGATCCATTCGTGTTTAGTATTTTACAAGAAATATGTGAGCAATCTGACCGCTGTCCCCTGGCACCAATCATCTCGCTCGACTTAATCCCTACAAGGCCCAGTGTTGCTTTTTAGTAATAAATTAAATATTGATTAATTAAATATTGTTATCATTATTCATTTATTTATTCAGTGACAGTATTTATTAAGTAAAATGCCTGCAGTAAAAACAAAAAAAATGTGATTGTTAGAATGTTTAGAACATGTACATTTAGAATATTAAAATTAGGGCTGTTGAAAATAGTTAATTAATGGGATTAAATTAATTTTGTTGATTAATCTGATTAAAAATTTTAACGCAATTAACTCATGTGCAAACTCACTCAACCCACTGAGCATTTTCTCATTGAAAGAAATGGGTAGAGCACAGATTTACGGAGACATATAGCCGTGTGTCTCCCTGTAACCGGAGCCATAGAGTATAGCTGGAGGATCTACAAGCATTGAGGGCTTGTAGATCACCTATTTTGATAAATATTTTTAAAGATAAATGGTTAGTTTTTTTACAGATTCGGTTTCCTTTTTAAATGTTGAAATCCTGTACAGGAAAACATGCATATTTTGGACATAGTTCGAATGGTGATTAATCATGATTAAATTAATTTTGAAGCTGTGATTAATTTGATTAAAATTTTTAATCATTCAACATCCCTAATTTAAATATATGCCCTAATTTGCATAAATAATAATAGTAAAAAAGCTTTTTAAGTACAAATATATATGCCTGGGCCTTCTAGGGAAAAAGATGTTTTTGATGGTGGTCCCTCTGACTGTAACTACATAGTGTGCATGCTTTTGTGTTACTTGGTTTATTGATAATTTCATAATGTTGATAGTGGCAATAGTCTGACACATGACTGGCCTAGTATAGACCTGCGCAGTGACGTCACCGCCCCTGTTCCAGAAACGGATTCCCCATTCATTTTTCTTATAGCCTTTTCGAAAATAATTTATATAAAGACAATTACACCACGGACAAAGCCAAATCGAGTCGTGACGAATCATGATGGCACACACAAACTTTTGTGACAAGATGAAAAACAAAACAAAAAGTCTTGTATCATGCCGTTTTCTACTTCTTGCTAATTAGATATTATATGACGATATTGTGTTTGTTGTCATGATTTGTCACGACCCGAGTTGGCTTTGGCCGCGGTGCAATCGTGTTTTTATTAACCATTTTCAAAAAGTCTATGAGGAAAATGAACGAGGAATCCACTAGTGGAACAGGACTGGTGTGACGCCACTGTGCAGGTCTATTATTCTGCTGCTTACTGCATGTGGCACCACCGCACCACGCAAACATGTACGCACACACGTGCATGCACGCGCGCACACACACACACACACACACACACACACACACACACACACACACACACACACACACACACACACACACACACACACACACACACACACACACACACACATTCTGGCTTGTTTTCACCACCACTGGCACTGAATCATATTATCGTAGGAAAACACACAAAAAAACAGCCTTTTCACATGCAATACAATCCGTGAGAATAAAAGCCCAGACAAGGTATTGTTATCTGATCATTATGAATACAATGATAGTGAAGAGACAGCTTTGATAATATGTTGACCTAATAAAGGTTTTAGAAGCTGCTATTGTTGATTATCAACAAACTTTCTAGGGCAGATTGTTACCTGCACGTTTTAGCCAACTCTGAATGGACTATTGTACTCATGTACGCATTATTTAGTCCTCCTCGGTCACGTATCTCTCATGTTTTATTTATTTTATAATTATTATTATCCTTATTATTGTTTTTGTGCTTGATAGTAGAGTGAAATAGACAGAAAAGAGTGAGACATGCAGCTAAGGTCGTCATGAATGGGAATCGAACACGCGACACGCTGTCAGGCGAGAGCCTATATTATGTGGCATGCACCTGGACCATTAGGCCAGTGGACATTTTATTTTATTTATTTATTTATTTATTTATTTATTTATTTATTTATTTATTTATTTATTTATTTATGTTTTTTTGTTTTTGTGTGGGTGTGTGGGGGGGGGGGGGGGGAGGGGGGGGGGTCGACTACTTTGCAGCTTCTCACTGGTAATGTTTGAATGGTAAATGGTGCATTTATATAGCGCCTTTATCCAAGGCGCTTTACATAGCTTGTGCATCACATTCACCACATTCACACACACATTCACACACTGATGGCAGTGGAAACCATGCAAGGTACCTACTAGCACATCAGGAGCAATTTAGGGGGTTCAGTGTCTTGCTCAGGGACACTTCGACAGTAACTCTGCAGGAGCCCTGCAGGATCAAACCGGCAACCTTGCGGTTACCATCCGGTGACTCCAGCCCTGAGCTACTGTCTAAAGTGGAATCACAAATTATACCTTTAAAATGTAAAATCTGCAATTCTAGGAAAGGAATTGTGTAAATGTAACCCTCATAATAATGATACTCCACACGGACACACATGCTGCCGTGTCTGAGATGAAAAAAAAAAAAAAAAAATCAAACAAAAAAAACTTTGTCGAAAATCACCGGCCCTCGTGCCAGGTGTGCAGAACAATGCCAGGTCAGTGTGTGTGCTGTGTTGTGTTTGTGCATGTGTGTGTAAGGGGTGGAGGGACTTTGGGAGATATACTGTATATAGGGGGTTTGAGTCCACTGTTCTGTACACCTCTCTCTCTCTCTCTCTCTCTCTCTCTCTCTCTCTCTCTCTCTCTCTCTCTCTCTCTCTCTCTCTCTCTCTCTCTCTCTCTCAGACACACACACAGACCCTCTTCCAGCTCCAGTCATGATGTCCACTCCTGTGATGTTTGTGCTGTCTGCTCTGATGGTTACCATGGTTACCAGCTCTGGTTACAACGTACCTCCTCTTCCTAACATAGACGTTAGTATTATTATTCTTAATATTTTTTATTTTTATTTTTATTTATTTATTTTTATTTATTTATTTTTTATTTTCAGTTTAATACGACCTGTCCAGGCTCTGGGCTGGACAGTAGTGGAGGGGACACACAGGTGGGCGGTGTCCCCTCACCTCTCACATCTAAAATATTTTTGGGGCAAAAGTAGGCCTATGTTTTTTGTCTTGTCATTTACTTTTAACAATCTTTCTCAATACGCTATACTTGTTTTAATAGCGTGTCTTGTGTGTGATGCGCATGCAGGTGCACGCAAATGTAAGTGTCTAATGTATGCACATCTCTTGAAGCGGAATTCCACTCATTTTCAATATTTTACTATGTCATTCATATACCTTAGAGATGTTGTGTGGACATGATAAAAAAAAGTTCCCCCCATTCTGTGTTTCCTAGAAATGGAGGTCTGAAAAAAAATCATTAGCATGGTGAAATACATCTTGATGACATCATCAAGATGTGTTTCACCATGCCAGCTGTGTCTCGGTCTCAGAGGAAAGCAGCCGTCACCTTTTCCCATCCAGCCGGGCCGGCTGATCCAGAGGGCTGAGATGTGTAGAGGAGGGCAGGAAGGCTGGAGTTGGCCGCTGGTACTATAGAACATGGCAAAGATGGTGTTGGCAGGTTGAGGGGATGAGGGTGACAGGCAGCACACAGGCAGGGCTGCTGGTGGTACTTAGGCTGGTGTGAGTGACATCTCACAGGTTTTAGAAGTTCCATGGCAGGGGTGTCAAACCCAAACACAGAGTGGGCCAAAATAGAAAAAAATGGTACAAGTCGAGGGCCGGAGATACCGGTCTGTGTTTCAACACCGGTTTACCATGACGTCCCTGTCAAACAGCAAAAAAGTAATTTCCCTTCAAAAATAAATGTCTCTTAATGGCAAGATAATTGTAAAGATGAAACTGCCTGCATTAAAAACTGTTTTATGTTTTAATGAAAAATAGCAGGTGTTCACGTCTCACAGAGTGGCGCGCTATGAGACGTGAACACCTGCTATTTTTCGGGGATTTTCTTTTTCTTCTATGATCCTCACCAAGTGCTGCTTTCATAGTTAATTGAGAAAGTAAATGAGACTGAGTTGAGGAAGTAAAACAATTAGTTGCATTCATTTCTTATCATGGGTCAGTTCTAACATCAATTCAATATCATCCCACGGGCCGAAGATAATCACAGGCCTGATTTGGCCCCCGGGCTTTGAGTTTGACATATGTGTTCTATGGAAAACGGTATCGGCTCAGAGCGTCAGTGATACGATACTCTACAAACAGGCGTTGGTCTATGGAGCAGGTTGAGGCCACAGGGGGTGAACGGCCGGATGGCCGAGTGTCCTCGGCGACCACATCCACCGACAGCGCCTCCAGGCTTGAAGCTCCCGGCCCTGGTGGCCAGGTTTGGTACTGCAGGCGGGTGGAATTCATGCAGAGCGCCCCGAGAGCACGCACGCTGGTTTCCTTTGTGCACGCGGACAGGGCAGCTTGTATTTAAGTTGTTTTCTGGACGAACCCGGCCATCACGTCATATACTACCTCTCAAAACATATCGGATGTATTATATGACAGATAATAAGATGAACCAGCGGTCCTCACGTCATATACAGACAGATAATAAGCTCACCGCAAATCCACAAGCTTGTTTTTTGATGCTGTTTAGTTTTTTTTTTCCTTTGCTCATTCTCGACGGCGCTTGTTCCCATGATCCGTTGCTTCGGGCGCGTTCGTGGAGGAAATACTTCCGCGTTTGGACACCAAATTTTGGTGTCCAAATGCGGAAATAGGCGCACTTCCGGCGGTCTTCCGGGTGCTTCAAAGCGCCACTGAGCAACTTGTATGAAATGAACAGCAAGGGCTATCGCTCTGGTCCGCTCTCTATATTTTATAACTCTAAGGTGGCGGCGCAGGGCCTTAGCAGGTTGGCATCCTGCGGGGCCCTGGTAGGCTCTCCCTGTTGGGAGGTGTTCACAGGCCGCCGGCGTCAGAAGAAGAGAGAGGAGAGACAATAGTTCCTTAGTTTTGTCCTGAAATGAGGGGGGGTTGGGACACCACCACCACCCTTGCTCCTCAGAGTGGGGTGCGTCCCACCCACTTTCATTGGGACTGCTCTCTTTGGCAGTATTGGTCCATAAAGTCCCTTTTAAATACAATGTCATGTAGGATATTGTAACATCATATTTGATGCAAAATCTAAATCAGTATGGGGTTTCACACACTCCTGCTGAATTTGAAAGTGGAATACCCCTTAAAATGTCCTAGAATGCCGTAATTTTAAATTTAAACGCCTTAAAAGGCCTCTCGTCGCTCTAGTGAACAATGATTTGTCATATAACTGGCTTTAGTTAATGTATATTACGATAAAACAGGCTGTGCTGTGATGCAGTGGTTAACTATGTACACCTACCTGTATGTTTGGAACTGGCAGAGCTCCACCCAACTCTACTCCTACAGTACACTAACCGCGCCATGCCTTCTCACAAGACAAGTTGGCTTTTATAGTAGGATGTTTAGAAGGTACCTATATATATGCTATATTTTTTAAGTCTACGATGATCGCTATGCCCCGATCATCTGTCTGTCTGTCTGTCTGTCTGTCTGTCTGTCTGTCTGTCTGTCTGTCTGTCTGTCTGTCTGTCTGTCTGTCTGTCTGTCTGTCTGTCTGTCTGTCTGTCTGTCTCTCTCTCTCTCTCTCTCTCTCTCTCTCTCTCTCTCTCTCTCTCTCTCTCTCTCTCTCTCTCTCTCTCTCTCTCTCTCTCTCTCTCAGTTGCTTGGTGAGTGGTTCATAATGGGAACTGCCACCAACGGATGGAACATCAACAATGGGTGGAGCGATCGTAGAAACTACACAGTCGTCGACGTGTCCAATTGGCTGCCTCAGGATGCTCACTGGCCGCGTGGTGGACTCGAATTCACCTTTAGATGGCCATTGTGAGGAGTACTGTCTGTCTGTCTGTCTGTCTGTCTGTCTGTCTGTCTGTCTGTCTGTCTGTCTGTCTGTCTGTCTGTCTGTCTGTCTGTCTGTCTGTCTGTCTGTCTGTCTGTCTGTCTGTCTAACTGTGCCATAGTGACTCAGGCCCTCATGTATCAAAAGAGTGCAAATTCGTCCCCAAATTTCAACGTGGGTTTTGGAGTGCACACAAGTCCACACGGCATATATCAAGCGATCGCAAACAGCTGATTCCTTCCTAATTTCCTTCCTACAATGATAAATGTGAGGGCAGAAATCAACCCAACACACCCTTGGAAACAGGCCGCTCCTCTGTTTGTTTGAGACATGAACCACTGCAATACGACCAGGAACCATGGTGATGGGGGAGAAAAAAAATGAATGAATAAAAACTTTCCACCGATTGTGCTGCTTGCCGCGGCGTGCCCCCTGCCCCCCCCCCCCCCCTTCCCGCCCCCTCTCTGTTTCACACGGACACACGCAACTCCGTTCGCCTTTGTTTGTTAAGTAAGTTAAATAATAGCATGTCATTTGGACCCGCAAGGGTCCATTCGGTTTTATTTTTAGTTTACACTCTCAAGAGTTACATCTGGCTAAACCAACTTTTCATCTGGTTAACCAACTTAGCCTCGGGACCACCTGGAACCCTCTCAAGAACCACTGGTGGTCCTCGGACCACATTGAACACTACTGGCCTATAGGACCAGTTTTTTATTACATCGCAGTGAATGGAATAGTTTGTATTGTAGGATTAAATCCATGCATTTTTAGGAAGAGCGCAGCCCCCCCTCTCCGTTGTACAATACAAACCAGGCGTAGGCTACTGTAGCTCCAACAGCGGCGCAATCTCCCGCCAATCCGCGATCACGACTCCCGAAATTGCTCTCGCAAGCAGCCTACTGTAGGTCTGCAGTTTATCTGAGTGACCGAGGCGAACGATATAAGCACCTAACGTAGCATATAATATCATTTTAAATAGTCAGGCTGTGCATGTATTAGTCACTGCAAATAAAAGTGGCTTTTATTTACTTTTTTTCCCACCGGGATTAGGCATGTCATCTCACATAGCATATGCCTTTCCAAACCTATATATTTGTTCGGTATCATTTATTAGGTATTATAGCTATTAGCAGTGAATAGATAACTTTAAATACCTTTCTGCAGTTCAGACAATGCTGCTCCGCTTGTTTAGGACAGAAAAACAGGCGAGGACAAATCCTACGACAGCTCCCGACCTGACGTGGGTTTTGTGCGGACGTAGGATCAACTTCAAGTTCATGGTGGGAATGATAAATGTCAAACAATGTGGGAATTCTGCTCTACGCATGCTCTACGTACATTTTTGAGTGTACACCACGTTGATAAATGAGGGCCTCAGTGTGTATCAGGAGTAAGGAGTAGTTCACACTCCACTCCAAGTAATTCATTACTCTGTTATGTCTCACTCTCAGATTCGCGCCCAATCCGATTATTCCACCCTTATGCATCAGCCGGACTATAGATTGGCTAAGGATGTACCCTGGTCTCTTCATGTATCACGACAACAGAGATGGTGATTTAAGTATGTACACACACACACACACACACACAAACACACACACACACACACACACACACACACACACACACACACACACACACACACACACACACACACACACACACACACACGCACCAGTGTTGTTTTTGGCAGGCTTTCCAAGCATTAATTTTGGTAAAAAAAAAAAAAAAAAAAAAATTTGGGCTGAAAATGGTCATAGGATCTGCCCAAATGTGCTGACTAGGGACGTTTTTTATTACTGGTATGGCCATTTTTAGCCCAACACATGTTTTTCTATTCAAATGAGTTTTTAGTTTTAGTGGACATCCTGATATGGCTATTTTTTAGCTTGTGAGAATTATTCTTACTCCTGACAAATAGTCAGGTTTGATGAACACTGACACACATTAATATACCGAGAGATGTTGTGTGGACGTGATAAGACAAGAAAAAAAAAGAAAAAAATAGATTTTTCTGAGACTGTACAAATGCAACTAAAACAGAGCCGCTTGGTTCCATTTGTGCACTCAGAAAAAATGTCGTAAATGGTTGGTATGCCCCCTTAATGGATCTATTTCAACTTCGGGATCATCGGTGACATGCCAAATGTAGCCATGGTTACTACCATTAACCTTCAGTATGTGTGCAAAACTCTATTATTATTAAGCTTATTGATTGGGCCACACAAGTGTCAACTCATTAGAGCACTCTCTATTGGAAGGATACATCACTTTGATGTCTGTTCGTGTGGGGTGGGAGGGGGTCAGTGTTTGCACACATACACAGACCACATCTCTTACGTAGTTCCCCTTATGTTGTTGTAAACCAGTGCGTGTGCTTGTGTGTTCAACAGAGGGGTACTTTGAGATGAGTGTTCTGGATGAACTTCTGGAGACTGATCCACTCACTAAGTACGTTGTGCTCCAAACCACGGCTCTCTCTTTGGGCCAGGGCAGCGACCAGTTCATCCTAGACATCTACAGTGAGTGACCTTTGACCTATGAGCTTCCTGAAAGGCATACTTTACCATCACTGATTGTTTCCTTACTTTTTACTGATGGGAATTATATGCATCTTTATTGATCAAAGGGAAATATTACTCACTTTCAAGGGGGGTGTGGAGTCATTATTTCAACTGTAAAGGTGCCAGTATAATATTAATGACAGTTTAATGTTGAAAAACATATTTTAAACACACACACACACACACACACACACACACACACACACACACACACACACACACACACACACACACACACACACACACACACACACACACACACACACACGCAGCAGCAGCAGCAGCAGCAGCAGCAGCAGCAGCAGCAGCAGAGGTGCAAGACCCAATGTTTGTAAAATGTTCCTTCACTGACAATCCCTTAGTCATATGATCATATTAAACAATTGCAAAGTTACATTAAGTCGTAAGGCTTATGTGGAGGCAATCACGTTCGTTTCGTTTCGCCATATTTTGCTATTAAATTGTATGAAAAGCAGTGGCGTGCCGGAACAACAAAACAATACTTTGAGATTGTTATTCTCTCACATTAAAGGCAAGTGTGGACTTCAATTAGGCCTACTTTTGTAATTCAGCTGTTGGTCGTCTTCTGCATACAAGTCACCTCCATGCAATAACAACACGTTGTCTTTCCAGCCATAATGCCGACATCATTCCGTGACTCTCTATATAGACTTTTTGTTTTGTGGACAGAATATCATCTGCATCCCTCCAAAATAAGTTACAAGTTACAAGCTGTCGCCCCACAGTTGAACTTTTCATACAATTTAATTACCAAATTTGGCGAAACAAAACAAATATGATTGGCTCCACATAAGCCTTACAACATAATGTAACTTTGCAATTGTTTAATATGGTCATATGACTAAGGGATTGACAGTGAAGGAACATTTTACAAATGTCGGGTTTTGCACTGTCTGTGCGCTGTGCACTCCTGCTGCTGCTGCTGCTGGTGTGTGTGTGTATGTGTGTATGTGTGTGTGTGTGTGTGTGTGTGTGTGTGTGTGTGTGTGTGTGTGTGTGTGTGTGTGTGTGTGTGTGTGTGTGTGTGTGTGCATGCAAATATTAGCCATAAAATGACTAAAAATTAAATCTTTTTGAAAAGCCTTTTAAAAAAGGTCGACCCTTTTGAAAAGATTCAACCCTTTTCAAAAACGGACGCGACCCGTTTCAGAAAGGGGCGACTCTTTTCAAGAAGGGGCGACTCTTTTCAAAAAGGCTCGACTCTTCAAAAAAGGGCGACTGTTTTCAAAAGGGTTGCGACGGGAGTCTCAAAAGGTCGAGACATGATCTCGCTGGCTCTCGCTTGTTGTGTTTGCAGGCAGCAGACCCGTAGTGAGCCTGATCGCGAAGGACTTCTTTCTGGATATCGCTCAGAAACACGGCATCCCTCCAGCCAATGTCACGTTCCTGGCCAACGATAGATTCTGCTCTATGAATGGCCCACGTTGAGATACCCCAACCAGAGGTAGGACAAAACACAACATAGGTTTTACACAACTTCCAACATAGGTTTTACACATCTTCCCATCCTCCCACACATAAAAGTGGTGAAATGTATATATAGTACACTGAAAAATGTGTACACCCCAAACTAAAAAAAAAAAAAAAAAAAAAAAACATGTTCCTAAAATAATGACTTAACGGCATTAATTAATTTGATTATTTTTTAACACAATTAACGCATGTGCACACCGACTGAAAATAAACAGATCATATTCCCCCAGATTATTATTTTTTTCTTTCTTACATGTTCAAATCCTGCACAGAACATGGCATATTTTGGACATAGATTGAATGGTAATTAATCATGATTTAATTCATTTTGAAGCTGTGATTAATCTGATTTTTTTTATTTTTTTTAATAATTTAACATCCATAATAAAAAAAAACTCATGTGGATTCACACTGGAAGCTCTGGAAGAGAGGTTTAAAACCTATACGTGAAGCCAGGACATTTCTCTACAACATAGAAAAAGAATAATGTCACTATCTGAATGTAAACATGAAATATAGTCAGTGGAACACATACCCACAATAGGCGCAGCAATATAAATCTAGTATGTCTATTTTGTGGTGACTGACATGGATTGACAGAGCAACATAAATGATGCCTTGTATGAGGTGTGGGTCTACTGAATCCAGCAATACCACCTGTATAACTGTACCTTACAGGGTTATGGCACTAAGGGCTCCATTTTCGTTACATGCTAAACCCTTATCCCAAATCCATCATTTCGTTTTTACTATTTTGAAAAACTTTTTGGAATATTTCAACATGTCAATCTATTAACACGTTGTGAGCTTGTAGGCCATTTTAACTATTGAAAAATGTTTTTTTTTAAATAGTTTAAAAAGGCAAAGAAGATAAGGGATAAGGGGTTTAGCGGCAACGAAAATGGAGCCCTATATGTAAATTGTGTCCCAAAACAGGGGTATAAAATCCTCATATGAAATAATCAGTAGGGGAGACCGGGGCGCGTTGTCACACTTTTTGCTTTGACTTGAATTGCTCATCAACCACACATCACATGATAATCAGCCCTATATTAGAAGGAAGCTTAAGGTCTTGGCTTGAAATTGGTGTAACCCTTTTCCCCATAAGTTATTCTATCAGGTAGTTATTAGCCATCAAAGTCACCTTGACACGTTGTGACAACCAGCCCCATCACGGGGTAGCTTGTCACAATGCACAGGGTTGGTTGTCCCTATAGGAAATCAATGGGGTTTCAGAAGAAAAATGTGAAATTTAAAAAAACGTGTAACTTTTTTGTTTTTTAAGCTAGAGACACACAATAAGTTTTAAAATGACTAGAAATTAAATCTTTAATAGCTAATATACTTTTATAGTTGTAAATCATTATCATTTGTTTATTATACCAATTTGACATGTGACAACCAGCCCCGCAAAAAATGAGACAACCAGCCCCACATGATCATTTGACAAACTTTTAATGATAGCTGCCACATGGCTGCAGCTAGCAAATCCCACATCACATCAAAATGAAGCTATTGATGTCCTCTTTCTAACATGTGCATAGTTTTTAAATATCTAATATTCTACAACCTTTTATTACAAAACTAACACCAAAATCAAAAGTTCGTTTTGCCCCTAAAAAAAATCAATGTCTTCTCATATCAATGTGGTAGGTGTCTTCTAAAAAAATTCATGGTACAAATGAACCTTATGTCTTGTCACATGACTGATATCAACATGGTGAAACAGCGCCCTCTAGTTTGGCTGTAATAAGATTTGTGACAACCAACCCGTGAGACAACCTGCCCCGGTCTCCCCTATAACACACGTTAGTTAGTGTGGTTGCAATCGGCAACACACTGTTGTTCTCCGTCCAATATTTGGGTTGAGTAGAAGTTCCAAAAATGTATGAAATCCTAAACTTGAGAAATTGTGAGGAAAAATACTGTACAACAGCTTGCAGAGAAATACAGGCCTCCAGTATTAGTACTAGTATTTAGCAAACCTGGATGAGGAAAGAGGTTCAATGTTCAGTGCTGTCTATAGGTCTACATTCTTTTTTACAGTTTTACAGTCTCTCTATTGGACAGAGATAGTTATTTGTGATGTATAATGTTATTAGTTATGTGATGTTTTTTTGTGTTACAGATGAGGCGTATCCTACTGGATGAAGACCTTCATCTAAGACACACACACAGTGATTTGTTGTGTTGTGCTGTAGTTTTTAGTCTGAATAAACAAGCATATCAAACAGCAGTAGCCTACTGTACTTGTCTGCTTTTCATGCAGGAAACACTGGACAGTTTGACATGTGACTTAAGGATGGTTAGATCAACACTGTGTTCAGACTGTGGTTGTTGTGTGGAGTTGAGTCATTCTTGCGTCTTGTATTTGCTGTGTTTGCATTCACACTGCACCATGTCAGCTACAGTAGTGGATTTTATCAAAGTGTTCTACGGTGGTGATCTATGACAGGGGTTTTCAACCTTTTTGATGTCAGGGCCCAAGATGTAGCCTATTCATAGTTTGAATAACCGCTCCCTCCATTGGCTCCCAGTCGCTGCACGCACAGTGTTCAAAACTCTCACGCTTGCATTCAAAGCAACCAAAGGTTTTACTGCACCTTACCTCAGTGGCCTCATAAAACCCTACAAGCCCTCCCGTGCACTCCGATCAGCCGACACTGGGAAGCTGGCAGCAGCCCCACTAAAAACGCCTGGACAACGCTCCACGCGCCCCAAGCTCTTCTCCCTCCTGGCTCCAAAACTATGGAATGCACTTCCCACCACAATCAGAACCACAGACTCACTACCTATCTTCCGCCGCAATCTGAAAACACACCTCTTCAAACTCCATCTCAGCCCATAGCACTTGTATTGCATACCAACCCACAGTACTTGCTGCAATGACTTATATAGGTTGCCTAATGTATTACAATGTTTTTTAGCGCTTCATTGTATATTGTAAAATGTATTGTAAATCCTGATTAAATTGTAAACGTTTCACCATTGTAAGTTGCTCTGGATCAAATGCCTACATGTAAATTTGGCCCCACAGACACCAACACTGAAGGTTTATTTTTGCTTTTGCCCACATTACAATTCCATCCTGGATTTAGGAAACAAAACAGGCAAACAGCCTACAGACCAAAATTACCATTTTGTTTACATTCTCTAGTTGTGTAGACTTGGTCTGATTCAGATGATGAATAGTTTAACTCTTGAGAGTGTAAACATGAAACATGAAACATTAATTGTTACGCTCTCAAAGAGTTACATCTGGTTAAACAACATTCCATCATTTAGCTGGGGACCACCTGGAAACCCCCCAAGGACCACTGGTCGAAAACCCCTGATCTATGGCATACATGGGTCCACATGCGCCACCTACCCTCACTTCATGAGACCCTCATGTTAATATGAGAATACTGACGCATTATTGATATGCAAACATGACCTGATTTAATGACCTACCAGTATAGCTAAGCTATGGTCAGAGCTAAGCATCCTGGTATAACATGGGTTTGACAAACCTCACAAACAATAAAAAAATAATAAATTCCATTGCACAACGCAGGCCCCGTTGAAAGCTTTCTAATAGATTTTGAAGGTCTGGTTAAAAAAAAAAAAAAAAGTCCAGTGCATTTAACACTGGACATTTGAAGTTAAATAAATCAATCTGTTACTTTTCAGGATTGATATAGAACAATAGCTACTGCATATACATCATAAAATAATACAAAAATAAAGACATGGAAATGTAAATACTGTATAAGCAGTGTTCTCCAGGTTGACTGAAACTACGGTACAATGTGTTTTTATAGCATAGTAAATGTATTTTTATCAGAATGGTGTTGTTAATGCTACTACTTAGTTCATATTTTAACACGTGCATAACTAACGGCTTAAGCATTATGAGAAGTTAGTAACGCCGTTTTGACTGACTACCACCATTTGATGATCCCCAAATGTACGATTATGTTCTCATTTGATTGGTATGTCTATACTTCAGAAAACATGTCTGAAATAACTGGCTCAGAATATACTATTCATACATTAAAGGGCCTAGTTAAGTAACAAACAACATCATGAAGAAAAAAAAAACATCACTCACAGTGAGTATATTCAGTCACATAAGCACAGAGTTAAAATAGAGGGCATAAGAATTTGCAGATGCCTAGTCTATACTCATAAGTGCAGTGACAGCACGTTGCTGTGTCTGGGTTGTCTAAAAGAATAGAGAAAACACTAAGAAATAATTTAAAAACATGTTCAAGGAGGGTCTATAGAAATGGTCTGAGATCAAAATCAATATTAAGACCCATTGGTTTTAAGATAATGAATCCATGAAGCCTCTCGTTTTAAGAGTAAAGTTTCACTGTCCCCCCTCTTCTGGGGACAATCACCTTTTCTATTCCAATATAGCATAGTGAGGCCATAGGGTGATTAGCCTCAACAAAATGAGCAGCAACAGGATAGTGAAGATTTTTGCACCTTATGGTGCTGCGATGCTCAGAAATACACGCTTTTAGCTCACGTTTGGTCATTACTACATAAGGCCTTGTCACACGGGCAGGACAGTAAATAAATAACACCTGTAGTGGTGCATGTAATGACACCTTTGATGGGCATCTTTTTACCCGAATGTGTGTGCTTAAAAGACTTGCATTTGTAGGTGGAATTGCACTGGGCACATGAGCCACATTTACAGTATAGTTCCCATCAGGGATGGTTGATAATAGGCGTTGAGAAGGCAATACTGGGGAGGGGAGTAAGTCAGATTTCACCAAATGGTGTCTGAGATTTTGATCTCATGAAAATACAGTCAAGGGGGGTTCAGAGAAGGCTCCATGGAGTGATGATCATCATCTGACCATCTAACTCTGTGGGTGGTTTTACATTAATTTTTTGGACAGCATTTTGGATTTGAGTTTCACTGTATCCTCTTTGTTTGAATGTATTCTGCATGTCCAGCAGGTGTCGCTTGAAGTCTTCTGGTTTGTGGCAAATTATCTTCACCCTGCAGAACTGACTGTAAGGTAAACTGTTTTTAAGAGGGAGGGGGTGACAACTGTCTGCCCTTAGTAAGATATTACGGTCAGTAGGTTTTTTTTTGTACTAGTCGGTATAGAGAATATTATCTTCACCACGGGTTATCAACAAATCCAAAAAGTTCAAAGAATGCTTGTCAAAGCCCATAGTACATTTCAGGTGGTCTGAACAGGTATTGACGAATAAGAAAAACTTGGGTTGTTCTTGGGTTACAGTGTACAGAATCCATACATCATCAATGGACGTTTTCCATAACAAAATGTTGGAAAAAATGGATTGAATTCAGGATTAAGAATCTTCGTTTTTCTAGGTAACCTACATAGAGACCTGCATAATTGGGGGCCATTGTGGTGGACGTTGCGATAAAAAAAGAAAAATAAATAAATAAAAAAAAAATCTAATGCTTGGACACCGCCCTCATGGGTCACATTAGTATACAGTGCCTCAACATCAAGGCTGACCAGAAAGGTATACTCAGTAACACGTTCTAGTGATTCAATAATAGAAATCATGTGACCGGTATCTTTCACGTATGAAGGCAGCTGTTCATTTATTGGTCTAATATAAAAAAAAAAAATCTACCAAAGAAGAAAGAGGAGAGGTAAGGGAATCAATGAAACAATAGGGTGACCTGGAGGATTTTCAAGGTTGGCACCTCATAAGGAGCGGTGTGCGGTGTATCTCCACGTCTACAATAAAGAAATGGTAACTGGTCAATACTGGTCAGCGATATTATTTTATTTACCACTGTCTGGTTGGGTCGGGTCTCTCGGAATGACGTTGCATGGGGTATTTTGGACGGGTTCGGTGCTGCCATTTGAAATAAATCTCGGTTCGGAATCAGAAAAAAATACCACGGATCGACTCGGTTTAACTATTTAAAAATATTTTCGGAACTTGGGGCTTGGCATCGCCATTTGAAAGAAATCTCGGAACAGTTCGGAATCGGAAAAAATATCACGGATTGACTCAGTGCTGGTTTAACTATATTTTCGAACCAGTTCAGAATCGGCAATATGGCATGGATTTATTTTGGTTTTCGGATGGAATTTTTGAGGCCCATGAAGACCTCTAGTGCATAGTCTACTGCAGGCCTGGTGGACTAGATTTAGTAGCTATTTGTCCAGGGCATAGTCTACTGCTAGCCTGGTGGTTAGATATGTTTTTATTATGGAGAAATCCCGCCATTTAACATGCATCTCAATGGGGGAGGACAGCTTGTCCTGTCTCCTCACAGCTAGCCTATTGCACAAGGACAGGTTAGGGAGTGTCTTAGTAAAGGCCTAATGTCAATTAAGTCCCATCCCTGGCTCTATGGTCCTTAGCAACCATACTCTGAAGCCCACTGCCATTGAAATAAGTGGAGGAAGAGGAACAATCAGTGAAAAAAGGTTTTCTGGCGAGACCTGCTGGTGTTATGAGGCAGCTGCACCTTGCAAGGAGTAGGATTATTATTTTTTCATTGTCATTAGGTCTGTAACACAAATCGAACCTTGGTCTCCCTGATGGAAATGGAAAGACGACATTTTAACACTAATCCAAAGGGGGTTGATCTTTAGGCCTTAAGGTTTATGAAAGATTGACTGTTAGTGTTATGTACTATACACTGGTCAAGTGAATGATTTAGTCACACACGTTACTGCCGTGCCAACTCGCTACTAAACTCCAGAGTGAAGGTTATAGTAGGCATTCTAGAATTAACACACTAACCAGTCGCCCAATTTGTCTACAGACCCTGAGAAAACACAATAGACGTCACAAATAAATCTAAACCAGCATTTTAACAAAGTATTAAAGGAATTGTTATTATAAATGAAGTCTGACTCAAATTTTCTCATGAATAGATTTGCATGAATCGGGGAGCAGGGACTCCCATGCTTACACCTGGACACTGTTAGTAATACAAATTTGCAAATTTAAAGTAGTTCTTCTATCTACCAGGAAGCCAGTAGGGGGCATCTGGACTCTCTCAAGAAAATAAGTAAAATAAAGCCTCAAGGTCTTCAATTGTTGGGTACATTTGTGTATGAACTAGATTTAGTAGACATTTGTCCAGTACATAGTCTACTGCAGGCCTGGTGAACTAGATTTAGAAGACATTTGTCCAGTACATAGTCTACTGCAGGCATAGTGGACTAGATTTATAAGACATTTGTCCAGTACATAGTCTACTGTAGGCATAGTGGACTAGATTTAGAAGACATTTGTCCAGTACATAGTCTACTGCAGGCCTGGTGGACTAGATTTAGAAGACATTTGTCCAGTACATAGTCTACTGCAGGCCTGGTGGACTAGATTTAGAAGACATTTGTCCAGTACATAGTCTACTGCAGGCCTGGTGGACTAGATTTAGAAGACATTAGTCCAGTACATAGTCTACTGCAGGCCTGGTGGACTAGATTTAGAAGACATTTGTCCAGTACATAGTCTACTGCAGGCCTGGTGGACTAGATTTAGAAGACATTTGTCCAGTGCATAGTCTACTTCAGGACTAGATTTATTTATTTTGATGATCTTGCTACTATAAGGATATATTATTTATAATGGAGAAATCCTGTCATTTAGCATGCATCTCTATCGGTAGGACAGTTTGCCCTGTCTCCTCACAGCTAGCCTATTGGACATGGTGAGGTTGGGAGGGCTTAGCAAAAGCCTAATGTCAATTAAGTCCCGCCCCTGGTTGTACCGCCCTTAGCAGCCATTGGTTGCCGTTTCGTGGAACTCTGAAGCCACGTCCTCTCAAGGCGCCTCCAGGCTTGAAGGTCCAGTCCTTGATGATCAAGTTTGGTACTGCAGGCGGGTGGAATTCATGCATATGCGCCCCGAGAGCACGCATGCACGCTGGTTTGCTTTGTGACCACGGACAGGGCAGTTTGTGTTTATGTTTTTTTTCTCGATTAACCAACGGTCCTTACTGACAGATAATAGGCTTATTATCTGTCATATAATACATCCGCAAACCCACAAGCTTGTTTTTTGATGACGTTTATTTTTTTTTCCTTTGCTCGTTATTGACAGCACTTGAATCCCTTCATGAATCCCTTCCCATGATCCCTTGCGTCAGGCACATTCATGGAGGAATCATTTCCGCATTTGACCACCAATTTTTGGTGGTCAAATGTGGAAGTAGACCTACTTCCAGTGGTTTTCCGTGTGCTTCAAAACGCCAATGAGCAACGTGTATTGAAATGAACGGCAAGTGGGTGTGGCTTTCGCTCCGGTTAACCCTCTATATTTTATCACGCTATTGGCGCGATTTTTGTTCCACCCGTTGTCCCTAACGTTACCCGATACCCGCAGCGAATTCCCTTATTGCTATTTTGGTCATCTTTTCTCTTCCCTTAGCCACTATTCTTTATGCCGACACCGTTATTTGTGACTGGAGGTGTGGTCATGGGCGTGTTTGTTGCGCAGTCCCTTAAGTTGCTAATTTCGTCAAATAGATTTGGGAACTAGATAACGCCATCTCAGAGCACCCGTTAACCGATACGAGAAGGCAGAGCCACGTGCGCACGGTGCGGGCGTCTGTGCGCCTTTGGAGATGTCCACGACTCCACGTGGAAAGGCGCCAGTTCAATTCATCTCCTTATTTATGGATTGTCCTATAAACAGCTGTAGATTGCCTGCTGTCAGTCACTTCCTTGTGTTTAGGTAATGTACAGTATATAATATAATTAAATACATTAATTAACTTGTGACGCAATGCTGTAAATTGCAAAAAAAGTCGGGAATTCGCGGCAAAAAAGACGTCTTTTTGATCATTCATTTCTCGGTCAATTCCGGACCATTTTTTACATTTCAAAATGCAGCGTGACGGGAAAAAGCTTCTCTCTCAGATGCTGTATAGAATATGTGGGTAGGTCTTCTCTACGATGCGGGATCTAGCAAAATGTAAGTGTCGGGATTTCGGTGGAAACGGTCCACCGAAATCCCGAGCAAATCCCCAGCATCTGAGAGAGAAGCTTTTTCCCGTCACGCTGCATTTTGAAATGTAAAAAATGGTCCAATTGACCGAGAAATGAATGATCAAAAAAACGTCTTTTTTGCCGCGAATTCCCGACTTTTTTTTGGAATTTACTTTATAACATTTCGCAGACTTGGGATAAATGCACGCCACATACAGCAAAAAAAAAAAAAAAAAAACATGGAACATGTTTTTTCAACATAACATGTTGAATGGTAAGAAATGATTGAGAATTGACCGAGCTATAGGCCTAATTGTTTGAAAATGAGAGTAATAATCTTTGAGAATAGGCTACTCATATGTGTCTGTCCTAAGCCCGCAGCCGGAGGGTCAGGCTTAGCAGTAGGCATAAGGGAAATAGATAAGGGGTGAATTAAAGGGAATGGCAAGACCAACACGGATTGGATGAAAGCTAAAAACGCCCAAACCACACCTATGCATAATTTAACGGGTATAGGAGGTTTTTAAGGGAGATCGGATGGTAACGAAATTATCAACTTTAGTGTGGGAACGCCTCTTCCCCAATGCTAAGTGCGTTAATTGCGTATAAGGGCTAATGTAACCATATGTCTGAAGCCCACTGCCATTGAAATAAGTGACACGCTGGTGTTATGAGGCAGCTGCACCTTGCATGTTATTTTTTATTGCCATTAGGTCTGTAACACTTGGGAATCTTGGTCTCCTGCATGGAAAGACCAAATTTTAAAAGGAAATGTGAACCAAATGGACCCGCTATGGTCCATTTGATTCCATTTGTACCCCTCAGGAAAAAGGGATCTGAAAGAAAAAACATTAACATGTTCCCCTTTAATGATACATACACTTTACTGCATACACTTTACACACACACACACGCACACGCACACGCACACACACACACACACACACACACACACACACACACACACACACACACACACACACACACACACGGCCCATACAGTACGTAACTCTGACCTCCAGGATGATAGGCTATGCTTATTTGTTTTTGTCACATTGTAAAATGAAACAAATTAGACCATCACAGGTCAATTTGGTTTCATTTCATGCTCTCAAGATTTGAATTATATTTAAACATCTGAATTAGTTGTTTTTCAATAATCAACACACTTAGAAAATGTAGATGAATTGGTATTTTGACCAGCATTTTGCCAGAAAATGTAGATGAATTGGTATTTTGACGAGCATTTTGCCAGTTATGTCTTCTAAATTGTGGACACAAATGTGAACATCCTTGATATTGGTGCCGAGAGACAAAACTCAACTTCAACTGGTGGTACAGTATGTGGCTAAAATGTAGAATAAATAGCGGGCCCAGATATGAAAATGGTTGAAAACTACTGCTCTAGTTGTCAGGATCTGGTAATGTGGTGAGGACCCAAGTGCCGGACAGCAAGGCAGGCATAGCTCTAACCCCAAGACTGGGGAAATTATTACAAATAAACATGAAAATCATGATAACAGGTAAAACGGGACATGATGTGACACCTAACAATGACTTGACAACGACTGACTGGGGAACAAGACTAATAGACAGTGTTGGGAAAGTTCTCTCTTTTTCTGAAATAGTTCAGTTCATATTTCATACATTTAAAAACGAACTAGTTCCGTTCATAGTTCATTGTTGAACTTTTAGAACTAAAGTTCATGGTTCCAAAAAAGAACTATTATAGTTCTTTTTCGTTCTTTTTAGGTTATACATTTTAGGTTATACATTTTACCAACATGAACAGCTTTAGTAGCTCATTCAACGTGTTGGAGAGAAGCGTCCTTCCTTGGTGCTGTGTGTTAACTGTCTGATGCTGTGCGCTACTGACAGAGGGAGGGGCGGGGCGGTGGGCAAGGAGAACAGATCTTCAAGCTAAGGATGCCTCGAGCCTCAACACGTTGTTAGCTTGTATATCTGCTCTATTTTAGCGAACAACACCGCCGTACTACAGTAATATAAATTTAGGTATAGAACTGCAACTCATAGAATGTGCACTTGTCATGTCTCTATCACAGCTGAATGGCCAAATGCTCTACTCGCACCGGTGCTATGAACTCTTTAGTCACAAATGCGAGCCTGTCGAGCCCTGCTCTTGAACGAAATCGAACGCAAGAAAAGTGACGTTCACTCACGCCAGAAATGAACGAGTTCACATGGCCGTTCTTCAAGCAGATATAGGGGCCGTTCGGTTCAAGTTCCTTAAAAATATGAACGGTTCAAAGAACTTTCGTTCTTTGAACGCGTTCGGGTACAACTCTGCTAATAGAGGCCTGATTACACATGAGAGACACCTGGGGAATGCATCATTGAACCAAAACAACTAGATGGGCAGAACATAGAATCAAAATAAGTAGAAGACAACAACAACAAAAATGGGCAAAGTCTGTGACCGTGACACTAGTAGGGTACGTCACTGTCTCCACCAGGCTGAAGGCATGTGGAGAGATTATGTTTTGCGCTCTCTGCCACCCGGTTGCCTGTAGGTACATGTTATAGGTCATTACAGTTCCAGCAGCAACAGAATTAAAATAACCACTTGTAGATAATTGTTTTTGTTCGTGGTCCCTCTAACTGTAACTACATTGTACTACAATGTGCATGCTTTTGTGTTGGTCACTTGGTTTAATGGTTAATTCCATGATGCTCAACACTGTGTTGGACCCCCCCCCCCCCCCCCCCCCCCCCCCCCCCCTCCCTCTCTCTCTCTCTCTCACACACACACACACACACACACACACACACACACACACACACACACACACACACACACACACTTCTGGCTTCTGTTCGCTACCGCTGGCACTGAATAACGGCATTACGGGACAACCCACAGAAACAGCCTTTCCACGTGCTAGATGAGAATTAGACCACAGACAAGGAAATGTTATCTGATCTCTATGAACAAAATGACAGAGAGGAGACATATCTTTGTTATACCAGATACCAGATGCTCGTCGTGTTCCTTGGTGTAACAGGACTCATCAAATGAAGTGTCATCGTACCATGAAAGAGCTCCGGAAGGTGTCTGAACTCGACCCATACAGTACAGTACGTACCTTTGCCTTCCAACTCACAGCCAACGCTTTATGAACTTGTGACATGTGTTGTTTTTAGTAAGTCTTAGTCTTTTGGATATGTTTTCGTCGCATTTTAGTCATTTGGACGAAACGCGTCGTTAGACTATCCTTGATAGCTTTAGTGTCGTTTTAGTCGATGGAAACTCAAAACCTTTAGTCCGCTCATGCAAGTATACCAATAGAGCTAAAAGCTTACAAGTTCGACTAGAGAAATGCTTTGTTTAAAAGAAATGTCTTGAGCCCCTTTCTTGAAGACTTCCACAGACTGTGGAGCACTCAGGTGGTCTGGAAGAGGGTTAGAATGAGAGTGTGGATGCTGAGCATTCAATTACTTCCTTGAGAGCTTTGTAGTTGCATGAATGGAGCGGGCGCAAGTTAAGCGACCGAGCCAACCACCGCTTCCCCTACCTTTAAGCCTTAAAGGTAGGGGAAGTGATTTCACTTTTGTCAGATATCACCCATTTTTTTTCTGTTAAAATGCTCTATTATAAGGTGTGCAGACCATATATGGAGTTTCCCCCTCCCCCACGTTAGCAGAGGAGCTAATAAAAGTTCCCCAGGTGGAGGGTGAATTCTCCTCCAATCAGGATCGAGCAGCAGGTTCACATAGTGTAGCTACTCTTGGGCTCCCCTAGTGCACCAGGCTGGTACTACACCATGAATTTCAAATCACTTACCCTACCTTTAAGTATTGTCGAGAGTAGAATCTCCTGGAGGTGTCAGGGTACTGCTTCCCTGCTTGCTCACTTGCCTGCTTGCCCCTCACAGGTCCATTTGGTTTCATTTTACTCTCAAGAGTTAAATTATATTTAAACATCTGAATTACTTCATTTTCAAGAATGAGACAATTACACAAAGGTTGAAGAATGAACGTTTTGCCAGTTATCTTTGAAAATCCTTGATTTTGGGTCCAAGAGACCAGGGGCGATTTTGCCATTAGGCAGACTAGGCAGTTGCCTAGGGCGCTATGAGGGGAGGCGGACGACCATGAGGTGAGCGGGTGACCACCAGAAATGCTTTAAAAAAATACAAGGCTAATAAGACTAATATGAATGAATATATTTATTCATATTAGTTCTATTATATTAGTCTTAGTCTTAGTCTTAGTCTATTATATTAGTCTTATTAGCCTGGTATTAGCCTGGTAACACATATTATATGTGTTTTAAATTCTAGTTATAGAGGATACGTATAATGCAATACATTATATGTATCCTCTATAACTAGAATTTAAAACACATATAATATGTTATTTAGTTTAAAAATATATCATAATTTTATCCCTTGGGGGTGCCATTTTACAGGAGATTTTCCCATTTGGTCCTACAGGAGGTCTCCAGGAAGAAATCCTGCCTAGGGCTCCAAATTGCTTAGAAACGCCACTAAACTCAACATCAAATAGTGGTCCATGGCTAAAATGCAGAATAAATAGTGGGCCCTGGTATGAAAATGGTTGAAAACCACTGCTCTAGTAGGGTACTTCACTGTCTCCAGAAAGTATATTTTACACTCTCTGCCACCGCTGTCATGTTATAGGCCATTATAGTTCCAGCAGCAACAGAATTAAAATAATGTAAAATATAACATGTTTTTGGCATGGTGCCACTGTAACCACATTGTACTACAGTGTGCATGCTTTTGTGTTGGTTACTTGGAGTACTGGTTAATTCTATAACGCTTGTGTTGGACAGACTTAGACTAATAGTGCCGACCACAGCCTGACACAACTGGCCTAGTATTATTCTGCTGCTTGGTGCATGTTAATATCTACCACCACCGTGCCACACAAACATGTACGCACACACACACACACACGCACACACGCACACACGCACACACACACACACACACACACACACACACACACACACACCAAACTACCTCTGTTGTTCAGAGGTAGTTTGGATGTACCAGGTCGTGACCAGTTACCTAGTTTCGACCCTTATGTTTAGGGTTAGAAGTAGGGGTAGTAATTCGGCACTGCTCTGTGCTTGCGGATTAGAGGCTGACACGGGAGTGGATTTTCACTCCTGTCCCAGGACTGAAAAGAAATCCTGTTCTGTCCCACTCCTGTAGAATGGCTCTTGATCCTGTTCCACTCCCACTCCAAATCACTCCCACTCCTGTCCCGCTCCTGTTTTTTTTTTTTTTTTTTTTTTTTTTTCCTTTACAGTAAACACATTCTTTCTGTCCCTTTTTTTCATGTGTTGCACACAAAAAACTAGAAAGTGTTCCTTGGGGGTGAAGTGGCCCTTTAATGAAACAGAAAAGTGGCCCCTCGTTTCACATACAGTAGGTCTTAAGAAAATATGATGGTGATAATGTAATGGTGACGTAATCAGGAGATCTTTATACATATCTTTATACATATTCTTGTATTATCTCCTGGAGGTGTCGGGATACTGCCTCCCTGCTTGCTCGCTCCACTCACGCACGAATAGGCCATGCAGGCCGTTGCTCACTGTCTCCACCAGGCCGAAGGCATGGGGAGCAAGTATGTTTTGCGGAGAAAGTATGTTTTGCACTTGTATATACCACTCTGTATATACCATTAAAATGTAAGATCTGAAATCGTAATAAATGCAATGTGTAAATGTAACCCTCATAACCAAGCACTCAGCCTGCGTGACATTTCACACACAGACACAGGTAGCATCCATGTGCCCACATACTGCCATGTCTGAGATAAAAATAAATAAATAAATAAACAAACAAACAAACAAAAAAAACATTGTCTAAAATCACGGCCCTCGTGCCAGGTGTGTAAAGCAATGCCAGGTCAGTGTGTGTGCGCTGTGTTGTGTGTTTATGCATGTGGGTGTGCAGGAGGTGGAGCGACTTTGGGAAATATATAGGGGTTTGAGCCCACTGTTCTGTACACCTTCTCTCTCTCTGTCTCTCTGTCTCTCTGTCTCTCTGTCTCTCTCTCTCTCAGACACACACACAGACCCTCTTCCAGCTCCAGCCATGATGTCCACTCCTGTGATGTTTGTGCTGTCTGCTCTGATGGTTACTTGCTATAGTGATGGTACTCGTTATTCTACTGGACCTGGTATTAATCCTGGAAACGTTAGTATAATGTTATTATTATTACCCTTATTATTCTTGTTGTTGTTATTGTTATTACCTATATAGTTAGTATTGTTTTTGTGAAGGTTCTGACATTATTATCCAGAATATTGAGAAATATAATCAGACTCAGGTTATGTCAATCACTCTTGCACACTGCCATGGAATCTCACGTGTGTGTAAAAAGTTTTCAGACTAGCCTCAATTTTATCCAGAATCCACACGTGTTCAGCCATGCATTATGGTACATTATGTCTGTGTCTGTGGATGATGACAGAGGAGCTAGTGCCTCCTGTCACAACAGGCTGTGTAGAGTCGCAGAGTCGTGCTTGGGGCCATCGGTCCACTGATCATTCTGGTCATTCTAAAAGTAATTCTGGATTTGTGCGTGAAGACTAATAACGTAATATGCAACGTAATATGCAACACAGTCGCTGTTCCAAGGATGTTTTGCACAACATTTTTTGTGCGTATTCCGTATGCCAGCACGATAAACGGTGTGCCAACTCCTTTAGAAAGGAGACAAAGATGTCTTACTAGTAACAAAAAATTGTTTTGTTTGTTTTTCTACTTTGTGATTATTTGTTTGGTCCGAATATTGTGTTTATTGTTATGATCTTTCATGGCTAGGGATGCCACGGTATGAGATTTTCAGGTTACCGCTATGTATTTCACAGTATTAAAAAAAAAGGGCCACCAAGGGGTGCTCCGCGGGCCGAAAGTGGCCCATGGACCGCCTATGGGGAACCTTGCCTTAAACCCTCTTTCCTTCTTCCAGTCCCTACCCTTTAGGACAACATTTCATGTAAAGGTGTCTTTTTCCTTGGGTACCTATTAGGGTCAGCCTTGGAAAATCGCATGCTCAGAACTGTGTGCACAGAAGTGTAAACACAGATGCCTCGTGAATGGAATATTCAATTGGATCCATAATCCGGGTTGTCTTTTTTCAATCTACTGCAGCTGTGTGGTAAAAATTGATTTAGTCTACGAGTTGAGTTGTGCTGTATATGCGCAGCAAAGCAGTGCCCATCGATACTGTATGAAAATACCATGTGCTCGAAAATCTCACCGGTCAATACCGTGGCTTTTCCTAGTGTGATAATACCAAAGTACAGTATACCGCGGCTAGAGCATCTGGATTAGTAGAGCGTAGCGACACTCCCTGTTGACTCCAATGCTACGGCTGAAAAGAGACGGCTATTGGCTGAAAAGCGCATGTGATGCCTAGTAAGGAGCGATTCTGGTTCCAAACAAACCACTTTGTCCATCCAGCTCCAATGACAGCAGATTACACATTTGCAGTTAAATTTAAAATTGCAGCATTTTAGGACATTTTAACGCTTTAACAGACCTCTCGTCACTCTAGTGAACAATGATTTGTTACATAACTCGCTTTAGTTAATGTATATTACGATAGAATAGGCTGTTCTGTGATGCAGTGGTTAGCTATGTAGGCCTATCTTTGGAACTGACAGAGCTCTAGCCAGTGCGAGGCGTGAGATAAAAGCATATCGCTACTCTCTTCCTACAGTACAATAACCGCGGGATGCCTACTCACCAGCCTAGTTGGCTTTTTAGAATGCTTAGAATGTATTTAAATAAATACTGTATATATTTTTAAAACGTTTATGAGGAAAATGATTGGGGAACTCACTTCTCGAAGAGGCCAGGGGGCGGGGCTATGGCACTATCTCTTCCTGTCCTTCTCTCTCTCTCTCTCAGTTGTATGGTGAGTGGTTCATAATGGGCACTGCCACCAACGGATGGAACGCATACGAACGTCAAGACAACATGGCCGTGGAGGTGGAGCTCTGGGCGCCTCGTGGACTCAAATTCACCTTCATAAAGCCAATGTGAGGAGCACAGTCTGTCTGTCTTTCTGTCTGTCTGTGTCTTTCAGGCATGTGCAAGGGGTGGGAGGGTGCTGCTAAGGGGCTTGAAATGAGAGGTTCCAATGTGTAGCCAATAGGCTACACATTCTGTGCGTTCCATGGGTTGTCCCGGCGGACGGGTTTTTGGCACAATTAGTGGGCTGCGGGCTGGGCGGCCCGTGCATCACTAGTAGCCAACAAGGGCA
Organism: Benthosema pterotum; assembly: GCA_039105355.1. NCBI lineage: Eukaryota > Metazoa > Chordata > Actinopteri > Myctophiformes > Myctophidae > Benthosema > Benthosema pterotum. The sequence continues at coordinate 48,087,410 of CM076982.1, read as the reverse complement.
GAGCTCGAAATTGTGAAAAATTTGGTCCCACGTTGTGCCTAGCTGAATATGAATCTGTGGCATATAAAAATATAATTGAGAGCACCATTGCCACTGCAAATCATTGCTGTTGGACTGTGCAACCGAAAATGATCCCACAATAAGATTAATTCCAAATTGTAGAGGAATGTCTCAAAAATGTACTCTAAGTTCCTAGTCCATTCATGTTCAGAGTTGATTTTTTAAAGCCTATGTCAGTCTGTGGACATTAATTGTGTGATTAACATCAGCTGGGTGATTGAACTCAGCTAGATAGTGTTTTGCATTTTACACACATGTTAGACAGATAACTGCATCATGTTATGAAAATAATTTAGCAGAAACCTTTCACTATCTTGACGCAGACATTGAAGACAAGACAGAGGTGAGATTTCGCTGAGACAGTATTTTGAATTTAATTATTACATTTTCAAATGGTTCTTGGCACTAACATCATCTCTCATACCAGATGAGACCCCCACAAGAAGTATGCCAGGGACCCCCATAAGATTTTTGTGTCTCAATGTATATTGTAAAAGCAAAGTTAATTTCAGACAAACATTTCACAAGTAGTGAAAGTTCCACTGGCAAGTGTCAATTAAATCTACTTTTAGCTTGTTAGCTGATGTTTTTAACTGTAATTAGCTGAAGTTTTAATTTGAATGAATGAATGAAATTTATTGACAGATGAGAGTTACAGTACAAGTCAAGTACAACTACATCAAATCTGACAGAGCTGATTGGACACACTAGTTAAGCATACACTTGTTTACAATAGTGGCCAACTTGTTCATTTCATTTAGGCATTCAAATACATACAAAACAACTACTTCAGTGAAGTCAGAAGCAGCAAATCATGGAGGTAAAATCATAGTGGAGGTAAAAAGGGAAGAGAGAAATGTACAAAGAGGAGAGGGGGGTGGGTGGAGGGATTTTATATACAATTTTGTTTTACAGAGGCCAGTTTCGAATTGCAGCCATCTGTAGGTGCCCCTTGAGAGCGGTTTTGAAGGAGTCAAGGGATTCACAAGTCTTAATGACTGTTGGTAGGGCATTCCACATTTTGGTTGCATATGAGCGGAAGGAATTAAGTCCCTTGTTTGTGCCAAATCTGGGTTGAACATGGTTGGTAGCACTCCCTCTGGTGTTGTGGGAGTGAACCTCATTGACATTTAGGAAGTATTTGGAGAGGTACAAGGGTATTTTGGTAGAGTATCGAATCTTGTGGACCAGACCCATTGCGAGATGTTGAACTCTGTCGTCAACCCTAAGCCAACCCAGACTGTCAAAGTGGGCAGGGGTGAGGTGGGTTCGGGGCGTGAGGCCAAGTAACAGCCTGAACAGTTTGTTTTGTGAGGTCTGTAGCCTTGTTTTCAAGGTCTTCGAGGTGCTGTGGTACCAAGAGGTGCAGGCATAGTCAAAGAAACCTTGTACCAGGGCTCCAGTTATGGTCTTCAAAGTGTCTTTGTTGACCTATGAGGAGATTCTGTATAGGATTAGGAATCTAGTCCTTTGGTTGACCTTTCTGATTACATTGGTGGCCATTTTATCACCGGAAAGATTTGCCTCCAGGATGGAACCCAGGTAGGTAATTTCTTCTTTCCGAGTGATAATGTTGTCCCCCACTTTGACCGTGAAGCCATCTGCCTTGCTGAGCTTAGCATTTGTACCAAAGAGTATGGATTCGGTTTTGCCAAGGTGTAGTGATAGTTTGTTATCAGCGAGCCAGGTGCAAATTCTACTGAGTTCAGAGCTGAGGGCTTTTTCAACCTGCTGTTTGTTCTTGTGTGAGACATCTGAGTCATCGGCAAACAGGAACAATTTGCAGTCACAAGCTGATGTCATGTCGTTCACATATATAAGGAACAGTAGAGGTCCTAGTATGCTTCCTTGTGGAACGCCACAGCTCACAGGGAGGGGGGGGACAGAGTACCGTTCACCTCCACCATCTGTTCTCTCCCCTCTAAGTAGGATTGCATCCAGCTCACTGACGTGCTATCAAAGCACATCAGTGAGCTGGATTGACAGATGTGCTATCACATTTCAGTCGGATCATGAGAATGTACTGTCTTTTTTCTTCCTCCTTCTCCTTCTCCTTCCGCCAAAAATGGCTGTTCTGACTTCAGTCGGTTTTCGCGAAAATTGGTAATCTCGTAGAGGGTGATGACAAACGGTGATGATGCGAAGCCCGTGACCACTGGTCAAATGGTGGCGCTATAGCACTCAACTGAAATTGCAAACTTTGAACACTCATAACTCATGAACTGCTTGACTCTCAGAAATGTAACTTATATTCACTTATGTGTCTCCTTATGCCGAACAACTTTCGTATTCTGACTTTTGACCTCTGACCTTTAGATGAGCCGCCATCGTGGATTATATGTAAAACAGTTAAAATGCATCTCAATCGTTGATCAAAATGCATGGAAATGAGCAACACATGAACTTTGGAGTCACACAAACATGAAGTGTGAATTTTGTTTTTAGTGAAAAAAAATATGTTTTTACGAGCCAATGAAAATTGCTCATTTGTGAAAATGATTCTATTGCCCCTAATCTACACATGCAGCGTAATCTGCTTCTGAGATTTTACAGTTTGGTAGAGGGGGATGCCAAATACCACTAAAACCAGTCTTACTCCAATTGCTCAAATGGGGCCGCTATAGCAATTCTTTGAAACTGAAACATTAGAACAAGCATAACTCAGGCTTCGTTTGGCCAGAAATCATGGGACTTGTTGCTACATGTTCCTTTACTCATGTGGAACACATCTGTCCCTTTGATTGGTGAGCTCCACACCCAGAGTGTCCGCCATTCTAAGCAGCTTGAAAAATGCTCATGCCTGATTTTCTGCCTGGAATTTTGGAATGAAACGTGTTACATGTGAAATTTGGCCCCATCTGGACTCTGGACAAAAGTCCAGAAGCAAATTTGTTTTCCTCAAAAAATGTTTTTTTTTTTTTTTTTTTTTTTTTTGAAAATTGCTGGTTTGTGAATTCTTCTTCTGCTTGTTTCTCTCTGGCAACACTGTAACAAGTACATTGTGCCAGATTGTGTGAGAGGAATAAGCATGTGAAACTTGTTTCCACATGCTCCTTGACTAATGAGAAACACTTGTGTCAGTTTGACCACTAAGCTCCACCCTCGGATTGCTGAATTGTGCATATTGTTCATTTCTTACTGCTTGATGCCATCGCATGGGTTGTTTCAACAACAATTCAGAAAATTGCTGTGCCCGGATAGCTCAGTCACTAGTGTGCCAGACCCCGAAACGCAAGGTTGTGGGTTCAAGTCCCACTACTGACAATACCAAGTGTAAGGCTTCATGAAACCTGCCCTACTCCCACAATTACATGATGTACTTCTTCCATGTTTCTATGACTTCTTTGTGCATATTATTCTCAATTCACTTCATTGCCTTAGCTGCTTGATGCCGTCTTATAGGTTGTTTAATTGTTAAAACAATTCAGAAGTTTATTGTGCCTCGATAGCTCAGTCAGTAGAACGCCAGACTTTGGAATGCAAGATTGTGGGTTCAAGTCCCGCTGCTGACAATACAAAGTGAGTCTCAGAGAAAAAAAAAGCGCAGTCTTCACTTTGCTTCTACATTACTAAATGGATGCTCATTGACCACAGTCTACTATAATAGAACTTTAAGAGATTGGTTTGTGGCAATTCTTCTTCTTAATGATCACATGCATGCCTGTCTGCATAGCTCAGTCAGTAGAGTGCCAGACTTGGAACCAAAAGGTTGTGGGTTCACGTCCCGCTACTGACAATAAAAAGTGTGAGTCTTCAAGAACCCTGCTCTGCTCATACAATTGTATATATATATATATATATATATATATATATATATATATATATATATATATATATATATATATATATATATATATATATATATATATAATTTTTCAAGTTCATTCTTCTTATTTGTGCATATTGTTCTTATTGCTTTAGCTGCTTGCTTGGTCCCGTCGTATCGCTGCCTGCAGCTATATTTTTATTGTCCAATGGCAATATTAGCCATCAGGATTAGCACGCACACACATGTGCCCTTTTCTGAGATTTGAGCCCCCGACCCCCCAGTGCTTTTCTGCAGAGCCCTGCTCTCAATCTGTCTGTCTGTCTGTCTGTCTGTCTGTCTGTCTGTCTGTCTGTCTGTCTGTCTGTCTGTCTGTCTGTCTGTCTGTCTGTCTGTCTGTCTGTCTAACTGCCATTAGTGTGGAGTCAGAAGGGTCTCAAAAAAACTGAATCTACACATCTGTATTACTAATTAACATGCCCAGATTTGCAACTTGCATCTGTGATTTGTAACTCGCAATTGTGTTCTGTATTTGCATTTGTAAATCACACATGCAGATTTCTGTTACGTATTTGTATTCCGAATCCACACAACCAGATTTGCGTTTCCCTATTCGTAATCTGAATCCACACACACAGATTTGCGTTTCCCTATTTGTATTCCGAATCCACACATCCAGATTTGTATTTAATATTTCCATTTCTAATTCACACATGCAGATCTGTCTTTTACTGTGTGTATAGTAGTATAGGTGAGTATACTGTATTGTACCTAAATGGTCACAATTGTAGTGTTTATAATGACAAATGCTTTGAAAAAGCAGTATTAGTATTATATTATGGCATTATTGTTGGACCTGTTTTGGAGGTGGTTTGGCTTATTTCTTTCACAGGATGTGGCAACAGTGGAAGAAGAAAACGACACGCGTCTGATACAATGTAGGATTGGCTGAAGGCAGACCATCATCTGTCAATCAAAATGATTGACAGATTCATCAGCCAATGATGACGTTCGTCTCCGCCCAACGTCAGGAGAGTCTCAAAAAGAATCGTACTCGCAGGGATTAGAAAAACAACCCACAGATAAGCAGTTGGCATTAGGCGTCCAGCAGGGGGCTTCAAATCTCAGATCTGTGCATTGTATATCTTCATGTGTAAAATAGATTAAGAAATACAGAATACCAATGTGGATTTGTGAAATAAAATTGCAATTCCAAAACGGAAATCTGCATTTCTGATATCGAATTGCAGTCACATGACAGAAATGTGGATTTGTGAAATCGAATTGCAGTTACAAGACAGAAATGTGGATTTGTGAAATTGAATTGCAGTTACAAGACAGAAATGTGGATTTGTGACATTGAATTGCAGTTACAAGAGAGAAATGCGAGTTACAAATCACAGATGCAAGTTGCAAATCTGGTCAATCAATCAAATCAATTTTGATACTGTTCTAAGTCCATACATTATTAGTGACCCAGTGAGTAGTAGAATTAAGGATTAGTTCACAGCCCATGAAATAATTCATTACTCTGTTATGTCTCACTTTCAGACTTTCATTTAATGTCCCATGCACCAACTGGACTATAGATTTGACTGTGATGGGGGCCGTGCCTACTACCTTCTCGTATTATGAAAACAGTGAGTAATGAATGTATGCGTGCACACACACACACACACACACACACACACACACACACACACACACACACACACACACACACACACACACACACACGCAGTGTTGGGCAGTAACTAATTTTAGATTACATATTACTGTAATATTATTACTTTTGCTCCAAAAAGTAAAGTAACAAGATTACTCTGCAAAAATGGGTAATAAGTAATGCATTACTTTGCAAGTAACGCCAAGTTACTTGTTTAAAATGAGCTTGTTTTTGCATGCAAAAATAGAACAGATTTACAAGCTATCTACAGGTACTGTAACAACAGAGATGTGCACTAGATTGTAGATCCAGTCCACATCCTGCTCAAAGTTATGTACACTACAAATCGCTTGCTGCTTTATATTGTATTAGTCTTTTGGACGAAATGTTTAAATCCTTGATAGTTCAGTTTTAGTCAACAGAAACTCAAAGGCATTTCAGTGGGTGGAAGCTCAAAATCTTCAGTCCCATTTTTATAAAATAAATGAAATGAAAATATGCATTTCAACTAATTATTGAAGTTAGAGTTGGGCAAGTTACTTTGAAAAATTAACTCAATTTTTGGTTAATTTCATAAATCTTCTCAAAGAATGCCTTGAAGGAGAAGAAGGCCATAAGAAAAGGGCTATAACACACTGCTCATGTAGGATATATTGTAGGAGAGGATAAAAAAATTAAAAAGTTATTTCAACTAGGCTATAATTTGTTTTAGACACAAATGTAGGCTGTAGTTCATTATTAGACATTTATTAGTCTGCTGTTCTCTTCTTTGATGAATAGCTGATCTCATCTTTTTGTTCACATGTAAACAAAAACGTGTGAAGTGTGTATGTCACATCAAAAGCGGTGAACTATAGATATCTGTACCTTAGAATGATCATGGTAATTGCGTGATCGTTCTAAGGTGCAGATTTCTAGAGGTCTCTGCGTTTGATGTGACATACACACCACACATTTTTGTTTACATGTGAAGAAAAGGAGGAAATCACTTATCCATCTAGAAATCTACACAGCTGTAGGCTAATTAATGTTTCTGGTGGTTTTACACTGAATGCAGAGACTTCTGGCTACTGCTAGCAATATAAGTTGGTAAGGCTACTATAATGCACATGACTTGTAAAACTATTTGGAAGGGCCCACTTAGATTATTTTGCTGTATGACTCTGAGGGGAGGACGCAGTAAAAGGTAGGCTGTGTGCCCCCCCCCCCCCCTCCCTCTCTCTCTCTCTCTCTCTCTCTCTCTCTCTCTCTCTCTCTGTCTGCAGGGTATTTTACCTTGATCACGCTTTTCTCCAATTTTAGTAACGGAAGCTTAAGTCATGTTTGTAATTATAACGGTATTGTAACGCTGGATGAAGTAATTAATTAGATTACCAATTACAGAAGAAACTAACGGAATTACATAACAGAATTTATTTAAAAGGAATTAGTCTCAACTCTGATAATAACTAGGGACAGAGTATTTAATAATACTAGGGCCTTACCCGTTGTGAATATATGAACACCAAATGATGTACTCACTGTGTGGGTAATGTGAATCCTTCATCACATTATGTGATGAAGGATTTGATGAAGGATTGCTTTAATGCACACGCACAGACACTGCAATGGCCAGTCATAAAGTGTGTGTGTGTGTGTGTGTGTGTGTGTGTGTGTGTGTGTGTGTGTGTGTGTGTGTGTGTGTGTGTGTGTGTGTGTGTGTGTGTGTGTGTGTGTGTGTGTGTGTTTTGGTATTTGCATTGCCCCCTGTGGCCGAAAAGGGAATTGCCAATGTTAAGCGAATGGGGAAATGTAATTCACCAATAAATTCATTATAAATCAACAATTTGTTAATTTGAAAAAAGGGCTTCATCAGTCTCTTCCTAATGTTATGGTCAATGACTGTGTGAAAAATCATAGTGATCGGTGCAGCCAGTGATGAGTTATGCTCGCTTCAGACATTCAGACATTCAGACATTCAGACAGACAACTCCTTAATTATAGTATTGATATTGATATTGATGTTAGTGTTCTAAGGTTAGACCAGGTTGCTGCTTCTTCACAAAAGCAACACCAGTGTTTTTGGCAGCTGTATTTTTTTAGTCGATTTATTTAGTCCATCTTAGTATGTTGGATGAAATGCTTATTTATTTTAGTCACATTTTAGTAATTTAGTCTACTTGCCAGCCCATAGAGTCCCATTATGAACCCAGACACGTTGAGTACACCCAGTTTTTATGTTGAGATATGTTGAGTAGGGATGTTGAGTATAGGGATCCCCATTATGTAGAAACTGCTGGATGCTAACTTGCACATGATGAGCAATTTCTTAATTGTCATAATATGTGACCATACCTGTGAAGGAGACGGGTCGCCAGGGGGTGTGGTTTAGAATGGCACAAGATATGGGGGTGTGTCCCAGTTAGAGGACTTTCAGTTTACAGCATTTATTATTACAGCTGTGGTCTGAGGAATAACATAAATGTGTCTCATTAAATATGAAAAACAATAAATCATAAATACGGTATATGATTAGGATTGTATCAGAAATATTTACCATATGCGTTTGGAATCAGATCACTATAAATATACTTTAAATGTAACATGTAGCATGTAACATGACTGTAGAACTGTGTCACACTTATGCAAATAAGGGAGCATTTGACATCATATACACCACATAGTACTTCCATTAATATGCCAAACCAACAGCATGACTATGAGGTACTGCAGACAAACAGTGGAAATAGTTTGCTGGTTATACTGCCAAAAATGAATAAATGATACATGTAGACAGAACTGTAGGCAGAACTGGATGTCTTGGTACAAAGGACAGATGGTTAGGAAGTGTAGCTCGGTTTCCACTTCGCTTTGTGTGCAGTGGGTGCAGAGGGATACATGTCTGCCTATGGCGGCCTTTCTTAATTGCAAGATTGTGTTCACTCAATCTGTACCTATTTAAGATTTTTCTTTTGTTTTGGGTCAGTCACATAGCTCAGATATTATGCCATTTTGTATACTCTGTTTAGGGCCAGGTAGCATTCTAGTTTACTCTGTTTTTTGTTGCTTCTTTCCAATGTGTCAGATAGTTTTCCTTTTGCTGTTTTATAATTTGGTTTAGTCCGATGGGTTTTCAATTTTGTGAGTCTGTTTGTGCAAAGAGTTCAACAGCTAATTTGGTGAGGGAGCATCTCTCTTGAGTTTCGTTGTGTGTGAGTGTCTTGTTGTGGAGTGTAACTCTGTCACTATCTCTTCTATACCTAGAGATGTTGTGTGGACATGATAAAACAAGTCCCCCATTCTGTGTTTCCTAGAAATGGAGGTGAAAAAAAGAAAACAAAACAAAACATTAACATGGTGAAACAAACCTGATGGCATCATGAAGTTGTGTTTCACCATGGTAATGATTTTTCTTTTAGGACGTTTTTGTCTGAGAGTGTACACATGGAACCAAACTGACCGGATAGTGTTTGTTTGCTTCCATTTGTACACTCTCAGAAAAAAATGTTGAAAATGGTTGGAATTTCCCTTTAATGGATCTATTTCAACTTCATCATCATCGCTGACAGGGACTCTCACCAAATGTAACCATGGTTACTATTCCTTCAGTATGTGAGCAAAACTTTATTAATATATAAGTTTATTGATTGGGCCATAGAAGTGTCAACTCACTCCCGTGCCTTTGCAATTGCTGCTCCAAAGCTGTGGAACAGCCCCCCACCCCATATTAGAGCTGCTCAAACCCTTAATATTTTTAAATCCCTTCTTAAAAAAACACCTTTTTTTCTTGCCTTCAATGTCATATGACTCTATCTCTGTTTATTTGCTTCCTATAACAGTTTTACTTGTTTGCCCTAATTTTTGAAATGTCTTTCCTTTGTTTTTTTGTTTTTGTATTATTTGTTAAACACTTTGGTCAACTTTGGTTGTTTTAAAACTGTGCTATATAAATAAAGATTGATTGATTAGTGCATCCATTTCTGGGGGTGGGAGAGGGTCAGTGTTTGCACACATGCACAGACCACATTTGTTACGTAGTTCCCCTCATGTTGTTGTAAGTGCGTGCGTGTGCTTGTGTGTTCAACAGATGGGTACTTTGAGGTGCAAGTCTTCGATTTACCGACAAACCATTCGGACCATGGCGAGTACGTTCTGCTCAACACCACTGCTCTCAACCAGAACGCCTACATCCTAGAGCTCTACAGTGAGTGACCTTTGACCTATGACCTTCTTGAAAGGCACACTTTTTCCTCATTGATGTTTCCTTTGTTTTGAAGTATATGCATCTTTATTGATCAAAGGGAAATTTTACTCACTTTCAAGAGGGGTGTGGAGTCATTATTTCAACTGTAAGGCATATATATAATAACAATGACACTTTAATGTTGAAAATCAGATTTTAAAAGAGGAGGAGCTTATTGTGTTTGCAGGCCGCAGCCCCAGAGTGAGCCAGTTCGCGGAGGGTGTGTTTGTGGGTATCGCTTGGGACAGCGGCATCCCTCAAGCCAATGTCAGGTTCCTGGCCAACGACGGACATCCGTGTGAACCATTCCATGGATGAATGGCCCACGTTGAGATAACCCAACCGGAGGTGGGACAATCCACTGAGCATTTTCTCATTGGAAACATGGGTAGAGCACTGTTTTATGGGGACATATAGCTCTGTCTCTCCCTGGAGCCAGGAAAACATGGCATATTTTGGACATAGTTCGAATGGTGGTTAATCATGATTAAATTAATTTTGAAGCTGTAGGTATATGCTTCACACAATGTTGTCATTCTTCACAGGGCATCACAATATAAATTAAAGCTAAGTTTGGCGCTCCGCCACGGCCATGTGGAAATGGCCTAAAGTGCACCAAAACGCAAACTTTATTTTGAAATAACCGACTTCCTGTCCGGTTTCGGACATGGTGCCAAGAGACTCTTTTTAAGTTGTGACATGATACAAGTAAGTGCCGATTTTTGTGCATGTACGTCAAAGGCGAGGCACAAAGTTTTCTAGGGGGCGCTATTGCACAATTAGGTCACGCCCACTTTTAACAATATTACCATGTGTAAATTTCACTCACTAGTAACGTGCATGCCAAGTTTCGCAACTTTTCGTCTACGTTATGCGGCCCAAGACGCGATTTCAGTCAGGCTTTGCACATGCTTTGCAGTGCTCCGGCCCTAAATATTAACAGTAAGATGAAATTCATGTTCCACCTTTATGATTTTATTTTGAATTCACTCATCATTTTTGGAATGAAGTTCCAAAAATGTATGCAATCCTAAACTTGAGAAATTGTGAGGAAAAATACATGCAGCTTCAACAATGTTGCAGAGAAAATGCTGGCCTACAAGTACTAGTATTTAGTACACTTGGATGAGGAAAGCTATAGGTTCAATATTCAATGCTGTCTATACATTCTTTTTCACAGTTTTACAGTCTCTCTATTGGACAGAGATAGTTATTTGTGATGTACGTTGTATAATGTTATTACTTATGTGATGTTTTTTGTGTTACAGATGAGGAGTATCCTGCTGGATGAAGACCTTCATCTAAGACACACATACAGTGATTTGTTGTGTTGTGCTGTAGTGTTTAGTCTGATTAAACAAGCATATCAAACAGCAGTAGTCTACTATACTTGTCTTTTTTTCATGCAGGAAACACTCTGGACAGTTTGACATGTGACTTAAGGATGGTTAGATCAACCCTGTGTTCAGACTGTGGTTGTTGTGTGGAGTTGTGTCATTCTTGTGCCTTGTATTTGCTGTTTTTGCATTCACTCTGCACTATGTCAGCTACAGTAGTGTATTTTAACAATGTGTTCTACGGTGGTGATCTATGGCAGTGGTTTTTAACCTTTTTGATACCAGGGCCCACGATTTATTGATAATTTTAGCTGCAGGCAAAACAGCCTACAGACAAAAATGACCATTTTGTTTACATTCTCTACAGTGGTGGTGTAGACTTGGGCTAATTCAGATGATGAATATTTTAACTCTTGAGAGTGTAAACATGTTTCATTTTTACGCTCTCAAAGAGTTACATCTGGTTAACCAACTTTCCATCATTCAGCTCGGGACAACCTGGAACCCTCCCAAGGACCACTGGTGGTCCCCGGACCACCAGTGGTCCGGGGACCTATGGCATACATGGGTCCACATGCGGCCCTCACCTTCACTTAATGTGACCCTGATGTTAGTATGAGAATACTGATACATTGTTGATATGCCTATATGACCTATAGCCTATTTGACCTATAGCCAAGCTATGGTCACAGCTAAGCATCCTGGTATAGCATGGCTTTGACAAACCTCCCCAACAATAATTTTACTATAAAACATTCTTTTAAGAAATACATATGACCAGCATATTTTTCCATTGCATACAGCAGGCCTCGTTGACAGGTTTGTAAGAGATTTGTAAGTCCAAGTCCAATGTATTTAACAGACATTTGAAGTTAAATAACTAAATGTGTTACTTTTCAGGATTGCATTAGAGCAATAGCTACCATTACATCATAAAACAAAAATAAATACATGGAAAAATAAGTACAAGTGAGAAAACACTGTGGGCGGAACCTAAAAAGTCTTGTTCGGTGTCTTGTTACAGAACAGACAGACAGTCTCTGATTCATGTTCAAAGTGCACTGTAGAAAATCCCCTCATGCTTCATCCCAGGTGGGAGGAGCCAGGCTGAGTATCTCCAGTGCTAGTTTTCAGATCCCACCCAAAACGAAGCAGGGGGCGTGGCCTTTGCACTAAGAGGCAGGCCCACGCCCGTCTTGATTGACAGGCTGTCAGCCAGGCAGGCAAGCACACAGGCAGACATACTGCGCTGCGAAACTACGATGTGTTTTCATCAGAATAGCATATTAATAATGTCTTTTACCAGAATGGCGTTGTTAATGTTACTACTTAGTTACTACTTATTTTAACGCATGCATAAATAAAGGCATAGGCATTAGGAGGTAACACGATTTTGACTACCACCATTTGATCCCCAAACGTACAATTATGTTCTCGATTCAATGGAATGTGTATATAAGGGGGGGACCCGAGAAGTCGGGCCGCCGCGAGAGTTTGCGGAAAGAGCGGAGAAAGAACGGAGATCTCGGCCCCGGGCTGTGGAGAGGTCGGCCCCGGGCTGTGGTGAGGTCGGCCCGGGGCTGTGGAGAGGTCAGCCCGGGGCTGTGGAGAGGTCAGCCCAGGGCTGTGGAGAGGTCAGCCCAGGGCTGTGGAGAGGTCAGCCCAGGGCTGTGGAGAGGTCAGCCCAGGGCTGTGGAGAGGTCAGCCCAGGGCTGTGGAGAGGTCAGCCCAGGGCTGTGGAGAGGTCAGCCCAGGGCTGTGGAGAGGTCAGCCCAGGGCTGTGGAGAGGTCAGCCCAGGGCTGTGGAGAGGTCAGCCCAGGCCATATACCAACCATCATCAAGCCATTTAATCTTGATATTGCTTGCTGTTGTGACAATAGAATGCATAGGCACCATTATCACTGCATAACAACCATTATCAAGCCATATGCATGTTCAATAGACATGCATACCAACCATTATCACTGCATACCAAGCCATTATCAAGCCCTGCCCAGGCCATATACCCTTGATATTGCCCTGCCCAGGCCATATACCCTTGATATTGCTTGCTGTTCTGACAATATACATGCATACCAGCCATTATCAAGCCATTTCAAGCCATTTATGCTTGATATTGCTTGCTGTTGTGACAATAGACATGCATACCAACCATTATCAAGCAATTTCACCTCGGGTCCAAGTGTGTCAATCACTTCGCTTTTGCTTGGCCAGGGAAATAAATAAAATATATATATATATATATATATATATATATATATATATATATATATATATATATATATATATATATATATATATATATATATATATATATACATATATTTTTTTTTCTTTTCTTTTTCAGAATAGGCTTGCATTGTGAACCACCAGGGCCTTGTTAAACACAGGAATGTCAACTATTTGTTTTTCGAGTGACTTCTATAATGCTGATCTATTAATACTGTAAAATGCCTACAAATACAAAAAGTGCTCCTGTGTAGCTGATAAGCGTGAAATGTCAGCCTAAAAAGGAAATCTCTCCCCATAATCACAGGGGAACACCTTGGAATGTAAAAATTCCAATTCCAAAAATTGTTAAAAAAAAAAAAAAAAAAAAAAGTCTTCTATGATAGTACTCATTAATGTTTCATTAGGAATGGCACACAACTGTGAATCACCACATAACGAAAAACACCTATGCTGAAAAAGACAAAAATGACAAATCCTGTCGTTTTGTACCTGATGACTTTTCTGCACTTCTATTTGCAAATCTAATGGATACATTCCATGACTTTTGAGGTAAAGGGAAAATTATAAACTTCCATTTCATAAAGTGGAGAAGAAGTCAAAGTTATGGAAGGACAAGGTCAGGTTTTGTTCTATTCCAGATAGAAGAATGGGAGCAGTATTACATAGTAATATGTATTTTCCAGTAAGTCATCTAAGGGCAAGAAGCCTTCAACATGCACACATCTGCCTAGGTTATAGCAGACAGCCTGCTGGGTGAGTGCTGGTGCTTTGGCATGGAGGTTCAGGTCAACCTTTCAACATGGAATGAATTATGTTCTGCCATTAGGGATGTCCCAGTGACACAATTCCCGATCCGATCCTTATGCCGCAATTTCAGTGTTAAATGATACTGTGACGGCCCTGCTCCCTCTGCCTCATTGGAGTCCAGTGTTGTAAACTCCCAAAATCCAAAATGCATTAGTGGCACTTCCAAAATGCACTACAATCCGCTAGAGCAGTGGTTTTTAACCATTTTCATACCAGGGACCACTATTTATTCTGCATTTTAGCCACAGAGGACCAGCATTTGAGGTTGAGTTTAGTCTCTCAGAGTAATCTTAAAAGGAGAGATAACTGGCAAAATAGCAATTCTTCTACATTTTCTAAATGTGTAGATTCTTCAAAATTAGGTCATTCAGAATTAATTAAACATAATTTAACTCTTGAGAGCATAAAATGAAACCAAATGGACCTGTAAGAGTCCATTTGGTTTCATTTTACGATCTCAAGAGTTACATATCTATAAGCGTCCATTTGGTCCTTTCTAGGAAGGAAGGGGGACTCTATCATAGGAGGAAAAATGGTGAAAAGGGTTTTATCGCCTGTCAACCAATTTCCGCACCAACTCACCAGCAAAAAAGCACTAGATTTTCCGCCAGGAGTTTTTCACTAATTTTAGCGCGAGGGGTGTCTGGAAAAGAGCTAAATATAGCGACAAATGCGCCAAGTTGCAACACTGCTGCAGTCAGGCTGGCAGGCTCTGTGCTGGCAGAGTGGAGCAAACCGTCAGCCAAAATGGTTCAGTCCGTGGGTGTGGCCTGTGGAGGGTATATAAAATGGTTCAGGATGGTGGGACGTCGGACGTGAGTTCCCGGATGCTGGAGGAAGCACGTCGGACTGTAGCGGGCTGCTCGAAGCGTTTGGATTAAGCTGTTTGACGTTGATCGGAATAATACCCTACCCCGTGTGTGGATTGTAAGCGAGTCAACTACAGAAAGGGGCGAAGTTAATGGACCCGATGGCCTCTGGCCAAGGGGGGGGGATGTGGGAGACAGTGACAAGCCAGCAAAAGGGGAAGGGGAGTAGCAAGAGAACTGCTTCGACAGAGCGACCAGATCCAGGCGAATCGGAAGAGAGAGATGTGACTAAAATGAGGAGAGTTGGGAGCGCAGACTATATGGTTCTGATCAGGCTTAAAGATCGCACGGAGGTGGGGGGATTTAAATCTGTGAACCCACTACATGTTGCTCAGTCCTTGGAAGGCTTAGGATGAGTGACAGAAGCTAAGATTCTAGCAAGTGGGGTGTTAATGTTAACCTGTAAGAGCGCCGAGCAGCAAAAGAAGGCTTTAAACATGAAGAGAGTGGGCAAAAAGAATGTCGAAGCAATGATCCCAAGTGCAAATGGAGGGGCTAAAGGGGTGGTCTACGGCATATGTGCTACTATGTCCGAGGATGACATCAAGGGGAACATAAAGGGAGGCGAAGTCAAAGGAGTTAAGCGGTTTAAAGCCCGTGATGGGGGGAACCCGGATGCGCCCGTGCTTATCACCTTTATGGGGGATGAGCTATCTGTCAGAGTATTTTTGGGATGTTTGTCATTTCAAGTGAGGAAGTATGAGAGACCTCCACTAAGGTGTTATAAGTGCCAACGGTACGGGCATCATGCAGCGGCTTGTCGTGGGAATCGGAGGTGTGCCAAATGTGGGGGGGGGACCATGACGTAGTGCAGTGCGAAAAGGGTGAAATGCTGATTGCAAATGCTGCAACTGTGGAGGTGCTCATATGACATCCTTTCGTTGATGCCCTCATTTTGAAAGGGCAAGACAAGTCCAAGATGTGAAGGAGAAATGTAATGTCACTTATGCAGAGGCAGTTAAAAGAGTGGAAGGGTACAGAGAGGTTAGGTCTAAGTCTCAGACTGGCTCTGTAGGGTCAGCATCTCAATCATCTTCACCAAGTGTGACGCCAGATAAGATAATCATTAAGAAGGATGCCCTCTTGGCCTTTATGGCAGTTGTAGTGCATTCTGCTAGACATGCAAAAACGGGGTCGTTATCGGACGTAGTCCAGGCAGTGGTGGGGGCAGCGGGGAGGTTCTTGGGAATAAGAAATTGTGATCCGCACGCATTGTTCGATTATGTGAAAAAGGAGAGGGGCAGAGAAGAGGGCCGGGGGAAGCAGTCACAGGAGCAGTTTGAGGAGGATGAGGAGCTGGGGGATGATGGCATGAGTGAGGCCAACTACTCTGCGGATGGAGGGGTGGATTAAGATATTTTTTATGTTTATCATACTGCAATGGAATGCTAGGAGTCTCATAGTAAATGGGCAAGAATTAAAGAAATACATAGCAGGGCTTAAATACAAACCAGAGGTTGTGTGTATACAGGAGACTTGGTTGAAGGCATGCCTTGATTTTGTAATACCAGAATATGATTGTTTGAGAGAGGACCGGGCAGATGGGACAGGAGGGGGGTGTGCAACATTTGTTCGGGCAGGGGTGCAGTATCAGAGGGTGGCACTGGTAACCACACTAGAGTGTGTGGCAGTAAGGGTGTGGGGGGAGCAAGGGAGGATGAGTATTGTAAACTAACTATTGTAAACTATTGTAAGCATAGCGGGTGCAGTAGGGGCTCCTGTGATTTGGGTGGGGGATTTTAATGCACATAATCCATTGTGGGGGAGCAAAGACAGGGATAAGAATGGGGAGGTAGTAGAGGAGCTAATGGATAGGCAGG
Source organism: Benthosema pterotum (assembly GCA_039105355.1). Lineage (NCBI taxonomy): Eukaryota > Metazoa > Chordata > Actinopteri > Myctophiformes > Myctophidae > Benthosema > Benthosema pterotum. The sequence continues at coordinate 48,070,630 of CM076982.1, read as the reverse complement.
GAATGGTCTGCATGAATGATGGAGGGCCAACTAGGTTTGACATTAGAACGGGGAGGATGTCGTGCATTGACCTAGCTATAGCCTCACCTAATCTTGCATGGAAAGGAGGATGGGAGACAAATGAAAATAACACTTTAGGAAGCGACCACTTCCCGATACTGCTAAAATTTGGACAGTCCCTATTAGTGGAGGAGGACTCCAGACCGAGGGCGCTGGATTATAGCAAAGCCAAATGGGAGGAATTTGTGGAAGGGTGTAGAATGGGTCTGGATAGAGTAAAAGGGGACGGGTCAGTGGATGAGTGGAATGAATCTCTATGTGAAATGATAATTGATAATATTAATCACTTCATCCCTAGGAAAAAGCCGGTGAAGCGCAAGAGTGTGCCATGGTGGAATAAAGTGTGTGATTCAGCGGTGAAAGAACGGAATAGGGCTCATAAGGTACTAAGGAAATATCCCGGCCAGGAAAATGCTACTGAATATAAGCGGCTGAGAGCAGTAGCTCGGCGAGCTATTAAGACTGCTAAAAGAGAGTGTTGGAGGAGGTATTGCGAAAGACTGGGGGAGGACACTTCAATTGGGGAAGTGTGGACAGTGGTCAGGCGGATGGCAGGGGTGGTTAAAGGGAGAGGGGTTCCAGTCCTAGAGGAAGGAGGAGTTGTGGCCACAAGTGATGCGCACAAAGCCAGTATGTGTGTCAAGAAGTTTCAGGAAGTACATAGTGGGGTAAACATTGGAGAGGAGGGAATTAGGAAGAGAAATGAGGTGCTAAGAACGCAATTATACAAACTTAATATAAGCCAGGATAATTCGGACCCTATTAATGTGTTTTTTACAATGAAAGAGCTTCGCAGAGCAATACAAAGAGGGGGGAAAACAGCGCCAAGGAAAGATGGTATTGGGTATGAGGTATACAAAATGCTAGATGACATGGTTCTGGAGGAAGTACTGGCTCTTATTAACACAGTGTGGGAAGAAGGTGTTGTCCCGGCCGCGTGGAGGCATGCTGTGGTCATTCCCATTTTAAAACCAGGGAAAGAAGCTACCAAACCAGGGTCGTACAGGCCAATTGCGCTCACGTCCGTATTATGTAAAGTTATGGAGAGGATGGTGACAGACCGGCTTACATACAAGCTAGAAAAGCAAGGCTGGATAACACCAATACAAAGTAGGTTTAGGACTGGGAGAGGAACAATGGATTCAGTGTTGGCCCTCGACCTTGACATTCAGAAGGCTAAAGCCAATAAGGAAGCTGTAGTGGCGGTGTTTCTGGATATTGAGAAGGCCTATGACATGTTGTGGAAAGAGGGGCTGGTGGTTAAACTGTTTAATGCTGGGGTACGGGGGAGGATGCTGAATTGGATTAAGGCCTTTTTACAGGATAGGACCATCCAGGTCAGAGTGAAACGATATGTTTCAAGATGTGGGGGGCGGGTTTGGGCTGTCTCTGTTTGCTGATGATGGGGCAGTTTGGAAAAGAGGGAGGAACGTCAAATTTGTGAGTGAAAAGGTGCAAGGGGCGCTGGATAAAGTGGTGGTTTGGGCAGACAAGTGGGGATTTAAAATATCTGTTGAAAAGTCAAAATATGTCATGTTTACCAGTAAAAGGAGCACTGGGACTAAGGGCCTGAGGCTGTATGGCAAGGCATTGGAGGAAGTGAAGGAGTTTAAATTCCTAGGTGTTATTTTTGATAAGAGGCTAACATGGAAAAGTCATATAGAGAAAACAATAAGAAAATGTGAGAAAGTCATAAATGTGATGCGGTGCTTGGCTGGTAGCACATGGGGTGCAGACAGAGACACCCTGTTAATGGTGTATAGGGCTATGGTCCGCCCAGCTTTGGACTACGGCTGTTTGGTTTATGGAAATGCGGCAAAAACTAACTTGGTATTGTTGGATAGAGTGCAGGCCAAAGCGTTGAGAGTGTGCAGTGGTGCCTTTTGTTCCACCCCAATCCCTGCCCTCCTGGTGGAAATGGGAGAGACTCCTCTTGCATCAAGAAGAAGGAAGTTGGCATTACATTATATAGCAAAACTAAATGGTCACTTTCCAACCCACCCAGGCAGGAGGTTACTGGAGGACTGTTGGGAATTGGGAGGGGGAGCAGGGAGCTTTGTTTACAGGGTGAGAGCAGAGGAGGTGGAGCTGGGGCTGAACAGGGTGAGGGGGGGGTACAGTAGTGATCTGGCCATCTATTCCCCCGTGGCTGTCACCTGAAGCAGAGGTGGACCTTAAAGTATTAGAGGAAATGGGAGAGAAGGACAGGGGAGAGCCGGTTGAGCTCGTAAATCACAGGCTGCGGGAAAGCTGGGCGGACCATTTGCAGATTTACACTGACGGCTCTGTGGAGCCAAGCAACAAAAAGGTGGGCTTTGCAGTTCACATCCCTGCCTTGCAGATCACCAAGAGCAGACGGCTGCCAGATTCGGTCTCTGTGTTTACGTCAGAAATGGTGGCCCTAATATGGGCCGTAAATTGGGTGGAGGAAGTAAATCCAGAACAGGCTGTGATCTGTTCTGATTCGGCGGCATGGTGTAGTACCAGCCTGGTGCACTAGGGGCCCCCAAAAGTAGCTACACTATGTGAACCTGCTGCTCTCTCCTGATTGGAGGAGAATTGTGGTGACCTGGGGAACTTTTATTAGCTCCTCTGCTAACGTGGGGGAGGGGGAAACTCCATATGTGGTTTCCACACCTTATAATAGAGCATTTTAACAGAAAAAAAAAAAAAATTGGGTGATATCTGACAAAAGTGAAATCACTTCCCCTACCTTTAACTTGTCATTCACTTAGGGGTAGAACTAAAAGGGACATTGTTTTTTTTTCACATCTTTAGGATGTCCCCTTCATGAAATGGACTGTCCCCAATTTTTAATTTTACTGCAAAAGTTATGAAAATATTATTAAATAATAATAATAATAATAATAATAATGATGATAATTAAGATCCCTGGTATTTCTACAATAACAATGGATGATGATATTGCTTTAATATTATTTATTTGTTGTTTTGTAGCTATCAATAACCTTTGCTTTATATAATTTCTTAAATGTTTTTATTGAACTGGACATTTTGAGTTTATTATCTAATGAATTCCACATATTTACTCCTATGACTGATATATCTGTGTTTCATATTAGTTCTTGCTTTGACTGGCTTAACATTGGTGCGGTAGGTCCAAAATATGAGCAGTTGAGCACTGTATGGATTGTTTGTAAACGTGTGTGTATTTTGGTTAAGATGCATGTAAGTAAACTACTGCACATGATTATAGTCAGTTTCAGTTTCAGCATCTGGACATAACTAATATCAATCTATATCAAATATATATATGTCTATATATACACATTTCATTTTTTAACAGTACAAATTCTCTGTTCACGACTGTAGCATAATAGTGAAGGATCACACTTTACAGAGCGACAAGTGGACAATTATTGGATATGCGTAACTGTTTCACTAAAGAAAGCGGCTGTTGCTATTCATGTTTACTCAGCACAGAATGAATGAATGAATGAATGAATGAATGAATTAAATTTGTATTAACAGAGATGAGAGTTGCAGTACAAGTACACACTGCTACAGAACTGATAACAGCTTGGGGAATTACAGTACAATTCAAGTACAACTACAGCAAATCTGAAAAACTGATTGAACACATTGTATCAAGAATACACCTTACAATTTACAATAGTAAATAGTTTACAATAGTGGCCAACTTGTTCATTTCATTAGGACATTCAAACGTACAAGATAGTTACTTCAGTAAAGTCAGAAGCAGCAAATCATGGAGATGAAATTGTAGTGGCGGAGAAAAGGGAAAATTTACAAAGTCAAATGTACAAAGAGGAGTGGGGGGTGGGTGGAGTATATTGTGGCGTCCCGGTACTGGGCCGCGAGCCACGTCTGCAACCCTCCTGGGAGAGAGAGACTGGGGGAGGCGGAGCACCGCGTAGACCACTGGGATATGTCAGCCAAGGCCACTACCTACCTTGTTACCTGATTGATGATGACTGAACACACCTGCATGGCCTCTCCACCTGAATAAAACACCTCCGCCCTCCCTCAGTTCGGCTCCTGGCATCATACACGGATGACTGAGGAACCGCTGGGCTCATTGTGTGGCACTGTGGCCTGGAGCCCCCCCCCCCCCCCAGAGAAGGAGTCCAATACTTACCTGTCCAGCGGTGGCGTGTCCTGCCCCCCCACCTGGAATAGAAAAGCCTGTGTTCATACTGACTGTTTCCCACACAGGAGAAATTTAAGTTAACTTACTGCCATCCTTTGTTACAGTTCTATCTATTCACCTAAAGTGAAGAACAATCTAAGTCATGCATTACCTACTCTGGCCAGTTTCGAATTGCAGCCATCTGTAGGTCCCGTTTGAGCACGGTTTTGAAGGAGTCTTAATGCCTGTTGGTAGGGCATTCCGCATTTTCGTTGCATATGAGCGGAAGGAATTAAGTCCCTTGTTCGTGCCAAATCTGGGTTGTACATGGTTAGTGGCACTCCCTCTGGTGTTGTGGGAGTGGATTGGAATCCATGATGAGAATTTAACATTGACAGCCTAACTTCAGTTACCATACCTTTATTTTGGCGATATTCCGTTCACACTAACTGAAGAATTATTAGGGCCAATATTAGAATTGGATTATTCAAATATTTTATATTCAAAGATTTCTGCCACATTTTTATGATTTTTCAAAAACACCTACATGCTCATTCTGTCATGAGCTTGCTGTTCAACAGCTATACATTTTAAAATGGTTAAAGTAGCTAAAGTTAAAAACACCACTGATCTAAGTTAAAAACATCACAGATCGTCAGGTTCTGCTAAGCTTCAGGACATATTTGGTGTTGTCCATATACAAAACTGGCATGTCCATGATAAACAAATTATCAATACTTAATCACACAAGAAACCTGGTATCTCCATCCTGAATTAATTCTCTATACTTTATCATTCAAGAAAGCCAGTATGACCTGTAATGGATATGGTCCATATACAAACCTGGTATCTCCATCTTAAATTAATTCTCAAATGAGGCAAAAGCTCAATGTAGAGTATGTTGAGTAAATATGAGACATATGAGAAAGTTTAAAGCATGCTGTCTCGTGCGTCCGCCACCATAAACACGTCAATAAACCCTCCACCCAGTCAACCCCTTGAAGCATCTCCAGAAACATGTGATGAGTTCCTCATCCATTTTTCTAGTAAGATTTTAATCATTAGACAACAAATTATCCCTGAGTCCAGAGCAGAATACCCTGCCGTTCTCCCTGCTAAGTCTGCACCAGTCTCCCTGTCAACTCTGCTAGAAGTTGCACATGAATGAAGGAAAGTGTGTTTAAAGTGCAATTGTAAACAGTTGGTCTACTACAGTGACTGATGCTGTAGTCTGCTCAGACTACAGCACCTACTTTTTACTAACACTAAAATTTACAAAAATTACCAGAAGATGGGAATGAACCTCAGTACTTTATGTTTGCCTGTCAGCCTGGCTGTCTGCTGGCTCGCCCGAGCCTGCCCGCATGCATCAAAAAACCCTGACAAACTAGTATTTCGCTATCTGATCTCTGTCCTAAAGTGACACGTCATATGAGCAAGAAGAGTCATATATCTATAAGAACTAGAAGGCCTGATAACAGGAAGGGCGAAATCAATTTGCGACAGCGGGAGGCGTCGAAGCAGTTAAAATTTGTCACGGCAGGTATAAATCTGTATTGACCGTTGGGCAAAACACTCGCAACAGATTTTTCGACTTCCATCACATCATTGTGCGACTGCTGCATATGTCACAACCATTATTCATAACTGTCACAACCGTTTTGCATAACAGTCGAGGCATAGGTTTTACTGAGGTTATGGTTAGGGTTAGGGGTTAGGATTAGGTTTAGTAGGGAACAGTCGTGACCGTTAGTGAAACTGCAGATAGGCAAAACGCTTGACAGTTTCATAACTGTTGACAGTTAAACTGTTGCGACACATTTATAACTGCTGCGGCAGGTGTCGCGGCAGTTTGCCAACTGTCACAACATGGAGTGTGATGTGCACAAAGCCACACAGACATTTCTGTGTGCCTGGCTTACATACGTTGTAGTAAGTAGTACATAGTGTTCACAATAGCAACATATATTTTCTGCCCAAATGGTGAAGTGTCCCTTTAAGTGGTGTACATTGATGTGTGGTGATGAAGCGGTATGTTGACGAGAGGTTGGACCGTGTGAGACAGCCCAGGTTGTGTGTGTTCAGGAATCCAGTAGAACCACGTGTCTGTCTCTGCCCTCCTCCCAGCATGTCACCTCTGATTATTATCATCTGACATATGATTATTATCTGGTGACAGTGAGAGACGTTGCGTGTCTGTCTGCCTGTCTGTCTGTGTGCCGGTTCACTTCTGACATTCTGCGACTCTGTCGACATTATCCCTTTACTACAGAACACACCACTGGACTCACCGGAGTGAACACACACACACACACACACACACACACACATCTGATCGGTAAGAGCTGCACGCACACATCTGACCACCAGTGTGGCCAGTAACTAATTAAATATTACATATTACTGTAATATTATTATCTTTATCAGCTAAAGTAAATTGAAGATATTCCTCTGCCAAAATGTGTATTAAGTAATATATATTTCTGAATCTGGCTCCAAAAGCTGTCCACCTTGGAAATGCGACTTTTGAAAACAAAAGTGAAAACTATATTTAGTGCTAAAAATGCAGACCTTGCTTTATAAACCAGGTGTCGAGAAGTTATCAAGCGAGTAATCACCGCTCTCTTCCTAGGGAAGAGAGCCCAAGAGAGAGCCCATGGTACTGAGGTTAAGGTTGGCATTTATGCATACCATCACCTTTAGTGGGTCAGTCATGTATATGGATTTATCAGGTTTTAGCAAAAGGTGGGGGCGTGCACATGTACTTGTGGTTAAGGTTAGGCTTCTGGTGCAGCGACGTCAGTGTTTTGTATCCTACAACTATGTGTAGGGATACAATACAAAGAATGTTTGCATTCGCCATCTTTGTTGAAGGAGAGTCCCTAATAGAAGAGTCCCCCCACAGGTGTCAACCCCTATTAGATGCAAATTTCTGGGTTTGTTTTTACTCAGAATGTTTCTTACTATCTATCAATGTCTGGGAGAATTAATCCTACTGTCTTTCATATTGGTTTAAACCCTGTGGAAATGTTGTATTAAATCTTAGAATCCATTGTTTTTCTGCAAACTTCCTCTCCCCCTCTGTCCACGTTTGGTTGGATTCTAGTCCACACACTTCCATTGTTATGAGCTTTAGGTCTATCTTTTCTCCCCAGGTACGAGCCCTTCCTATGGCCCATCTCTCTCTCTCACTTGAGCTCCACACTTGAAGGAGACCTCTCCCTCCAGTCCGATGGCTCGGATTACAGCATTTTCTGTCTTTTTCCCTCTCCTCATTCTATGGATTTCGGACACCTACCTGAACTCACCATGGATTTTACACCAGGAGGAGATGGAGCGATACGAACAATACAGAAACACACAGGAGGAATTACACAGCGACTTTTTCATTCTGAACGGCTCTGGGCGGAAACACATCTCCTTCGGGTCAGCGGCGATCCACACCTTACTGACATCTAACCCGGACCGAAGGAATAAACCCCCGGGTGGCAGAATCGATCGCAGAGCCGTGATAGTTCTCTGTTTGTTAACGGCGGGAGACGTGGAACTAAATCCCGGGCCCCGTCCACAGGCCAAACTGCTCCAACAACAGCAGCAGCAACTTTCCGACCAGGTGGAATTGGACACGACGGTGAAACAACATGCGAGTTTGCTTCATTTCGGAAGTGGCCAGGATGCAGTCGACAACAGCAGCGTGAACCGAGAGAGCTCACAGTGTGGTAAGGCTAACGTCCTAGGTTTCTCTGGAACTAAATTAGACGATTCTACAAAGGATGCAGAAACCTGCAAAGACTGAGAACTAACTCTATTGTTCACAAACATACTGAATATACATTTCCTGTACTGATTTGCAGCTTTGAATCTGTGTGGGCTGAATTTTATCTTCAAAAATGCTAAATCAGTATTAATGGACATTCGTGGACATTCAAGGGATGCTCTCTGGGGTTGAAGGTGTTAAAAAGGTTCTGCTTGGCGATATGAACACAGATGTTCTATACAAAGAAGCACCCGTTATTCAGTAGGTTTTGTGAACTACGCCTTGGTCAGCTAATTACTAAATATCCATACTATAATCCAGGAAATGTCTGTCCGTCTGAATGAATGAATGTCTGAATGTCTGAAACACGTGTAACTCCGCGATGGCACCACCAATCGCTGTAAGTTTTCACACAGCCGTTCACCATAATATCATGAAGAGAGTGACGAAGCCCTTTTGCCAAATTAACACATCGTTGATTAATAATGAATTTATTTGTGCGTGTAAATTTCCCCATTAAGTTTATATGGGAAAGTCCGACGGGCCCCCTAACGTTACACAAATCACAGGCCACCGTTATCGCTGTTACCCCACTGCCATATTTCCACTGCTACACCAGCATCGGAACAAATGGTGACCCATACAATTTTGCGGTGGCTATACTGTCATGCGTACAAGCCACCCTCATTTCCTCCATGCTATCTAACCTGCAGCAGCTTTCGCTAAACGTTCGTTGCGGCTGCGGGCTGGAACATTAATTCGCCCGTTTTGTCGACACAGAATATACTTCTGATACACTTTACTCGCCGCGATATTGGAGTAGCAGCCGACAGTTTGTGGCTACTGCTATCGTGCAGCACCGGTGTTCGCTAAAAACAAGCAGCTCTACAAGCTAACAACAGCCGGCTCTTGCATGGAAGCGACAGAATGGGCGCACTAAGACATTATGCATGCCGACGACAGCACAACATTTTCGCATTTCCCTCCTGGGGCTGAGCATTGTGTCTCGGTGCTGTGGTGTGCACTACAGCTTTATCTACAAACTCACGCGACCGCTGTTTTCACATAATATGATGTTGACTTCCATGTGTGTGTGTGTTAGCTGCGACTCGATCGCCACGCATGCTGCATTAGAGACCCCCCCACACACACACACACACACACACACACAGTTATTATGCCCCCCCTTTGCCAGTGGCTTCATGATGACTGTCTACAGAACATCTAAAAGTAATTATCAGATTTATCAACATGTTCCTGGACACCCTTACTTTGCCACAACTGTTTTCCCATTCCCCCATGATCAAGTATACTCACTTTTATTACTCACTTAGATTAAAGCAATACTTACATACTTACATCATTGGTATAATCTATTAACTCATAACACAAACTGTTATGATCTATTTAACATATTCACTTTATACTGCACATCATTTGGTGTTCACAACGGGTAAGGTCCTAGTCAGTACTAAACTGCATGGCTCCTCTCAGAACCATCAGGGTGATCATGGCTCAGAGCCATGGATGAATCCTGACATACTGACAGCAATGAAAGCCAGATACACATAAATGCTCTGAAATTCCTTTCCTTGTAAGCACATTATAATGCATTTTAAATGAGCTTATAATGCATCATGAAGGTGACCTTCAACGTTCAACGTTGTGCAGCCTCTGACTCTGTTACTAGTGCCCTTAAGAACACACACTCATTCAGTTTCATTATAGATTTTTGAGCACAATTCACATTTTTATAATGATATATTTAGCTATAATGAGCGCAAATGTCCAATGCTAACGGCAGTATGCTAAAGTGTCTGCTATCATCATGAGCAGCTGAGCAGCTGGCTGGCTGTTGTTGTGCTCCATTGCCCATCCTCTAAAGAAAATAGGCCAATAGAGTGGTGCTCCGCTGAGTGAGTTAAAATGATGTTGTTGTTTGTCAGGTGCTGTCATCCAGAATGAGTTACAACGCAGAAACATGGATCCTGATCAACCAACTCCAGGGTCAGTTTTAATCGCTTGCTGCTTTATTTTGTATTTTATTTTTAAATACCTCAACCTTTACATTTAAATACCTCAACTGTCTTTGAAAAAAAATGTGAAAAGGTTTAAAAAGTCAAAGAGACAAATTGGTTTCAGTTCTAAAAAGAGCTCGCTAAAGAGATTATGTTGTACATCTCTATTTTTTCAAAGGTGGGAGTTGAGAACTTGGGAAAGTAATAACGTAATATGTAATACATTACTCTTCGATTGCAGTAATAAGTAAAGTAATGAGTAACACACATTCAACTCAGCTTTAATGATCTTACATCCCTTGATTTTAGATCGTTTTGTAGCTATAGTACACCCTATTTAGTTGTTACTGTACAGTAGCCTACTATAAAACAGTTGCCATGTTTCACACATGCCTTAAAATAGCTCTTATTTGCGCCGCCCTTGTTGAAAACAAATTGTATTTCCACACGTTGTCCCTATTCAGGCTGCATGAACAGCAGCTTGTTTCCAACCCATCAATGTCGCAACTCTTCCACTAGATGGCTGTGGACGTACGGTGGAGAAGCTGCTAGCTGCTTCTGTTCCATTGGCTGGTGTCTATCACTGCCGGGTGACGCGCATTTGTAGGCAGCGTCTTTTTTCCGCCAGGCCGGGTGCACCAAAGAAGCTGGTCTTTGCGGCACTTTTCCGCAACGGCCATTTTTATTTCCCATCCACATCCATTCAAAAACTCCAAAGATGGCGGAAAAGCCGCCGGACTTTTTGCGCTGTAGTGTAGCCATACCCAGAGAGGGAGAGGAGGAGGGGGGGGGGGGGGGGGGGGGGGGGTGGGGGCAGAAGCGCCCGGGGGATGAGGCTTCTTTTGCCGGTTAGACTGTTAGAAGCTACCACTGGATAACTTTCTTGACACCCGGCTTATAAAAGAAGGTCATTTGCTGTGACGGCTGGTTTCCACTTTTGTTTTGAAAAGTCGCATTTCCGAGGCAGACAGCTTTCCGAGCCGGAACCAGAAATTAATATGCATGTTAATGAAAAGCGTACATTAAGGGGTAAGAATGTGAGATAATGTTTTGAACGGTATGTTAATTCTATGTTATTCTTACCAGAGATACTGCAGTACCATCTGAAATCTTCACCATCATAAATTCAGTCACAGTTGAATCGCCTACACTGTGTGCCAAACTTGAGGATCACAAGCAGGATTTTAGCTACATGCACTAAATAACTATCATTAATCCATCTTTTGATGTGATCGTATCGTAGCCAATAGCTGATTGATGCATTTCATTTTGGACAAAATGGGCGCAAACCATTTTGATTTTGTTTTTGCACCCACACCCATTTTATTCTATCCATTCGAATGACAAAGTATTTTACTCCTCAATGTACACTTTCCCAACAGAGCAGGCATTTTCACAGGCTGAGAACAGGCACTGTGAGACTCTGTGAGACTGTTATGGTGATGAATAAATGTAATGTTTCATGTTGGTTGTCAGGGTTGATCATCAGAGATCAGAGTCTCCTGTACCCAGCTGTGTCTCCATGAATAGTGACTGGTCTATGGATAAAGATATTGACTTCAAAGATGGACACCACTCTACTGATCAGAGGTTGGAATGTAAAACTATCAGAAAACAACACATATAGTTTTATTAAACTCTAATGATAAGAGTTAAATTGACATTTCCTTTAGTTATTTTATTTTTATAAATATACAGGAAATTATATATTTTTAAAGGCCTTATCTAAATAGATATACGATGCTTATTTTAAAAAAGGGTGATAGTTCTTTGACATTACCAGGTATAAAATGATAATTGAACTGCAAACTAACACCCTAGCCTTTGATTAAAATGCACTGCTCCTACACACCCACCCACATTTTTTTTTTTTTTTTTTGTATTTACAGATAGACTTACAAGCAGTAAAAACAGCTCACTTCTACTTTCTCTGTTATCATGCTGCACTGACCTGAAACTAACCTGGTGTTGTTAGACTTTGATACAGAACAAACAGCTCAGAATCATTTAATATGTACTGTTTTTACACTGTTTTTTTTTTGTTTGTTTTGTTTTTATTAGTGGACAGAACATAACTAATAGCTAATTGAATTTGCTTTACTTGATTGTCCTAATTTAAACAATGCAGTATTTTAATTTCTTGCAAGACATGATGATATGAATGTGTTTAGTTTGACCATTTGATGAATAAATCATGTTTCATGTTGGTTGTCAGGGTTGATCATCAGAGATCAGAGTCTCCTGTACCCAGCTGTGTCTCCATGAAGAGTGACTTGTCTATGGATAAAGATATTAACTTCAAATATGGACACCACTCTACTGATCAGAGGTCAGAATGTAAAACTATCAGACAACAACACAGGATATAGTTTTATTAAACTCTACTGATCAGCGTTTAAAATGTAAAACTATCATAAAACAACACAATATAATTTATCAAGCTCAGATGTCAGAAGTTATACACTATTCATTGGACATTCATGATGCTAACTTTTAATCTCCCAAAACACATCATTTATCTAGAGCAGCATCCATTATGAAACCCAAATGCTCAAAGTGTTCTCTAGAAATGGACCACTCCCTGGAGCTCAAGTCACCCAGAATGGGTGGCCTGTGACGCCAGAATGGTACATATCCATTTATATTCAATTCAATGAGTAGAGGCAGAAGGGAAAGCACTTCTGGTGGTGGCTGATGAAAATATCCAAACACTTTATTTGAAGGTCACTTTTATAATGCATTATAAGCTCATTTATAATGCATTATAATGCCTCTATAAGGCACTATAACACCCTTTATAAAGGTATAATCATGTATAATCATGTATAATAACTTATAACCATGTTTATAAGGTATTATAAGTGCTGGTTATAATGCTTCATTATGCTCAGTGGAACAGCACATTATAACTATCATAACTTAGGTTAGTTATAAAGGCACACAGAGAAGTGCTGTAATGTGTCATAATGCATTATAACAAATGTGTTTATTACATGGAATAATGTATTGTAAGCATCAATAGTATGTTATAGCAGGACTTTGAGACCCCTAAGTAAAGTGACAACATTATTTGATGGTTATTAGCAGTTGTATCATTTTATAATACCTTATAGCATGACTTTGTGACCTTCAAGGAAAATGGGAACATTCTTTAATGATTATAAGAATTGTGTGGGGAAAAAACAACAATGATTACCCAAAGCATGTCAGTATTTATTTGTTTTTCTCAAATGGCAACAGCAAATATACAAAAGTATAATGCTGTCATGTCAAGTAAAAGAAAAAAATATGGTGTAAATACAAAAAATAAATTAATTCATTAATAAAAAAAACAGCAAGATGGTATGCTTTAGATGCAGTTAGCTTTCAGTTGGTAATCACCTTTTAATTGACCTTTAACCCATAGTAGGCGGGAACCCCTAGTGGTAGTTTTACCCTAGTTGACGGGAACACCAATATGCGTTCTGTACAGTATGTACAGTATCAAAAAATGACAAAATTTGGTGATGTTACACAATAATTTGAAGTTTTCCAGTACACTTAGGTTAGTATTTCAGAGACATTTTTAGAATCGGGATAGTCTACAATGGGTTAAAAGCAAAGTGAAAACAATGAGAGAAAAACCTATTTCGTTGTAAAAGATCCAAATGGGTTTGAAAGATCCAAACGGTTCACATTACTCACATCAATCAAATTAGTAATAATTTTACATTACATCAAAATTCCATAAATCCAAAACAACAAAACAGCACAGTTCATCCATCCTACATTGATGGGCATACAGGCTATCATTTGTTGCACAAGTCAATGGCATGTTGTTTCATGTGTTTACTATAGCATTACATCTAATGCTAGCATAGGCCTAAAGCAGTGAAAAAGCTTCTCACCGTGGGTATTTCTCCAACTAAACTTTGATATCAGGCCGGCTACAGTAGTTCTTTTCGGATAATTACAGTTGCTAGACAGTTTTAGCTTGAGTTTTGTTATCCGCAATGTTGTAAGCTTTGATTAGAATTCTCTCCTGTGGTTTCCAGTAGCTCTCTCTCTCATGTGGCTCAAAAGGAAATAGCATGTTCAATAGCACAGGATATCACTGTGTCATGTTCAAAATAAAAGCACTCATCTCAAGGACCTTCTCACTCACTCACTCACTCACTCACTCACTCACTCACTCACTCACTCACTCACTCACTCACTCACTCACTCACTCACTCACTCACTCACTCTCTCACACACACACACACACACACACACACACACACACACACACACACACACACACACACACACACACACACACACACACACGTTGTAAATCTGGCAGATACCACACTTTGTATTGTCTGGAATGTTAAATAAGGATTGATAAAGTGATATTACTCAAAGCAGAACATAACAGAATAACAAACCACAACTTTAGGTCGAGAATAACTGACCCATTTATTTTTACCCAATGACCAAAGCCAGCTTTATATTTTAGTCCAGCTGAATAATATTCAACATGTGCTGAACTTGATTGATTGATTGATTGATTGATTGATTGATTGATTGATTGATTGATTGATTGATTGATTGATTGATTGATTGACAATTTTATTAGCAGCTGAGAAAATTACAGTATAATTCAAGCACAACTCAAGACTGTTAACTGTGAGTGTGACCACCATTTCATCAAAAACATCTAGGTTAGGCAGGAAGGTATTATAAATGCTGTGTGTGTGTCCTCCACAGAGACCAGCAGAATATATCTCAGTGTTCCAGTGGTCAGTCAGCTCAGGAGTATCAAACAGAGCTGGACTCCATATTTAAGGTATGCATGTCAATATACAACAACACCTTTACTACACATACTAATATAATAATATACCAAGTATGTACCAATATACTAACTAATAATACCAAATATGCAAGCCTGAACTTGAGAAATACATCATGTAATTTAATTGTGGGATCAAGGCAAGTTCTTGGTTCTTGAAGACTCAAGAAGACTTAATTGTTGTGGGGGCGGGGCTGTTGGCAGTAACACAGTCCAATGGAGTCAACACGAATAGTGTGACGTATCAATCTACCACGTGTCAACGCCCCTCCCCGTCATTGTCATATTTTTAAATACGCCAGCCTCTGGGGGGCGGAGCTACCACATTCACACACGGGTTACGTTTGATCATGGCGGACGAGGTGGCTTCAAACATTACCAGCTGATGGAGGATTAAAGCAATATTATTACTTAATACTTCTTAATGCATGCCTGTGGTGCCATAAGAACTCGGGTGAACGTAAAAAGGCGAGAGAGAGAAAAAAAAATGTATCGGTTTTCAGCCAGAACAGCTATTTTTGGCGGAAGGAGAAGGAAAAGATTGACAAAAATGAGAAAGGGACCAAGTCTACTTTGTGGACTGCTTGGTCCCTTAATAATAATAAGGGTAATAATAATAATAATATATCATTGTCATTAGTTTTAGTCCAGTTGAAGACACAAAGAACTGGATGAGCAACGGCTTTCAGTACTAATATAACTTTGACATTTTGCCATTGTTCTCTGGGCCAGTCTTAACATGTATCTTTAATGACACTGAAAATGACCTGTCCATTGTGTTGAAAAATGAGGGATTTTATTCCATACATACTGTACATACATTAATACTTCCATCTTCAACAACTTATTCATAGTCGAGTCACAGGGGCAAGTTCTCCACCAAATTGTTGCTCCCAGACATCCAGCTAAGATGGCGACTTTGACTCTATTCTCTCTCACCCCATCGTTAAGGGAGATGCCAGCCACCCGTATGAGAAAACTCATTTTGTCAACTTGTATCCTCAACCTTGGTACTGATTTGGTATTGTAGTAGTGATTGCAGTAGAACCACCCTGGCTGCTCCGATTATTCAGCTGGTCTCCTTCTCCATCCTTGTGAACAACTTCCTGAGATACGTAAACATACAGTATATATGGTTCAAATGCATTGATTTCTGCTGCAGAGAATGTATTTCTCGGCCCCGCTGTTGTATGGTGTAGTGTAGCACCGCACACAGCACTGCATCAAAGGCAACGCCCAGTCCTCCCCTTCACCCCACACACACACACACACACACACACACACACCAGGGAGTGTTGTCCCGGTGGTTTTGACTAATCCACTTTCAACCTCCTTGTGTCAGCTGATCTGAACGCGCAGGAGGGTTTGTAGGGTCCAATCGGACTTGCAAGATATGGCGGTGCCATAGCTTTTCTCGTGTTGAAAGCTAGCATCAGTTTTGTACACTGTGATTCCCAATCATGTTGTTCCAGACTCCCATTCATGTTGTTTCAGACGTATCATGATTTTGGCCAATTATATGATTGGCCAAAATCATGATATGTCAAAACCTGAGTTGGCTTTGTCCGCGGCGTATTTGTCTTTATATAAATTAAAAAGACTATGATGAAAAAGAATGCAGAGATCTCTTCCAGAATCAGTGAGGGGTGGGGCTGCGGGGGTTTATAGGCTAGTAGTGAGGGAGGATCAACTGACTGCTCTAATGTGTGCTTTGAATGAGGGCTGACAGACTATAACAACATCTATAACAACATCTTGACTGATAGAAGCGAAGTTCCCATGGTGCAGTCTATGGAAATAAGCATTGTTGAGTTTAAATGTTATTATATTATTGCTATGTGTTTCAGCTGCTTGAAGATGAACTTGTAACGCTTGTGAAAAAGGAGATGAAGAGGTTCCAGAAGGTTTTGACAACAGATTACCCAGAATGCTTAGAGAGTCAGGGGGAAGGCGGTGAGGGGGAGGAGGAGAGGAGAAGCATCACAGAGGGAGCTCTGAAGATCACACTGTACCTCCTGAGGAGTATGAAGCTGGAGGAGCTGGCTGACCTCCTGATGATGAGTAAGACTTTAACATGATGGAGAGCAATAAGCCTGTATTAATACCTTTACCATGATGGAGAACAAGTCTTTATTTATACATTTAACATGATGGAGATCAATACATCTTTATTAATACCTTTAATGTGATGGAAATCAGTATGTCTTTATTACCTTTAACCTGATCAACAAAACATATGAGGATTTCATTAGTCATACAGATATAAGCAGCCGACTGCAGTGTGATTAATTAAACAGTGTCAACAGCAACATAACATTAATAATGATTTAAAAAAAAAAAAAGAAGAAAAACATTCTAACTGATGGCATGAAAAATACGATCTTGGACATCATGTTAATGAAAAAAAAATACTCATTAAAATTAATCACTGATGTCTTCGTTGTGTTTGTTGGTCATGTAGAAACTCTAGCTCCTGAAAGTCAACAACAACTCAGGTCTTATCTGAAGAAGAAGTGTCAGAATGTGTCTGAGTGGATCTCTAAAGAGGGAACCCAAACCCTTCTGAAGCAGATCTTCACAGAGCTCTACATCACAGAGGGAGGCAGTGGAGACGTCAATGAAGAACATGAAGTCATACATCTTGAAGCAGCATCCAGGAAAGCAGCAAGACCAGAGACACCAGTCAGCTGTGAAGACATGTACAACCCCTTACCTGGACAAGATGGACCAATCAAAACGGTGTTGACAAAGGGGGTGGCAGGCATCGGTAAAACAGTGTTATCTCAGAAGTACGCTCTGGACTGGGCAGAAGACAAAGCCAACCAGAAGGTCCACTTCTTGTTTCCACTCACTTTCCGAGAGCTGAACCTGATGAAGGAGAAGAAGTACAGCTTGGTGGAACTCCTTCAGCATTTCTTTGGTGGGATCATGAAACCACTTATCTGCAGCTTGAACGAGTTCAAAGTCATGTTCATCCTCGATGGATTAGATGAACTGAGGATTCCTCTGGACTTCCAGAACACTGAGATTGTAACTGATGTCACCAAGCCAACCTCGGTGGATGTCTTGCTGGCGAACCTCATCAGAGGTAACCTGCTTCCCTCTGCTCGCATCTGGATAACCACACGACCTGCAGCAGCCAATCAGATCCCAGCACATTATGTTGACAGGGTGACAGAGGTGCGAGGATTCACTGACCCACAGAAGGAGGAGTACTTTGTGAAGAGATTTGGCGATGTTAAGCAGGCTCGCCCAATCATCTCCCATGTCAAGCAATCCAAAAGCCTCTACATCATGTGTCACATCCCGGTCTTCTGTTGGATCACCGCCACAGTTCTGGAACACCTGCTGAAGACAGACGTGAAAGGAGCACTGCCAAAGTACCTGACTGAGATGTACCTCCACTTCTTGCTAGTTATGTTCAGGCAGAAGAGTGTGAAATATCACGATGGAGATCAGACACACTCCGACAAGACTCCAGAAAGTACCAAGGTCATTCTGGCTTTGGGGAAACTGGCGTTTGAACAGCTAGAGAAAGGCAACCTGATCTTCTATGAAGCAGATCTGAGAGAGTGTGGCATTGATGTCAGAGACGCCTCTGTGTACTCTGGAATGTTTACACAGATGTTTAAACAGGAGAGAGGACTACACAATGACACAGTGTTCTGCTTTGTTCATTTGAGTGTCCAGGAGTTTCTAGCTGCTCTTCATATCTTTGTCTCCTTCATCCAGGATGGTATCAACCTACTGTCAGAACAACAAACACCATCTAACTGGCCCACAGTATTTAAACCCAAACCTAAGTTAGATCACCTCTACCAAAGTGCTGTGGACAAGGCCTTACGGAGTCCAAATGGACACCTGGACTTGTTCCTGCGTTTCCTGCTGGGCCTCTCTTTGGACACCAATCAGAAACTGCTACAAAGGCTGCTGATACAAACAGGGAACACCTTCCAGACCAACCACAAGCCCATCAAATACATCAAGGAAAAGATCAGAGAGAATCCATCTCCAGACAGAAGCATCAATCTGTTCCACTGTCTGAATGAGCTGAATGATCATTCTCTAGAGGAGGACATCCAACAGTACCTGACGTCAGGACGTCTGTCCACAGATAAGCTCTCTCATGCTCAGTGGTCAGCTCTGGTCTTCATGTTGCTGTCTTCAGAAAAGGAATTGGACGTGTTTAACCTAAAGACATACTCTTCTTCAGAGGGGGCTCTTTCGAGGCTACTGCCGGTGCTGAAAGCCTCAAATAAAGCTCTGTAAGTTGACTGATAACTGGATATATTTCAGATATTTAATGATCTTTATTTAATGGAATATCTAATAAACCATATACCATTAATGTTTCTTCAGTCTGAGTGGCTGTAACCTGTCAGACAGATGCTGTCAGGAGTTATCATCAGCTCTCAGCTCCAGCTCTAGTCTAAGAGAAGTGGACTTGAGCAATAATCCCCTTCAGGACTCTGGATTCAACCTTCTGGCCTTGGGACTGGGGAGTCCACACTGCATGTTAGAGAATCTCAAGTCAGTATAACTGTAAATAACTGCAAATAAAAATTGATACATTTCTAAATTCAATGGAACATATGTTACATTATGAATTGTCTCATTGTGTGCATGCATGCGTGCATGATATTAATTTAATTATGTGATCTCTCTTTTACAGAAATATGATCAATAAATGTTTTACCGCTTTTGTTTCTTCAGGCTGAGTGGCTGTAACCTGTCAGACCGATGCTGTCAGGAATTATCATCAGCTCTCAGCTCCAGCTCTAGTCTGAAAGAAATTGACTTGAGCAATAATGACCTTCAGGACTCTGGAGTCAGACTTCTGGCTGTGGGACTGGGGAATCCACACTGCATGTTGGAGACTCTCAAGTCAGTATAACTGCATTTAAACAGACATGCAAAAGTGTGGCTTTTCGGCAAAAAATCATTGTTTTTTCCCCAGATATGGCACCTGTGTGATTCATGCGAATACATCTCCGAGGTCCTGTACACCAGGAGATTTTTTTACTCTCTGTATTAAAATAGCTGCATTCCTCTTGAATGTATTGTACACATTGTTAATTAAAGATTATACGGCAGTATCCACGGTATAATTCACCTAGTTTTATAACTAGGGTGCAGCTCACCTATAATGCACTGTGAGGTTGTAGATTGTATACCTTTTTAGAGAGCGCTGTGTATCGGACGTCCAGTATTAAGTGTCACTTTGAAAAGAAACACGAAAAGCCATTCAAAGATACAACACAGTAAACCTATCCGACACTCGCGAACCCCCAGTAGAAGTGATACGGATCCGACGCACAAATTTCATTGTGCATTTAATAGCGTAATTACCATAGTCGCTGTTCAGCGGTTACGGCTGCCTGCGTGTGTGTGCGTGCACACGTGTGGCTGCGCCTGCACGTGCGTGAATATCGCACTGACCGTTCTAATGTTTAAGTAGGGTGCTGAGTTGTTCTGATGGTGAAATATTAATATTGCAATGAATCTAGGACTGTTCTATTGATGTGGAAAAAGATGTTGCACTGAGTCTGATTGATCAATCTAATGTGAAAGAGAAAATATCTACCAGTCTGACTGTTAAGTATGATAAGAAATAAAATATGGCCAAAGCATGACATGCAAATGCAGAAATAAACAAAATAGCTGAACTGTAAGGCTGGCTGCTAAAGCGTTTAAAACAATCATTGAAAAACTCCTATTATACATTTTTCGAACCGCCCCAACCCAGCCAGCAAATAAAGTGAATGTTAAGGGTTATTAACAAAACGTGTAGGCCTAGCTATACAGCATACATTAAAAAAGAAAACATGCAGCTTAACTGTTGAATAGTGAATAATAGTGTTTTAAAAATCACATCTGTGTGAATTGATCCATCATACTTTCAAAGTCAATGGCAATTAGGACAAAAATAGACAGTAGACTATGGCCCGCATTTATCAAAGGAGCACAAATTCATCAGCAAATTCCAGCATGGTTTTTGGAGTGCACACAAGTCCACACGGCATAGGGTATATCAAGCAAACAGATGAGTCTTTCCTAATTTCCTTATATGTATATATGTATTTTAAAGTAATAACACATAATTAACATACAAAGTATCAAGTTAATTAATCTTCATTTTCACCGGTATGCCTGTTTTGTTCCCCAAATGATATTGTGGACAAAAGCAAAATAAATCTTTAGTTTTGGGGTCTGTGGGTATAAAATATCCTAAAATGGTGGTCCATAGCTCAAATGCTGAATAAATAGTGGTCCCTGGTATAAAAAACGGTTGAAACGGTTGCTTTTACAGGCTTTATACCCTTCGTGCAGACCGTTGTACAATACACCAGACGTAGGCTAATGTAGCTCGGACACCTCACTGTCCATGACAATATTTAAACAGCGCTGCAACCTCCCGTGGATCCGCAATCTGACTCCCGAAATTGCTCTTGCATATAAGCAGCCTACTGTAGGTCTGCAGTTTATCTGAGTGACTGTTAAAGCATTTATTTAACCGGTGAATGATTACGCACCTAAAATAGCTTAGCCTGTAAGGATTGTAAATAGGCAAGACATTGTCACTTGGAAATTGAATGGATTTTACTGCTCTTTCCGACCATAATTAGTTAGCTCATCTCCTGCAACTGCTGCGATCAAATTGGCATATTCTTGAATGTAGGCTTGCTTGTGGCGCAGTTGATTATCTGCATGATGTTAATTGTTTTTAATTTCTCGGTTTCATTTCTTAACCAATAACAATACCAAATTCAAGTACAAACATTGTTGATGCAGACCTACTATACTTCCATATTTTATTATTATTATTATTTAGTATTATTCATTATGTTTTATAACTATTAGGAGTGAATATATAACTTTAGTTGCCCGCAGCATTTTAGACAATGCTGCTCCTCTTGTGTAGGACAGAAAAACAGGCAAGGACAAATCCTATGACAGCTCCCAACCTGAACAATGTGGGAATTCTGCTCTATGCACGCTCTATGTCCATTTTGGGGTGTACACCACATTGATAAATGAGGCCTATATCTGAATATTAGGGCTTCGCGCTCTTCAGGAAAAAAAAAAAAAAAAGACTCTTAAAGGGCAAGACCACTTTTGTTTGGGTGGTTTCTTTACCTTATTATAGGCAAACTTACTGGAGTTATTTTGCTCCATTGTGCAAATTTATAGAAATTTAAGAATTAAAAATAAGCGCCTATTGACTTGTAACAGGAAATTGTAGCAGGAATTAGCTCTACTATTTTAGCACACCCACAAACGAAACAAAAACTGATTTGGGAAGTTCATGATATCAGGATAACCTGTGTGTTTTTATTTTTAATAAAAATATCAAGTTTGTCTTGTTTTGACTACTTTAAAAAAGGAGATCTGGCAGTTATCCCTCCGCCATCCTAATCACTTGTGGTTGTTTTCTCATGCCAATAAAGCTTTCATTTCAATCGTGTGTGGCATCAAACTTTCAGATGGTGTTTTTCTCCCACTTTGGAGGAAGAATGATTAGGATTTTTATTGTGGTCTCTCACCCTTGAAATATATAATTTTCAGTTTCTGTTGTGTTTTAAAACTTTTAACACCTCCAGCCGCTGTAATAAGAATGAGAGGAGCCCTCACGATTACACAAACTCTGTTCACTTCATGATAGTCTAATGGCGGCTACCGCCTGTGTGTGTGTGTGTGTGTGTGTGTGTGTGTGTGTGTGTGTGTGTGTGTGTGTGTGTGTGTGTGTGTGTGTGTGTGTGTGTGTGTGTGTGTGTGCAGTTTGTCAGGATGTCTGGTCACAGAGAAAGGCTGTTCTTCTCTGACCTCAGCTCTGCGCTCCAACCCTTCCCATTTGAGAGAGTTGAACTTGACTTTCAATCATCCAGGAGAATCAGGGGAAGCGATGCTCTCTGCTGTTGTGACGGATCCATGTTACAGACTGGACATTCTGAGGTATGTG
Source organism: Benthosema pterotum (assembly GCA_039105355.1). Taxonomy (NCBI): domain Eukaryota; kingdom Metazoa; phylum Chordata; class Actinopteri; order Myctophiformes; family Myctophidae; genus Benthosema; species Benthosema pterotum. The sequence goes on along the minus strand of CM076982.1, from coordinate 48,047,908 downwards.
TGTGTGGTATGCGTGCGTGCATGTGTGGGCGCATGTGTGTTTGTGGATGTGTGTAATTACTCATTCCACCAGACATCACAGAAATAAGTTACATTCCAACTCTGGCAGCAGCTGTGCGTGGGAAACAAAGACCAACACAGCATTTTGGTTGGAACTATATGTTACGTTATGTTATGTTACTGTTACTGTTCTCAATTCTTATTTAGAATATTCAGGTGTGACTTTGTCTCTCTACCTCCAGAGTGGACCACGGTGGAGCGTGTTGGCTGACACCAGGTTTGAGGAAGAGCATGATAAGTAAGTTTCTATTCTTTTACATTCATGAAACCAAAGCATCACATCCATCTATTTTTATCAGGACCTCTCAACCTGTGGGTCACGATCAACCTGTTGGGGGGCTGGCAGATTGTTTTCTGAATTACCAAAGAAAAGAAGAAAAGACATGAAAAGAGCTTAAAATGTTAGTTAAGCACAGATTTATATGAGCAGCTCAGATCCACATCAGTATGTGACATTATTAACTCATTCACGTCCAACTGTGAATGAAGATGATAATAACCATAGCATGAAGACTAATACAGTATGTGACATTATTAACTCATTGAGCGCGATCGGATTTTCTTTGTTTTCTTTCCACTGCCGCGGCTCAAACCAGTTCGATCGGTAAAAAAGCCCTTATTTTGAAGCTCAGATCTCCTAAACAGGATGTGCTGTTTCTGTTATGCTGTGTCTGTTGTCTTGCCTAATCGATCATCTGGCGATCTGCCCCAAAACATCCGGCTCACAAGTCAGGAAGTGCTGTGTAGCCCTGGCTGCTTAACCCATGCGCCAGCGACATTGAGGGGGCAAACCGGAGGAGAGCCGTTTGAATGCATTGGATTGAATGGCCGTCAATGGGGCGGGGAAAAAAAAGTTGTCCCCAATTCTGTCCCAAATGAAAGTCAGCAACGGGATGATCATCAGACGATGCGCACGGACTAATAGTTGGATTAAAGAATGAAATCTACATCTCGTCGTGATACGAGCCGTCCGCGTGACCGGCGGAGGGGTTCTAACGGGATGTCCACGAGCCCCGCGTGGACGGCGCCAAGAGAATTAAAGGGATATTCCACTTCCAAAAAAATGTTTGGTGATTTTATGTACTACTCAGTCTCATGTGAACACACCAGACAGTTTATAAGTTACTCCATTCTCCATCCATGAGGCATAACTCGACTACGCCGGGTTAGGCCTCCTCAGCCGCTTCCTTAATGAGTGGGAGATCGGCAGCTGGGCACTTTTGCCGATGATTTTGGCCACTGCCTGTGCTTTTGCAATGTTTGAAACTTAAGTGCCTAGAGACAGTCGATCACTCTGTCCCCCACTCAATTCTGAAAAATGAGGACATTCTCGTTTTCAGGGTAAAGGCTGCCAACCAAATTGAATCTATCCATTTGGTATCTCAATAGGCTAATTATGACCCGTATTTGCAAATATAACTGCAAATAGCTGGCTACACCAGATGTTATTATAATTGATAACAGCAAAAGGTTTTTTGCTGTGCGTCTGCTGGATCACGTGCGTGCGTTCATGACTGGATATGTTATCTTTTTTAGTATTCTGTGAATGTGCCCCCCGAACACACACACACACACACACACAGGATCACGTGCGTGCGCGCGCTTTCCCAAACCCATTATATAATCTCAATGATATGGCCTACAGACCCCAGTTTAGAGGGAAAAAAGAACAGTTGAGACAGACGAAAATCTTTATTTTCATAAAAATGACGATGGTGATTATGTGCGTGGAAGAGAGAGCTCACGTGCGAGAGAGAAACAGAGAGAGAGAGAGAGATAGGGGTAGACAGACAGACGGGGAGGGAGAGAGAGCAAGCATGAACAGAGTAGACTAGGCTACTGATCTGTCAACCGGCGAGGTTCGGTAAACCGTCAGCAGAAGCGGAGGCGGCGTGAGCAGCCTTCTGCCGGAACGGAATAGCAGCGGTTCCTCCACCGGCGGCGGCGGCGACGATAAAAGCGGCGGCGGCATGGCCAGCCGTCTGCCTGAACGAAGCGGCAGCGGTGGCAGCTCCTCCACCGGCGGCGCGACGCCAGTAAAGCGTCGGTAGAAGCGGCAGCTTCGGCAGCACGGCCGACACAACCCAACTCGACCGGCCAGAAAGTGGCGGCAGCGTCTGCACTACGGCACGACCCGGCGTGGGCGACCGTCTGCCGCCAGAGGCTATATTAATGATAAAAAATAAAGAATATATGAAAATAATAAATTAAATAAATATTTAGTTCATATTTGTTTGCATACATTCATAACTGACTGAAAGCAGCACTGGCAGGAGGCAGTTAACCCAAACACCGCAAAAGCAGAGGCAGTGGCCAAAATCATCGGCAAAAGTGCCCAGCTGCCGATCTGCCATTCATTAAGGAGGCATAACCCGGCGTAGCCGACGTCGGGTTTTGTACTCACTCTTACTCTATTTGATGTTCATTTTAGCTGCCCCTTCCTATACAAACCCATTATAACTTAAAACTCCATTTTAACCATGACAGATTATTCGAAAACAACCCACCTTTTTTCTGGTGACTGATATTGTCCTCCTAATATATGAGAGGGCCGTGGAATTTCATTTACTGTTTTCATTTATTTTTAAAATATTGTTTTGGAAAATGTAGCCGCCTCCATATTTGGTTATGCTCACCCAAATGAATAAAACAATATTTTAAAAATAAATCAAAACTGTAGATGAGATGGCCCTCACACGCATGTCTCTGCCTTGATGTGCCTTAACGTGTGAGATGCGATACGTTTGTTTGCCGTCCGTGCCTCTCCATAGAAAATGCAAAATGCAAACATAAAAAAGCTTTGAAATGTGGCACTAATCACACCGTATACACACGCGCACACGTATCACACGTATACAAACAGTCATCATCATCGCCGTCGCCTTTGTCGTTCTTCTTTCAGTCTTTCTTTCAGCTGTCAGTTTTCGCGAAAGTTGGTAATTTGGTGATGATGCGAAGCCCATAACCATTGGACAAATGGTGGCGCTAAGGCTCTAAACTGAGAATGGAAATGGAAACTTATATTCACTTATGCGTCTCCTTATGCCAAACAACTTTTGACCACCTTGAATTATATGAAAAACAGTAAAATCCCTGAACTCCTACAATTTTTTTTTATCAAAATACATGAAAAAACCTACACGTGAACTGTAGACTGATACGGACAAAAAGTAGAGGTGCATTTTTTAAGTAAAAAATTACATTTTTACGAGCCAATCTGGTTTGTGAAAATTCTTTATTGCCCCTAACCCACACATGCAGCGTAATCTGCTTATGAGATTTTACAATTTGGTAGAGGGATTTGCCAAATAGCACAAAACCAGTCTTATTCCAATTGCTCAAACGGGGGGCGCTATAGCGTTTTTATGAACTGAAATATTTGAACACCATAATTCATGCCTCGTTTGGCCAAAAACCCACACTTACATGATGTATTCCTCAAATTTAGGCTTCAATGTTTCTATGACTTATTTGTGCATTTTTTTCTGACTGCGTATTGCCTTCGCTGCTAGCCTGGTCCAGCCTTATTGCTGCTTCCAGATATATGTGATTGTAAACTGGTGTGTATTGTATGTTCTTCTCATCAGATGTGTGTGAACTCACACTGGATCCAACAACAGCACACAGATACCTCTCTCTGTCTGAGAACAACAAGGAGGTGATGTATGTGGGAGTGGATCAGAAGTATCCTCATGATCCAAACAGATTTGAGAACTACCCTCAGGTGATGTGTAGAGAGCCATTGAGTGGACGCTGGTATTGTGAGGTACAGTGTAGTGGAGGTGCTGGTGTAGCAGTGACACACCCAGATATCAGCCGACAATGTGATCACAGTGTGTTTGGGTGGAATAATAAATCATGGAGGCTGACCTGTAATGCTGATGATAAAATCTACACTGTGTGGCACAATGATAAGTCCACTGAACCCCCTATCAGTCCCTCCTTGTACTCCAACAGAGTAGCAGTGTATGTAGACCATGCTGCTGGCACTGTGTCTTTCTACACAGTGATCTCTGACACACTCACACACCTGCACACCTTCCAGTCCACGTTCACTCAACCTCTCTATGTTGGGTTTGGATGCTATGGGTCTGACTCCTCAGTGTGTCTGTGAGTCAGACAGTGGAGGAGCTACATGTAGTAGGTTGTGGCCCCTGTGCACGCAAGCACATGCACACACACACACACACAGATACGCTTCTCCATTGTTTATTGATGTAATGATTGATATTATATATATTTCATAGAAGGGGTGGGACAACAGACAAGCTCACACATCATGTTGTGATGTGACAATTGTAAATCTGCACTTTTTGATGCATTCAACTTTTCTCTGTTGTTTAATCAGAAGTGTGATATATTGATGCATGTTGTTTTTAACACCTCAGTGCATTTTGTAAATGGAAAGTATCGTTTTAAAAGCCACTTTGAGAACCCTGTAGTAAAACACACTTCTGTTTGGATGGAAATTAACTCAATTAAGAGATCCAGGAAAAAAATAAAAAATGACTCAATTAAGAGATCTAGGAAAAAATAAAAATGCATTGTAAACTAATTCCCTTGTTTTTTATTATTGCTTTAATTGTGCTACAGCTTTTACAGTATTATAATTGTTATTGTTGTGATGGTGAACATAAGACCCCAATTATAATATAACCTGATTTGTCAATTCTGATTTGAGCACCCTATTGTTAATGTTGGTAGTAATAGTAGTAGAAGTAGGCTAGTAGCAGCAGCATGCAGCAGTAGTATTAATCTGTTTTTGTGTTGTAATGTACATAGTAAATAATTACTCATGGTAGAGAAAACATTGTTCATCATGCATTGTTTTTGTTCCACTGAAAAAGTGGTTGTCAAGCTAAATGCAAGTATTTTTCTTTGTTGACAGAAATATACAAAAGCTGAACTGACGCCTCAAGATGATTCTTATAGCAGGTGATTGGCCAAAACTGTAGTTTGATCATATGGTTATACGGAATCTGGTTAAAGCACAGACAACAGCAGCTGGTTAAAGCACAGACAACATGTATTCGTAAAATTGTTTTTATTTTTGTTTATTTTTTGTTTATTAATACTTAAAAAGAAATATTGTATATGTTTGAGCCTCAATCACCACTGATATAACCAGCCTTGTCATTTCTTTTCTTTATGGACAGTTTAGCTGCAGTACCACAATGTCCTGAGGTGGTGGGGGTGCTGAAATGCAGCACCTATTTTATAGTAGAGTCATTATAATACTGATGCTAGATAATACAAGGCTGCAGGCTTTTAGTACTTTTAGGACTTCGCATAACGGGCTCACCGCTCCAAGTGATGGGTCAAAATGGGCCAATTTCGCTGCGGTAACGTAGTGACAAATCAAGCGACTTTGACTTTTTGACTTTGAAGGATATGGGATGAATTAAAGGCAATGGCAAGACCAACACAGATTGGATGAAAGCTAAGCATTCCCAAACCACACGTATGCATAATGTAACGGGTCTAGGAGGTGTTTAAGGGAAATAGGATGGCAACAAAAATAGCACATTTAGCGTGGGAATGCCTCTTCCTAAATGCTAGATGGTTTAATTGCATCTAAAGGGTGATGTGATGAAATTGGAGCCCCATGTCTACAAGGCCTGCCAGCGAGATAGGTTGAAACTGGGGGAATTTGGGTGTTAAGATGGGGCTGCCTGAGAAAACTGTGGGTGTGGAGATGATACTCTGCCTGATGGCATCTACAGTATTTTACCAACAAAATGAGAGAGAAAGTTATTGCAGAGCTCAGGGGGTGCATCTAGAGGCTGACTAGGTGTGGGTTATTCAATTGTTTAAAACAGGACCCTGGGGTTGCGAGTTGAGAGGCTACGAGATTTGAAAAATATTGGTTCCTAGCGTCTTTTACAGCTGATTCATTAGTGGACATAACATTTTTTAAGCTAATTAACTTTCGTTCTGCCTCTGTCTTTCGTTTTGTCTACATTGTCTTATGATTCCTCTTGTATGGTCTTTAAGCCATTGCATGACATGTATTTTAGGATGTTTAACTTTATATGGCGCGATGGAGTCTAATAAGCATGTGCAAGTTTTGTTAAACTCGTCAACTAGGACAACGACTGACTGCTGCGGTGGGTAGTGAAGAGAATATTTAATGCTGAAAAAGCCTGGGAGAAACATAGACCGGAGCTAGTTCAAGTGTATTACCTTTTATGTGGGTAGGACCTGTATCTATCCGTACAAAGTTAAAAGACTCATGAAGAGTGATAAAGTCTCTGGCAAGCACAGATGAGGGACAGCAGGCGCTGTGGATGTTGAAGTCATCCTGGATTTGTATTATGTCATACTTAGACATAATAACAGTTAACAACTCCGCAAATTCCTCTATAAACCCAGGGAGTTTGGGGGGTCTATAGATTAAAATATTAAAATAATAAAAGTGGGAGCTTGCCCTGGATTAAAAAACAAGAATTTCGAATGAATGAAAAACTGCCAAATTCAACTATGGAGCATTTAGAAGAGCCTATAGATTAAAGCAAGACCACCACCTGTACTAGTCAAGGACGATCAATACAAGAATGACCGGCCTTGAGCAAAACCATTGTAATCCTGGTAGATAGCAGTCTTAGAGTGCAGTGATCTAATGTTAAGGACACACATTGAGGCGGGAGAAATTCATAATTCATAATTACTAATAACTACTAATAATAGAAGATTGAAAATCATTAAGAATGTTATTATTGGCCTTGGTGTTGACCAGTCTTGGTCTTGTCTTGTTCTCGGCCCCTCTAGGTCTTGGTCTTGGCTTGTTCTCGGCCCCGCTCGGTACTTCATCCATTCTATAGCGAATAAACAAAACAGGTCTTTCAGATTTTTAATATTCCATCCTGACTGGCTAAGATTGACACCTAGCCCTCCATAACCTGTAATTGCACCCAGGATTCTAACTCAGGTCTCCCAAGTGGAAGGCTAACATGTTAACCACCAAGCCACCTGTTTTGAGGCATGTAGGTCTACCTGAGAAACATCTTTCCTTAGATTCCATAAGAATATGACGTGAGTAAGCTGAAAACATAGCACCAAAATAATCAAATATTCCTGTTATTAGGCAGACATTTAGTATGGCATTTTACAGTTGTGATTTGGAGTTAGAACATAACACGGTGGGTGCACCCACTTGTATTTGCAAACCTAATGGATACATTTCATTCTATCCCAGATAGAAGAATGGGATGGATGGGTGAAGTATCAACCTGTGGGTTGAGTCGACAGAAGAGGTTCTGACATATATACAAATGTTTGAGGTTAGTTCCATATGTAGTTTGAGGTATAGTTTGAAGCAAAAAGACGCCCAAGCACCTTAAAGCCTGGATCTGTTCTGGTACAGTGTTTACTGTGTTGACTGATACAGCACTGCTGCCTACTGGCCATAATGTGAAGCAGCACTATCTTTCTTGAGTGCAGTTGAATAAAGCCAGCACTAGACCAGTATGTAGTTGTCCAGAGCTCTCCTTAGGCTTACTATGTAGGCTATGCAACCAGCACAACATAACATAATCCTGGATTCATTTTATGATCTTTGCAATAAAGGTAAAAAGCATCCATTTCATGAAGAAACGTAAAGACGTGAGGAAAAAAACGGTTGCATTTTGTTGATAAATAGTACGCCCATCACAAGAGAATATTGCTCAGAAAACATTGTACAATTTCTGCCTATTTAAGGCCTTGAGAAAAGGCTGCTGATTCACAATGGAACCAAATATTGGCACTGTGAATGTTCGGACCCAAAACTATATATATATATATATATATATATATATATATATATATATATATATATATATATATATATATATATATATATATATATATATATATATATATATATATATATATATATATATATATATATTTATTATTATTATTATTATTTTTTTTTTTCCTTTTCTTTTTTTTAAATCAACAATTCCAGACTGGATTTTCTTAAACAAAACAGGAAAACATATAGGCCTACAGTAAATCAAAATTACCATTAATCTTCTACATTCTCTAGCGCCCCCCAGGCCTACATACCATCATACCATACCAGCAACTGCAGGTTTAAATCGTCGCCTACAGAGAATGAGTGAGTGACTGTCTTTGTTCAGCCGGCGCTTCACATCCAATTTCAAATCTGACCACTTTATTTTTACTTCCTTCGGTGTCCTTTGATGGAATGAAAAATCAACGTTTTGTGAAAAGTAAATGGTGCAAAATGTAGATACAACAAAGAAACTCGGGGCTTGTTTGCAGAATAATTTAAAGTGAGCTATATATTCATACCTCTCCACAGAACTCACAGAGTTCACTGCTGCCGTAATTTCTTTCCTCCAGTCGTTTTTATTTGTATTTGTGAAGCCGCTGGAGGTACTGGAGAATATTACGTGTTTGTGGCGCACCACGTTGTCCAAAAGGACTTCTATTTCACTAGTACTGAAGTTCCTTTTCTTGCTTTGGAGGGTTGCACAATGCCGGGTATGCTCAGACAAATTGCTGAGTCACATTTGATGCCTTTTATGGTATGGAATGGGGCGTACAAGAATAAAAATGGGATTACAAATGGGATACGATTGTTTCCACACTCTGGTATTCCTCTGGGAAAGCTTGTGCACGGGAACTTGACATACGCTACCTACAGAGGCTTACACACAGTCCCTGCCGAGTTCTCTGTATCGCGCCGTTAGTAACAGCGGAGAGTATTTACGCGCACTGCACACGCTCTATCACTAAATGTGGGTATTTTTTCTTTCATGAATTAGGTCCTAGAAGTCTATGTAGAAGAGACTGGCCACATAAAAAAACGGAGTTTGCACTGCTATTTTTCTCAGTTCAAGAGAAAAATAACAACATTCACGTTCTTCTGTTTACGATTGTCATATTTTTTCCCAGAAAGTCCACAGTTTACAAACAAACAAAAAGGACGTTTCGGCCTGGAGGCCTTCTTCAGCAAGAATCTGTTACTGTGCAGTATAAGTGTCACTTAAATAGGGGACCTGGCTGCGCCACACAAAGCCACCCAAGTGCAACAAACTAACATTCACAGTCCTGTAGGTTCAAACACATCAAAGTACATTATAGAAAATACATATGTAGGCCTATTGTACATACGTATGTATGTATGTATGTATGTATGTATGTATGTATGTATGTATGTATGTATGTATGTATGTATGTATGTATGTATGTATGTATGTAAGAAATACATAAGAGAAGAGTAATAAAATATATTATAGAAAAAGAACAAGATCTCCAACAACGCCGTTTCTAAAGTCATCCAGCACTTTGCGGATCCCAAGGACCCCTATAAAAGACAGACTCAGATAATGGTGCACTAGACTTGGAAGACAATTGTCCAGTGCATAGTAGAGATCTTCACAGGGGTCCCGTACCCATAAAAACCCAGACCCATCCCATCTGTCATATTAACAAGCTCAATGCAAGTTAATATGACAAAGTTGCGTGGTTAAAGTGGTAAACCTCCTCGATAAAGAGTGCAGCCTGCATCCTCCTTCTCTCTCTCTGGGTCTCTCTCTCTCTCTCTTACTCTCTTGTAAAGAAATGGTAACTGGTCAATACGTCAGCTATATTATTTCATCTATCTCTGTCTGGTTGGTCAGGTTAGCCTGGCTCAGCCCTGAATCAGCACCTTAAAAATACTACCTTATTTTTTATTTGTGATTCAAGGACTGGCTTCCTTGCCTTTGGGGCCAGCACCTAATTGGCCAACAGCCCTGTCACTCACTTCGTTTCACTTTCACTGGCGTGCACAGAGAGTTTAAAGGGCGGCGGAAAATTGAGTTTTGGGGGGTTAAAAACGCATAGAAAACAGCATTTCAGCATCTTTTTGCTCTTTTAAAAAGGGCATGTTGGTCCAGAGAGGGCCACTAGGGGTGCTCAAACCCCCCTTGACGTCTATGTATGCACGCCTATGTTCACTTTATTATTCTTTAAAGAAGCGTCAGGCTTTAGGTTTTTATAAACATCATCATCCGACATATTTTAATGCTTTTGTTCACATGCTAGTAACGCTCGTCGGCTGTGTTTGTTTAGTTAGCAACGTCATTATTATGCTAATGCTGACGCATTAGCATAATAATGACAACAATGTCGTCTGCTTTCCCAATATTGATATGGGTTGGTAATGAACCAATCACCGTGAAGACTGCTGCTTTGATCATGCCCATCCGAGAAACTGCTGTAGTAGAGAGGGACTTCAGTCTGAATAATGAAGTGAAACGGAATGACAATTCAGACTTTCAGGCGGGTCTCTTGGAATGGCGTTGCATGTCGCATTTTGGACGGGCTCGGCACCGCCATTTGAAAGAAATCTCGGAACAGCTCGAAATCAGAAAAAAAAAAATACCATGGATCGACTCGGTGCTGGTTTAACTATTTGAAAATATTTTCGAAACAGTTCGAAATCAGCGATATTGCACAAATTTCTTTTTCGGATGGAATTTTTGAGGCCTGTGAAGACCTCTAGTGCAGTCTACTGCTAGCCTGGTGGTCTAGATTTAGTAGAAATTTTGATGATATATTATTTCTAATGAAGAAAAACTGTCATTTAACATGCATCTCTATGGGGGAGGACAGCTTGTCCTGTGTCCTCACAGCTAGCCTATTGCACAAGGACAGGTTAGGGAGCATCTTATGAAAGGCCTAATGTCAATTAAGTCCCGCCCCTGGTTGTACCGCCCTTAGCAATCATTGGTTGCCGTTTCGTGGTACTCTGAAGCCCACAGCCATTGAAATAAGTGGAGGAAGAGGAACATGTCAGTGAAATAAATGTTTTCACACATTCACACACACACGCACGCACGCACGCACACACACACACACACACACACACACACACACACACACACACACACACACACACTATTAAGTTAGGCTTAGTGGTTTCGAGGACCGGCTAAGATAGATTCAGGTCACTGGTAACCTCCTTGAGATGATCAGTGGCCGCTCCCAGACAGTTCTGATTTAGGTCTCCCCAAACAAGGAGTTCTCCATCGGCGTGCTTGGCCAGCATGCTCACAAGGGAGATACCTGATTCAGAATCCAGTTCAAAACCCTCCTTTTCCTCTATAAAACTTTACACGGTCTGCCCCCCATGCATCTCCTACCTCCTGTCATATCCCACCTCCACCAGAAGGTGGAGGTTAGCAGACAGACTTCTCCTAGCCATTCCTCCATCCAAAAAGAAGGTCAGGGGCTATCGTGCGTTAGCAGTTGCAGCCCCCCACCCAGGGGTGGACTGACAGTCTGGCATACAGGGCATTTTCCCGGTGGGCCGACCCCCCCGGGGGCCGTTAATGTCGTGTTTTAATTAAAAATAATAATAATAATGAATAAAAAAAATCTGCACAAAACCGGCCCACGAATCAGTGCTGGCGGCCCTCTGTCCTCTTCAAATGAGACTGCCTATTGCAGGGTTTTTATAGTTAACTAAAACTAACTAACTAATTTTAGTTAGCCCGAGCCCCAGAGCCCCTTATGTCTTAAATTCTCATGGGGGCTCAGGCCCCGGAGCCCCACAAAGATTCAGAGGGCCGCTCTGAGGGCCGCTCTGAGACAAAATTGCCCGGTACGTTTTGAGCTCCCAGTCCACCCCTGCCCCCACCCTCTGGAACAGCATTCCCCTTGCTGTCAGCCCCCCCCTCTCTTCAGACGTTTATTTTTTGTATTATTATTATTTTCTTTTCTATTCTCAAAATTTTCAGTCCCCCTAATGACCATGCACTTTCATTTGTACTCTGTTCTCTGTTTTAAACGTCCCTCTTTTTATTATGCACTGTTTGTTGTATGTTATTTACTTTAATAAATATTTTCATTTATATTTTAGAGTAGGTTACTCTGTACTGGGTGTTGTGTTGTGTTGTTTTGTGTTATGTTGTGAAGCACTTTGGTACTTGGTGGTAGGAGTGGGAGCATTAGTAAAAGGTCGAAGATGGATTTTAATAAAGTTGTCAGTATTATATTGAGTACTGTGATTAGGTGATTGACTTACTAGTGACTGTCAGTCCAGGATAGACAGGATGGATGTGGAATTTCCGTGAAACACGCACACACACACACACACACACACACACACACACACACACACACACACACACACACACACACACACACACCCACACCCACACACACACACACACACACACACACACACACACACACACACACACACACTTTGCCCTCTTTTCGCCAAACACTGCTACTGAATAATAGTATTATGCGATACACACAAAAACAGCCTTTTCACATGCTAGACGATCTGTGAGAATAAAACCCCAGACAAGGTATTGTTATGTGATCTTTATGAATACAATGATAGAGAAGAGACAGCATTGATAACTTTGTAGGGATAATATGTTGACCAAATAAAAGGTTTTAGAAACTAATATAGTTGATAAACATCAGACTTCCTGGGACGGATTTTTAAATACACGTTTTAACCGACAGACTCCATTATCATGTACTGTACACACATTTTGGCTTCTCTTCGCCACCACTGGCACTGAATTATACTGGGAAATTCTTACAGGAAAACAACACAAAAAACAACCTTTTCACATGCAAGATGATCCATGAGAATAAAACACTAGAAGAGAGAGGAGACATGAGAAGAGACAGCTTTGATAATATGTTGACCTAATAAAGGTTTTAGAAGCTGGTATTGTTGATTCTCACCAAACTTTCCAGGGCAGATTGTTACTTGCATGTTTTAACCAACTTTGAATTGACTATATTATTTAGTCCTCCTCAGTCACCTATCTCTTGTCTTTTTTTTCTTTTTTTGCTTGTGTTTGCTTTATCGATAGTTACAGTGAAAATAGCCAGGGAAGCAAGAGCCATGCTGCAAATAACATCATGAACCAGACTCGAACACGCAACATGCTGTCAAGCAAGAGCCTATATTATGTGGACAGTTTATTTTTTTGGTGGGGGGGCATTCCAATTGATGTCCATCAGGGGATCACATGGACTATAGCTTCTGGTCACGTTTGGTTATGGACCAGTTATGTTTGGGTTTGTGGTAGCCTATAAGACTTCAGTGTTTTGTATCTTACAACATTATGTATGAGTACAATACAGAGAATGTTTGCATTCACCATCTTTGTTGAAGAAGAGTCTATCTATGTCTGAGATAACTAATCTTACTTATCTTTCATAGTGGTTTAAACCCTGTGGAAATGTTGTATTAAGTTTTAAAATCCATTGCTTTTCTGCAAACTTCCTCTCTCCTTCTGTCCACGTTTGGTCGCATTCTAGTCCACACACTTCCATTCCCTCAATTCCATGTCCCATAAAATGCTGTACTATTAGCGACATCTCCTTGGTATATCTATGCTGGTTAAGTCGGTCTGCTATTGTGTTACTTGTTGGTGCTCGCGACTAGTTCATAGGTCAGAGGTGCAGCGTCTTTTCTTACAAAGTGAAATTGTAAGAAAGGAAATGTGTAAATGTAACCTGCTTCACCAAACCCTCCACCTGTGTGACATTTCACACACAGACACACAAGATCCATGATCTGCACAACAAACAAACAAAAAAAATGTTGTTGAAAACCACAGCACTCGTGCCAGGAGTGTAACGCAATGCTGTGTGTGTGCGTGCGTGTGTGCACTGTGTTAATGCTCGTTTCTGCATATGTGTGTAAGGGGTGGAGGGACTGGAGGATATATATAGGGATTTGAGTCCACTTTTCTGTACACCTTCTCTCTCTCTCCTTCTCTCTCTTTCTCTCTCTCTCTGAGTCTGACACACTCACAGATTCTCTCTCTCTCTCTGACACACACAGATTCTCTCTCTCTCAGACACACACACACAGACCCTCTTCTAGCTCCAGTCATGATGTCCACTCCTGTGATGTTTGTGCTGTCTGCTCTGATGGTTACCATGGTTACCTGCTCCTGTACAGCTAAAGACATTCCTCCTGGAGGCGTTAGTATTATTATTATTATTATTATTATTATTATTATTATTATTATTATTATTATTATTATTATTATTAGTAGTAGTAGTAGTAGTAGTAGTAGTAGTAGTAGTAGTATTGTTATTGTTATTGTTATTATTATGATTATTATTATTAACATGTTTTCCAGGATGGAATCTGAAAAAAAAAAAAAAAAAAAAAAATCGGGAATTAAACGTTATGTCAATAACTCTAGCACACCACCATGAAATCTCACATGCATGTAAAAAAGTTTTCAGAGTAGCTCAATTTTATCCACATTCCGCAAGTGTCATGACAGAGTTCAACCACACATTATTACTAATGCATGGCTGAATGCATTATTACTAATGTGTGGCTGATATGAACTACTACCAGTTTTAACAGATCAGGACAACAATCATTTTGTCTGTGAAGTGTATGGGCTGCTATGTTGAATGAACTGCTGTTCATTAAACATAATGAACAGCAGTCAGTTTACCATGACCAGCAAAGGCATAAACGGAAAGCATGGTGGTGTGCAAACTCCTTTAGAAGACAAAAATGTACGGTTGCAATATTAGTGTTCGTTTTTCTTCTTTGTGATTATTTGTTTCGAAATGTTGTTGTTGTTTCAAAATATTGTGTTCGTTCTTATGATCTCTCACGACCAGAGTTGGCTTAGGATGCTTTAAAGGTATCTGAATATATATATATATATATATATATATATATATATATATATATATATATATATATATATATATATATATATATATATATATATATATATATATATATATATATATATATATATATATATATATATATATATATACACTCAACAAAAATATAAACGCAACACTTTTGTTTTTGCTCCCATTTTTCAGGGGGTGGACTTAAAGCCCTAAAATTATTTCCAGATATACAATATAACCATTTCTCTCAAACACTGTTCACAAATCTGCCTAAATGTGCGATATTGAGCACTTCTGCTTTGTTAAGATAATCCATCCCACCTCACAGGTGTGCCACATTAAGATGCAGGTGTGACATCATGATTAGTGCACAGGTGTACCTCAGACTCTCCACAACACGAAGACACCCTGTAATGTGCAATTTTCTTTTGCCTTATTGGGTGTATGGGCCTCCGAACCAGTCAGTATCTGGTGTGACCACCATTTGCCTCATGCAGTGCAACACATCTTCTTTGCATAGAGTTAATCAGATTGTCAATTGTGGCCTGTGGAATGTTGGTCCACTCCTCTTCAATGGCTATGTGAAGTTGCTGGATATTAGTGGGAACTGTTACACACTGTAAAAATGGTAATAACACAATATTACCACATTATTACCATTTCGACAGCGCATACCAGTTCCCACTAATATCCAGCAACTTCACATAGCCATTGAAGAGGAGTGGAGCAACATTCCACAGGCCACAATTGACAATCTGATAAACTCTATGCAAAGAAGATGTGTTGCACTGCATGAGGCAAATGGTGGTCACACCAGATACTGTCTGTTTCGGAGGCCCATACACCCAATAAGGCAAAAGAAAATTGCACATTTCAGGGTGTCTTCTTGTTGTGGAGAGTCTGGGGTACACCTGTGCACTAATCATGATGTCACACCTGCATCTTAATGTGGCACACCTGTGAGGTGAGATGGATTATCTTAACAAAGCAGATGTGCTCAATATCGCACATTTAGGCAGATTTGTGAACAGTGTTTGAGAGAAATGGTTATATTGTATATCTGGAATGAATTTTAGGGCTTTAAGTCCATCCCCTGAAAAATGGGAGCAAAAACAAAAGTGTTGCGCTTATATTTTTGTTGAGTGTATATATATATATATATATATATATATATATATATATATATATATATATATATATATATATATATATATATATATATATATATATATATATATATATATATATATATATATGAAGACAATGAAAGGGGAATTCACTTCTGGAATAGGCTAGGGGGCAGGGCTGTGGGCTATGCCCTGATTATCTGTCTGTCTGTCTGTCTGTCTGTCTGTCTGTCTGTCTGTCTGTCTGTCTGTCTGTCTGTCTGTCTGTCTGTCTGTCTGTCTGTCTGTCTGTCTGTGTGTCTCTCTCTCTCTCTCTCTCTCTCTCTCTCTCTCTCTCTCTCTCTCTCTCTCTCTCTCTCTCTCTCTCTCTCTCTCTCTCTCTCTCTCTCTCTCTCTCTCTCTCTCTCTCTCTCTCTCTCTCAGTTGATTGGTGAGTGGTTCATACTGGGCTCTGCCATCAACAAACCTGGTTGCTCCACCGGATGGGGCGGTTACGATCCTACACCCTACACGGCTGTCCATGTGGACAACCAGCCGCCCGGAGGCAATTTCACTTTCATCTTTAGTACGCCAACGTCAAGGTCTGTCTGTCTGTTTTCCCTGGCACCCAACTTACCGTGTTTGTGGTGTGTGGCGAATTGGCCTCATGGAGGGCTTGATTCTGACTATATGGCTTAATGTCTCAATCAGTGGCGGCCTGTCAATAGGGGCGCAGCACCATCATCCACTAAGCTGAATAAAAATGATAAATGAAGTCTGTCCTCACAGACTATAATTTATCAAAAATGAGCAAGCCACCCATGTAAATATGACATAATAGTACCACGAACTACAGAGTAAAAAACAATTATAATAGGCTAATATAAAGCCAAGAAATGTCAAATATTGATTAAAAATGTTCTACGATGTGTAACGTTCCTGATTGGTTAGTGCATGTCACATGTTGGGGCGCTTCTCTCTGTAGCCCATTCACTCGCATGTTATACATGTCGATTGCCGCGCCGTGCTCCACTGCTTACCACTCAATGCACAGGCATTTAGACGGCCTGCGTGCGCTGTTTTGCAGCGCCCATAACCGCACTTAATACAACAGACCATTCGGGGGCAGCACTCTGCATGTTTACACTCACAACACAGACAGAATATAGACAGTCACAACGAACTGCATCATGAATGATTAGAACAAAATGACGTGTAAACACAGTAGCTTAATAGGCTATTGTTATCCTTTAGGTTGTTATTAGAGAAAGTAAAAGATGGGTATTTTAGCTATGGGAGGGGGAATTCGAACATGGTCCTAAATACATCTGTTTACACATTTTTAAAGTGATGTCTTTTTTATCTACTACAATCCTAAAGGTAGGGTAAGTGATTTGAAATTCATTGTGTTGTACCAGACTGGTGCACTAGGGGCGCCCAACAGTAGCTACACTATGTGAACCTGCTGCTCGATCCTGATTGGAGGAGAATTCACCCACCACCTGGGGAACTTTTATTAGCTCCTCTGCTAACGTGGGGGAGGGGGAAACTCCATATATGGTCTGCACGGGGTCCGCCGGATTTTCCGAGTGGTCGTTGTCCCGACAGACGATAGTCCGAAAAATTCGGAACATTGTCCGAAGTATTTACATTTTCTACACAACCTTCCGAAGAGTCATTGTCCCGAAGGATTTCGCCAAAAAATTCTTCCGAACGTACAACTTCTCGAACGGACAATGTCCCGATGGGTAGCCTAATATCGTGCACTTTGTTTGTGTATGTCATCTGGGTACGCGCGCGCGCGCACGTGTACGCGTGCGGCTTCATTGCGCGCGGTTTCATTACGGACAGACAGAGAGCGTTTGTCTGCCCCGCTGTCCTTCTGCCTATCTCTCTCTCTCTCTCCCTCTCTCTCTCTGTCTCTGTCTCTCTGTCTCTCTGTCTCTCTCTCTCTCTCTCTCTCTCTCTCTCTCTCTCTCTCTCTCTCTCTCTCTCTCTCTCTCTCTCTCTCTCTCTCTCTCTGTCTCTCTCTCTCTCTCTACCCTAACTACATTTAAAAAGAAAGAGTAAGAACTAACTATAAAACTAAACTGAAATGAAAAACCATATAACCCTGGTGTGTGTGTGTGTGTGTGTGCGTGTGTGTGTGTGTGTGTGTGTGTGTGTGTGTGTGTGTGTGTGTGTGTGTGTGTGTGTGTGTGTGTGTGCGTGCTCACGTGCCATTATATTATTATATAGGCCTATATAATTTTCCGAGAAGAGATTCGTGGCGCGCCTCGTCCAACACACAGAACAGTCTGTCCATCTCCCACCAACCCAACGGGGTCCACAAACAGACACACACGCACGCACGCAGCTGCTATTAATGTATGTATGGGGTCCGCGAAACAGCGCAACAATCAGCATGTATTAACTGGACATTGTAGTGAGTGGGCCAGTTGATCCATTTGAAGATCGAGGTTAGCAGACAGCTGGTAGACACGATAGAAAAATGCTTTTCCTCATCTATATTCCTTTTCGGCAGTATGAGGATGTTGTACAGTAGGCCTAGTGGTCCCCAAATCAGAGCCGTGACCTGTTCATTCCCTCCCGCTCCTGCAATGATTTTAATTCTTGATCACCCGCGACAAGTGCGGCTTTTTCAGATTTGATGTACCGGTAGTTGTATACAATATCAGGCAGGCCATTCTATCATCTATGGCCATTCTTCAACATTCTCTAGTTGTGTAGACTTGGGCTAATTCACATTATGAATATTTTAACTCTTGAGAGTGTAAACATGAAACCAAATGGACCCGCAAGCCGCAAGGGTCCATTTGGTTTCGAGCTCAAAGAGTTTCATCTAGTTTAACCAACTTTCCATCATTTACCTGGGGACCACCGGGAACTCTCTCTGAACCACTGGCGGCCCCGGACCACCTGTTGAAAACCACCGAAGTAGATCAATCGAATAGATATAGATCAATCAGTGACCAATGCGCAGCAGCTTTCCTCGCACCACAGCCAATTTCGAGGAAATGCACAACGCCAGGACTAGGCTATTCACTTGGTAAAGTTCCCAATTCTCGTGGTTTAATTTCAATGACGGGTATATCCATTTGGGGGTCCGCGGCCCGCAAGATGAGAACGTCTCGGGACGTTATGAGCGGCTTATCCATTAAAGCATGCAGAGAGCGCGTGTTGCTCCAGACCCCTTGCCCGAAAGCTGTAGCCATATAGTTCTATATTATGCACAAACTGTCTACCAAATTGCCACCTTATTATGAGATATTAAGGTATAAGATTCATTGTTTGCAGATCGTATAGCTCGCAGCCTCAACGAGATGCGGTATGTCAAGTTTGGCCATGGATTGATGCGCAATACAATATCACATCACATAGGCTAAGATTGTTTCCACCGTTGTGTTTGCAGGGACAGCGCTTTTTTGTCCTGTACATTTGCAGTAGGCCTAGTTCGAGAAATGCACATATAGGCAGTTCCAAAACCAAAACAGAGCTAGGTTCTGACATTACATCTTTCCCTTCCAACGCGTGATGCGCCCTGGAGGAATAAAACTGGGGACACTGGGGTTTAATAACGAGGACGTGTGCGCGCGCGCACGCACACACACACACACACACACACACACACACACACACACACACACACACACACACACACACACACACACACACACACACACACACACACACACACACACACACACACACACACACCAGAGTTTAGCCCCGTGCTCAAATGCCCCTGCCCCCAGTCAAAAACATCTAAAATCCCTAAAACTAAAGAAAGCAGCAAATGAATAAATTCATACACCTTTCTCAGTTGATCCTTATGTATTTTGTCCGTAGAATTCGTTTCTGCAAAGTACATTTTTGTAATTTGCGTAATTAATGACATAATTTGCATATTTATTTAATTATGCTAATTATCTCATATGCGTGATACAAAAATGTATCAAGCAGAATTGGATTCTATACGTGAAAAATCATGTTAGGAACAACTGAGAAAAGTTTGGTACACCCTTTATTCTGGTTTTCATGGATTTCTCCCTGCCTATAGTAGGCCTATTCAGATGTCCAGTGTTCTCATTCCCGTGGACCCCCATTTTATGAGACAAGCCACGTTTCCATAAAACCTTTGCGAAAATAGGAAGAGTATGAACTTAAGTCGAAAAAAGAAGAGCGAATTGTCCGCTGTTTCCATTAACTGATGAAATGCGATATTGTAGACTACACCATCATCATGTCATCTGCAGCGCGACACGTGCGAGGAAAAAGGGTTTGAACTTTATTAACGGAATAATATCTATAAGGGCAGAGCCCGGTCATGTAAAACAGCTGTTTATGTCTGATATCACTTGCGTATCTTAGCTATCATGTATGATGATACAGATCAGATACTGTAAATATAGGACCTGTAGCTGCCTTGCGACTTTAATGAACAGACGCGATGGGAGTCTGAACGTTATTGGCCATGCGTTCCTCGTCCATTCTGAGCGTTTTTTGCAGAAATATAACTTAAATGAACAAATAACAATGCACTCATCGGCAGGCCACAACTCTTCAAATGCGATATGATGCGTGCCCAGTGCTTTCCAATACAAAGTATTTTCGGCACCTTTCAGCGAGAAATTATTTTTGCGCAAAATGGAAACTTATTTTGAAGTGTTTTCATTCAACATTCTCTTCGCAAGAGCCGTTTTTGCGCAAAAATAGGGCTTATGGAAACGTGGCTAGTCGTTCTTGTCTGAACAAGAACAAGTGAAGTATAGGCTATATGGACTAAGTGGTCGGCGTTTTTTTTTGGGGGGGGGGGGGCTTAACGCGCTGCATTACACTACGATATTGTGAGTGGATATACACTGGATATATACTGGAACCACCAGTCCGGCCCCGGCCCTTAGTTTAACCCAGCCCGAGGCTGTTTTTTTTTTTTTAACATGTAGCCTGGCCAGCACTCTGATGAACCCACCCACACATCAAGTTGTGCGTGCGTATATTGCGCTTCATATAATTAGAGAGAGAGAGAGAGGGGGGGGGGGGGGGGGGGGGGGGGGGGGGGGGGGGGACTAATGCACAGACGGTCCAATTTGTGTGAAATTCACGTCGGAAAATTATATATATAATATAAGGCACGTGAGCACGCACACACACACACACACACACACACACACACACACACACACACACACACACACACACACACACACACACACACACACACACACACACACACACACACACACACACACACACGTGTACCAGGTGCGAGAGAGAGAGAGAGAGAGAGAGAGAGAGAGAGAGAGAGAGATAGGCAGAAGGACAGCGGGGCAGAGAAACGCTCTCTGTCTGTCCGTAATGAAACCGCGCGCAATGAAGCCGCGCGCGTACACGTGCGTGCACGCACGCGCACCCAAACGACAGACACACACAAAGCGCACGATATTACCCACTTTCGGGACATCGTCCGTTCTGCATGTTGTCCGTTCGGAAGATTTTTTTGGCGAAATCCTTCGGGATAATGTCCCTTCGGGAGGTGGGTAGAAAATGTAAATACTTCGGGCAATGTTCCGAATTTTTCGGACTATCGTCTGTAGGAACAACGACCACTCGGAGCATCGTCCTGCACCCGGTCTGCACACCTTATAATAGAGCATTTTAACAGGAAAAAAAAATTGGGGGGTGATATCTGACAAAAGTGAAATCACTTCCCCTACCTAAAAGCCCATTGGTCCATTTGGTTAGCTGACATTTTTAACTGATGTTAGCTGATGTTTTAATTTCAGTTTTTTAGGAGTAGTTCACAGCCCATGAAATAATTCATTACTCTGTTATATCTCACTCTCAGACCTCCCCCACCATGCGAAAGCAAGACTATAGTGTTGGCAGAGATTTCGAATGGTACCTTCGTGTATGACAACAATGACAACAGTGAGTATACACTATATATATATATATATATATATATATATATATAATATATATATATATATATATATATATATATATATATATATATATATATATATATATATATATATATATATATATATTTGGACTAAATGTTTAATTTGTCATTAATATCCTTAATGTAAGATACATCCTAGATGAACTGGGACACAGTGTCAATGATAAAAAAAAAAAAAAAAAAACAAGTTCCCCATTCCGTGGAGGTCTGAAAAAGAACATTAACATGGTGAAACACAACATGCTGACATCATCAAGTTGTTTTTCACCATGGTGTTGATGGAACCAAGTGGACTCGTTAGGGTTCATTTGGTTCCATTTGTGTCCTCTCAGAAAAAATGTTGAAAATGGTTGGGATTCCACTTTAATGGATCCATTTCAACTTCAGGATCATCAGTGACCTGCACTTAATTTAGCCGTGGTTCACCTCCAGTAATGTGTGCAAAACTTCATTAACATAAGTTTATTGATTGGGCCATACAAGTGTCAACTCATTGCTCAACTAATTAGTGCATTCTCTAATGGAAGGATGTGTCACTTTGATGTCTGTTTGTGTGGGGTGGGAGGGGGTCAGTGTTTGCACACATGCACAGACCACATTTCTTACATATTTGCCCGCTTGTGTCTTTGTAAGGACATGTGTGTGCTTGTGTGTTCAACAGGTCTCTTTAGGGTGGTTCCTATATATTACGTCGGTGAACACGTTGTGTTCAAGATCACTGATCTCCACCAGAACAACGGTTGCTTCATCCTAGAGCTCTACAGTGAGTGACCTTTGACCTCTGGGCTTCATGAAAGACACATTTTTCCCTCACTGATTGTTTCCTTACTTTCTATTGACTAGGACCTTACCCGTTGTGAATATGTAATCTCCAAATGAACAGTGTAAAGTCAATTTATCAATAACAGTGTGAGTAAAGTGAATTGATAGCACAGAGTGTGCTGCGAGAGAGAGAGAGAGAGAGAGAGAGAGAGAGAGAGAGAGAGAGAGAGAGAGATTTGGGCTTAACAATGTGGCAGTGGCTAAGAGCGATGATGCCACAAAATTGTATATGGTACATTTGTTGTGTTGCTTGTGTAGCATGACATTGAGTAACAGTGACAACGGTGCCCTGTGATTTGTGTAATGCTAGGGGGGCGTTTGTAGTTTCCTATGTAAAGGCCAATGGGGATTTTTTTAATGCACAAATAAATGCATAATTAATAAATCATTTGTTAACTTGAAAAAAGGGCTATGTTAATCTCTCTAATATTATGGTCAATGCCCGTGTGAAAATTCGGACCGATTGGAAGCCAGTGAAGCCAGTGAGTAGTTGCGGCGGTTTCAGACATACATTTCCTTAAAGGGGTACTCCACCTTCAAAAAAACTTTTGGTCATTTTATGGTCTACTCAGCCTCATGTGAACACACCAGACAGTTTATAAGTTACTCCTTTCAGTATTTAGATATTTGATGTTCATTAATCTGCCGGACCCAAACCACTATAACTTAAAACTCTTTTAACCATGACAGATTATTCGAAAACAACCCATCTTTTTTCTGGTGACTGATATTGTCCTCCTAATCAGTGTTGGGCAGTAACTAATTTTAGACTACATATTACTGTAGTATTATTACTTTTGCTCCAAAAAGTAAAGTAACAAGATTACTCTGCAAAAAATGGGTAATAAGTAACACATTACTTTGCAAGTAACACAAAGTTACTTTTTTTTTTTTTTTTTTTTTTAAATGAGCTTGTTGTTGCATGCAAAAATAGAACAGATTTACAAGCTATCGACAGGTACTGTAACAACAGAGATGTGCAGTAGATTGTAGATCTAGTCCACACGCTGCATCCTGCGCACAGAGACAGATTTTGTTGGCTTTGTTTTCAGGTGCAGTTTGTGGGATTGGAGACTATTATTATTCCAATAAACTGGATTCAGTTCTAAAAAGAGCTCGCTAAACAGATTATATTGTACATCTCTATTTTTTTCAGTGTTGAGAAATTGAGAAAGTGATAACGTAATATGTAATATATTACTCTTCGATTCCAGTAATCGCAGATTAATGAACATCAAATATCTAAATACTGAAAGGAGTAACTTATAAACTGTCTGGTGTGTTCACATGAGGCTGAGTAGACCATAAAATGACCAAAAGTTTTTTTGAAGGTGGAGTAGCCTTTAATTACTGTATAGTATGGATGGATATGAATTGATTGATCTACATGGGTTGCATCTTTATTGATTGATCAGCGGTGTTGCCCTTTAAGAGGCACTTAATCGATTTTAAAGGAGGAGGAGCTTATTGTGTTTTCAGGCCAGACCCCCACACCCGAGGATGACTTGTTTGTGCACATCGCTGATGGTTGCGGCATCCCACAAGAGGGTATCATGATCCTGGCCAACGACAGACGCTGCGCTACACCACCGCAAACGCCAACGCCACCGCCACCGCCACCACCACCGCCACGGCCGGCACCGGGATGTTGAGAAACCTCAACTGGAGGTAGGACAAAGGACAATATCCAATATTTGCCTCCAGCAAAGTGAATCTGCTTTTTGTTCACTTTTGCATGACAGAAAAGTGAATCTTTTGACCTTTCGGGAGTCATGTCAGTGCAACAACAATATTGCAATTCCCCCACCTTTTCACCTTTCTGGTTGTATTTTGACTGCACCTGTCATTGTTGGATTGACGTGAGAAGTTCCAAAAATGTATGAGATTCCAAACTTGAGAAATTGGGAGAAAAATACATGCAGTTTCAACAATGTTGGAGAGAAATGCAGGCTACAGTAGATGTACTAGTTTAGTACACCTGGATGAGGAAAGCTAGCCACAATGCTCAGAGTCATGACCTTCTTTTTTAATTGAAGGGGCATAAAACAGCGCTTGTGCTTGCGTTGTTTTCTTCAATGCCCATATAAGAGGTATTTTAGGCACGTGTGCATCATGACGATTGTTAAACTATTGTACAGTAACGACTGAAGTCTATTTAATGACTGTGTTGCAATATTATTACACAACGATCTAAAAACTGCTGATGTAAAAAAGTGGTAGAAGTATACGTTGTAATTTACCATGAAAGGTTGTGGATGTTTGGCTGATCTACCCAGCGTGAAACAGTAAATCAGCCAACAACCCATGGCCTTTCATGGTACATCATGTGATGTAATAATGTTATTAGTGTTGTGATGTTTGACTGTTTGTTGTTACAGATGAGGAGTATCCTGCTGGATAAAGACCTTCATCTGACTGACACACACACAGTGATTTGTTGTGTTGTGCTGTAGTTTTTATTCTGAATAAACAAGCAAAGCAAATGGTAGTAGCCGTCTGTACTTTATTTCATGGTGCCGATGCTTTTCATGCAGGAGACACTAAACTTATAGTGGGGGTGCCGTGATTTTTGTATTTTTTCCAATCTTGTACATGTTTAAGAGGTGACAGTATGTAAATAGACCCCTTGGTGTGTGTTTTTATGTGCAATGATGTCTTCCCTTTGTATTTAGGGTTCCTGGGGGCTGAACCTTTCCAGTCAAACGTGCCAATGAAAAAAACTTCAATATAGTGACATCATGTGCTCAGCCCCTCCCCTAACCTCTCCCCCTTTATCATGCAACTAAAGCTGTGGGCGTGGCTTCAGTTCAGGTGGATCTCCACCCATCACCACCCACCAGGCAAACCAGGCATACTTAATGAACTGTTAGGGTGGAATCATAAAAATGACAGTTTAACAAACACTGTACACTTTTTGGGAAAAAAGTCTTACTTTTCATATGAGATTAATACCTGATGAACATGTTTTAGGGTAGAAAAAAATCATGGCACTCCATCTTTAAACTGTCCTTTCAGAATAATGATGGCCTTCCTGGCAGTTTAAAGGTAACAAAGTCAGTCGTCACTGGGGGGTAGTCGGGGGTCCTCCAGGTGGTCCCCCGTACATGAGCCTGGCTCTGAGCCAGGAGGAAAATACTATGAAACAAACAAGAGGAAGGCACTCTGGGAATTATAGGTCCTCTTCTTTCAACCCTACGTTGCCTAGGGAGAGACAGAGGGCTCCAATTTCGTTACCGCTAAACCCCTTATCCCTAAACTTCTTTGCCTTTTTAAACTATTTAGAAAAAAGAAAAAAAACATTTTTCAATAGTTCAAATGGCCAGTCTACATGCTCACATGTCAATAGATTGGCACATTGCT
>CM076982.1:47951947-48016947 GCA_039105355.1 Benthosema pterotum | reverse complement strand
TGGTACCTTCTTGTTTTTGTCATGTTTTTCTTCTCCTTTTTCTCCTTCTTCTTCACTAAAAATAGCTGTTCTCACAAAACAGAAGCCAGGTGTTCATGTGTCTCTTCTATCCTAGTAGAAGCCAAGTGTTTAATGTGTCTCTGTCTCCCACATGGAAAAAAAAAAACATATGCGAACTCTTGAAAGTGGCACCTTACAGTTACCTTAAGTTAATAAAGTTTGTATATATATATTTTTTAGTTTTTTCCCATATGGGCTAACAGAAGGTCCATATAAACCCTTTTTTTCAGAGCAGAAGGAGGTGTTTAACATGTCAACAGAGGCCAGGTGTTTAACGTGTCTCTGTCCTAACAGAAGCCAGGTGTTTAACGTGTCTCTGTCCTAACAGAAGCCAGGTGTTTAACATGTCTCTGTCCTAACAGAAGCCAGGTGTTTAACGTGTCTCTGTCCTAACAGAAGCCAGGTGTTTAACGTGTCTCTGTCCTAACAGAAGCCAGGTGTTTAACATGTCTCTGTCCTAACAGAAGCCAGGTGTTTAACATGTCTCTGTCCTAACAGAAGCCAGGTGTTTAACGTGTCTCTGTCCTAACAGAAGCCAGGTGTTTAACATGTCTCTGTCCTAAAAGAAGCCAGGTGTTTAACATGTCTCTGTCCTAAAAGAAGCCAGGTGTTTAACATGTCTCTGTCCTAACAGAAGCCAGGTGCTGCAGGGCAGAAAAAGGAAACTCAGCTCAGCTCAGGACAGAACAGAAGAACCAACACACTCCTTCCCAAGACTCCATGGAGAGACGTCTGTCTCCTTCAGTCGGTGAGTCTACAGTCTATCTAGTCCAGTGCAGACTGTTGACTCGCAATTTCCAAATGCTTCCGTTATACAGTCTGGAGCAACAATAGCTCTGATCACCAGTAAAATATAAATGCTTCAGTCATACAGTCTAGAGCAATGATAAGGCTATCATGATTGAATTATAAAGCAGGAGTGGAGTGTCCTCACCACTTCGAAGGGACATTTTTCATGAACACCATTATTGTAAAAACATTTGAATAATTCCAGAAATGTTGACCACAGACCACCCAGCTACATGTCTATGAAGAGTGACAAGTCTAAAGGAAAGCCTCCTAACTTCAGTAATGAACCTGGACCTCCACATACACAGTATGTCAATTCTCCTGTATAATATAAACACTGATGTTGTTGCCCTGTGTTTATTGCCTATGATATTTTTGGCCTTTTATCATGTCTTTATATTCACAGTATTTTATTGGAACAGAATGCTGAAAAGTAACATTGCATTTAGTTACAATGTTGGATCTAAACTTGCCACTCTGCAAAATTCTGCGGTGGGAGACATGACTCCTGCTGCTGTCTGCTTTGACTAAATGAGGAAGTGTGGCGAAAAACAAGATGCACCATAATGATTTTATAATCATAGGGAATGAATGGCTGTGCCAGGCCAAGCATTTTTGACACTTGTCATGTGGGTGACCTGTGTGCTGCATGAAACCAGAGCTGCAGTTGTGATTTTTATTAAAAGAGGATGACAAAAATTCTATGTGAATATTTTTAGATTAGATAATTGGCAGACCAAAAAATGTTTTTAATACAATTGTAGGAGTTCTTAGACTAAGATTAAAACGAGAATTCTTGACTTTTAGTTGTCTAAATGTGACTAAATAAAAAATAAGATAAGTTTGAAGAAAAAACAGCAGTGATTGAAACTGGACTAAGACTGAGATTTTTTAAGCAAACAAGAACAACCCTGGCGCTCATGGTGTTAATAATTGTATAGTTTTGACAGTGCTGAGTGCCTGAAATCCAACATGTAGCGTTCTCATAATGATCTAAAGTGCCACTCAAAAGTGACTCTCCATGAATAATTATTATGGTTCTATAAACTGTGTGTGATTCCAGAAGTGTTGACCACAGAGCAGAGTCTCCAACTCCCAGCCTTCTGTCTGTGAAGAGTGACCGGTCTAAAGGAGTGAATCCTGACTTCAGTAATGAACCTGGACCTCCTGATACACAGTATGTCATTCCTCCTATCAATATTATAATTTAGGACAGTCTGGGTGCGTTTGGAAATGTGCACAGGGAGCACACAGAGCACACTCACCTATTAGTTTGTAGGTCCAGTGTCTCAGTGTGCCTAAACCTGAACACACCCTACGTTTGTCTGTCTGTGAGTTGAACTGTCACCAACCAGGCCAGGCTGTTGTCTCTGTATTTTCACACAGACATTATGGAATTCTTCTCCATTCTCACTTTATCAAACAGCACGCTGTTTATTAGTCTCAATATAGCTCCTGGCCGTATGCAGGACAGTGCATGTGCACTGTTGACTACACAGTACATGCATATATATTTCACCACAGTTGGTTACCTATAGAACCCGGTTACCCGGCACACTTCCTTCCATTGTGTGTTCATTCTTCAACTGCATAGGGCAAGCCTTGTTGAAGGATTTTAAAGGTGTGGTTCCAAAAATGATTCAGTTATAATGTCCATGTTATTTACATTTGAATGAATGAGCTCTGCTGGAAAATGTGTAACCCATGGTTGGACACTGGAGAGAGGAAAGGTCTATTTATTGGAAAGTGGAGAAGAAATGCCACTCAAATCATGATGCCTCATGGTGGTGCTATGACTGGCTGATTTATGTCAGACTTCATGAAAAAACCTTTGCCCTGCATTTCTCACATCTGCCTTTTATAGCGCCACCAGGAGGTTGACTTATGCAATAAAAAAACTCATATTCCCCCTTCAATTTCACACAATTCAGTATATATTATCTCTATAGTCATGTGATCATAGTGGGTGGGTGAGATATTTCCTTTCCAGGTGAAGAATCAGCGTCTCTACTCAGTCTCTATCATGTGACTGAACTTCTCACCCTATCTCTAAGCGAGATGCCAGACACCCATCGGAGAAAACTCATTCAGCTACTTGTATTTGTGACATTATAGTTCCATTAACAATCATGATAAATATATAATCTTGTTATGATTCCAGAAGTGTTGACCACAGAGCAGAGTCTCCAACTCCCAGCCTTCTGTCTGTGAAGAGTGACTGGTCTAAACATGGACCTCCTAACTTCAGTAATGAACCTGGACCTCCTGAATCACAGTATGATAATTCTTCCATAAATCTGTGTGCTGCTTCATTATCTTTGTCAGGCTTTGTGTGGGACAGACCCTCAATTCTAGGACATATTGAGACCCTGTCTGTCCCACATTGTGACTGACAGCCATCAGTGTTCATATTGAGACCCTGTCTGTCCCACATTGTGACTGACAGCCATCAGTGTTCATATTGAGACCCTGTCTGTCCCACATTGTGACTGACAGCCATCAGTGTTCATATTGAGACCCTGTCTGTCCCACATTGTGACTGACAGGCCTGCATGCCAATAAATTTGTCAATTTTAAATATCGCTTAAACAGCAAATGAAAGAAAAACAGATATTTTCTAGTCTCAAACGTCGTAAAAGAAAATATAATATATGCAAATACAAAGTGGTATAGTTTATACGTATGCTAAACTATACTATTTATTATCTATTATCTACATCTATGTCTTCATTTCCACAGAGAGACATTCAGAAACACACCTGGACAAGAGGAATTCAGAACCAGACCTGAACACAGTGAGACTGAACACATTGTACACTCATTAAAATGTTATCTCAATGCAAAGGTTAAAGGAGCCGTATGTAAGATTGTGGCCAAAACTGGTACTGCAATCACTTTCAAAATACTGTTGAGCGGTGTGTCCCCTCCCCCTTCCCCCCGACTAGAGGTTGCCAGCTAGGCTGCAGGATCATGCAGGAACGTAGACTGCAGGAGCTTCCATGGCAAGTGATGAATCCTACACAGTAATGGTTGTTACACATTGGCAAATAGGGGAACGACTCGAAAAAGCGACCAAAGGCGAAATATTTGCCGGCGAATTTAGTCGCGGCTGCCCGTACAGATCTAACTGCAACTCGAATAAAACTATTAAATTCGCTTTTCCGCTCCTCCTCCCCTCCTTCTACTGCTCTCCTCTCTGCTGTGCTGTCAATTTGTTCCTACCGTGAAGGACGCACGCAGGAGCCGATCGAAATGTTGTTCATAAAAGTTTTTTGTATCATGAGTCATGACCGGAGAATGCCCACGATCGAGTTCATTAATTAATTAATCCGACGGCGCTAAAAGGCTGAAATACAAGTTGATCATCTTACTCAACCAAATTAAAAATGCCATATCATCCATCCCATCTGATCATATCCCTATATAGATTAGCCTAATCTAGGCGCTGTGCTCTTTTATCTATAGCCTATTAAATAGATCAGTGGTTTTCAACCATTTTCATACCAGGGTTCACTATTTATTCAGCATTTGAGCCACGGACCACCACTCGAGGACATTTGCTCCACAGGCCCTAAAATTGAAGATTTCTTTTGCTTTTGTCCACAATACCAGGCCATTCTATCATGGCCATTTCTTCAACATTCTCTAGTTGTATAGACTTGGGCTAATTCACATTATGAATATTATTAACTGTGTAAACATGAAACCAAATTGACCCGCAAGCCGCAAGGGTCCATTTGGTTTCATTTTTACGAGCTCAAAGAGTTTCATCTGGTTAACCAACTTTCCATCATTTACCTGGGGGCCACCGGGAACTCTCTCAAGAACCACTGGCGGTCCCCGGACCACCTGTTGAAAATCCCCGACGTATCAATCAAATAGATAGATCAATCAGTGACAAATGCGCAGCAGCTTTCCCCGCTGTCTATAGGCACCACAGCCAATTTCAAGAGGAAATGCACAACGCCAGGACTATACTCACTTGGTAAAGTTCCCAACTTCTCGTGGTCTCATTTCAATGACGGGCATATCCTTTTGGGGGTCCGCGGCCCGCAAGATGAGAACATCTCGGGACGTTACGAGCGGGTTATCCTAAAGCATGAGAGCGCGTGTCGCTCCAGACCCCTTGCCCTATAGAGAAAGCTGCAGCCTATAGTTCTATATTATGCACAAACTGTCTACCAAACTGCCTATACGGCATAAGATTCATTGTTTGCAGATCGTATAGCTCGAAGTTTGGCCATGGATTGATGCGCAATACAATATCGCATCACACACACACACACACACACACACACACACACACACACACACACACACACACACACACACACACACACAGAGAAATAGAAAGGCAGAGCAGTTTAGGCTGCATTCTGAAAAATTAGACACCAACGCGAAAAAACAAAAAGCGAAAATAGTCGCATTTTCGCTATTTGGCTAATTCGCCGTGATGTGTAAGCTTACATTGACTCCAATATGTTTTTTTTTTTAAAAATCCGATTCATAACAAGGTCTTTTAGGTTTCGGAAGGTTAGACATTTCTTTATCTCAACACGTTAGTAGCAGCTGCTGCAGTAACTAGAGCTGAGCTGGCAACCTGGATGCCGAAAAAACTTCTGCCTTCGTGATTGGGAGATAAGTGGAGGGTGGCGCTTCGGCCAAAACAAAAAAATGACAACAACAACATCAGTTGAGGGCTGCAACTCCACTTTTCAAACGCGATTATCCTGACTTGCATACTGTTGTCAGTGACACAAGTATTGGAAATGAACATGATTTTTAAATGTCTGTTGACATATCAGGGCCATTTTATGATTCGTTTTATTACAATTCTTACATACGGCTCCTTTAAAAGGAAACAGACATCACCTGATTAAATATATGCTGTATAAATGTACAATGTAGAGGATATTTAATAGATAGTTTTAACGTTATGGATATATAATGTAAAGTTATGAATGAAGCAGAACGTTTAACATGTATTCATTATCGTTTCATATCAGATGCCAATCTGCCAAAGGGTTTACAGTTTTTCAAGGTCACTCTGGACGGTCTTGAACGTGTGACATACGTCGCTGACATGCCCTCCATCTCCAGCATCTACACAGACCTCCACCTATCAGCAGGAGGGAGTGAAGGGGTTAATCAGCAACATGAGGTGTGGCAGCTTGAGACCGCCTCCAAGATGAAGACCCTCCATGACGACCTGATCAAGTGCCGTGCCATCTTTAAGACCAAACTCCCTGGCAGAGACAAACCCAGCAGCAGAGTTCTGACCAATGGCATCGCTGGCATCGGAAAGACAGTCTCTGCACGTAAGTTCGCTCTGGACTGGGCAAGAGGTTTGGAGAACCAAGACATCATTCTCCTGGTTCCCTTCTCATTCCGGGAGCTGAACTTGGTCAAAGATGAGCAGCACAGTCTTCTCTCACTGATCTATGCTTTCCATCCAACGTTAAAGGATGTCACAGCAGAGCAGCTCACTGCCTGGAAAGTTGGATTCATCTTCGATGGTCTCGATGAAAGCAGGTTTCCACTGAAATTCCAGAACATTGATGTTGATTCTGACGTCTTCGACAACAACAACATCATCTCTGATGTCACAGTGACATCATCGGTGGGCATGCTGTTGACAAACCTCATCAAGGGGAATCTGCTCCCCTCGGCTCTCCTCTGGATGACCACCAGACCTGCAGCCGCCAATCAGATCCCTCCTGAATGCTTTGACCTGGTGACAGAAATACGAGGATTCACAGACCCCCAGAAGGAGGAGTTCTTCAGGAAGATGTTCAGTGATGATGAGGAGCTGGCCAGCAGAATCATCTCACATGTGAAGACATCAAAGAGCATCCACATCATGTGTCACATCCCAGTCTTCTGTTGGATGACCGCTACTGTTGTGGAGGACCTGGTGAAGACAGACCAGACAGCACAGCTGCCCAAGCACCTGACTGGGATGTACAGCCACTTCATCTCGCTCCAGTTAAGGAGGAAGAAGGTGAAATATGATGAGGAGACTGACGGGGAAGTTCTTCTGAAGCTGGGCAGGCTGGCGTTTGAACATCTGGAGAAAGGCAACATCATGTTCTACCAAGAAGACCTGGAAGAGTGTGGTCTTGATGTGAACGACGCCGCACTGTACTCGGGAGTGTGCACAGAGATCTTCAAAGAAGAGACTGTTCAATCTCAGAGAAAGGTCTATAGCTTTGTTCATCTGAGTGTCCTGGAGTTCCTGGCTGCCGTTTACGTGTTCCACTGTTTCATACAGAAGAACATGGAGGTCCTGAAAACATTCCTGGGAGAAGAAGAAGAAAAAGAAGAAGAAATGACCCTGGATGTCTTCCTGCAGAAAGCCATGGAAAAAGCCCTGCAGAGTGAAAATGGCCATCTGGACCTCTTTGTCCGCTTCCTTCATGGTCTCTCACTGCAGTCCAACCAGAGACTGTTAGGAGGTCTGCTGGGTCAGACAGAGAACAGTCCAGAGAGCATCCAGAGAGTCATCGACAACCTGAAGAAGATGGATAGTTACATCTCTCCTGACAGATGCATCAACATCTTCCACTGTCTGATGGAGATGAACGACCCGTCACTAAGTCAGGGCATCCTGCAGTACCTGGAGTCAGAGAACAGCTCAGGGAAGGAACTCTCTGAGACCCAGTGTTCAGCTCTGGCCTCCATACTGCAGATATCAGATGATCCTCTGGAGGAGTTGGACCTGCAGAAATACAACACAGACAAGTTAGGGCGATGGAGACTGGTCCCAGCTGTGAGGAACTGCATAACAGCCAGGTTAGTAGTCATGTGAATAGACAATACTCTAGAACAGAACCAATCTATAATAAATCTACTTTACATCACTATCACACTATTTACACACTAACTACAGTTGCAGATCTGCATTAAGCTTAGGTCGGTTTGAAAAAAAAAGAAGAAAAAAAAAAAAAAAAAACGTCAATTTCTCTCTATACAACAGAGAGAAACATT
Organism: Benthosema pterotum; assembly: GCA_039105355.1. Lineage (NCBI taxonomy): Eukaryota > Metazoa > Chordata > Actinopteri > Myctophiformes > Myctophidae > Benthosema > Benthosema pterotum. Next base: position 48,009,111 of record CM076982.1, on the reverse strand, counting down.
TCTCTCTGTCTCTTTTTCAAGTGCTCACACGAATGAAAACATGCAACCAGTGTTCTTGCCTTCTTGGGGCTCATCGTTTTTTCGACTTGAAACATTCTTAGATATTTACAAACTGTATTCAAACAAAAGGCAAAAAAAAAATCATACATACTCAATGAGTGCAAATTAATAAGAGGACAACACAACTCTTGGCTACTGTAAACATTGATATATGCAGTCTGTAAATTGGTAGGCCTATAGCCTACACTGTACTCTGAGTACAAATATAGAGCACTGTAAATATCCTCCAACGACAATAAGCTACAGTGAAATAAAATAATAAACAGCTCTAGGAGGCCTGGCCTACGGTATTTAGTCAGTGAAAAACAAACTGTAGTTGAGTCTGATTGATGGGATAAACAGTAAAACCAAGCAGAAAAAAACAATCTAAGCTTTCTGCCTGCCTGCTGGCCTTTGATTCCTGTTGGGAAATTCACAGGTTCTTGACCAGTTCTTCACAAACAACAGTCTCCTCTGTGATTTTGGGCTGTGTAGTGGCCACTGGTCTGCGTCCAAGCAGACTTCCCAAACTTTTTCTCTATTTGGGTTGCTGAAAAGTACATAACTGCAGCAATCAGTGTTGTGTGTAATTTGTTTGAGAGAGAGAGAGAGAGAGAGAGAGAGAGAGAGAGAGAGAGAGAGAGAGAGATGGTCGCAGAAATAACATATTTTACACCAGTCATGTTCAACACGTTGGCTAAGGGCTTTCCTTGTGAACTAAACAAATTGCAGTTCTCAGTTTAATTCTTCTGAAGTGAAGTTCAGATAGTTCCCCATTCACCATTTTGGAAAATGTGGTATCTGTACCAAGTGGACCCGCTCCCTTTGTGTCTGTCGCCATGATGAGGAAAGAAGGCAGGAGAGGTTTCTCTGTTGCTCAGTCGGACTCTTTTATTGAACAAAAAGCTTTGAGTATAAGCATGAAAGTATAGGCCCAGGGCAGAAGGCCCCACACTCTAAATGAAGGTGTCACCATGCACAAGATGCTAGCAGTCTCCCACAAAAAGAAAAGTGTGTCCTCTCTAAGTTACAACAGGGTATATTCATGTTAGAATAGAGGCAGGCAAACATCTTAGCCAATCAATGACAAGTATTTTCTGAGTGACAGGCAAGCTGTCAGTATACTTAGCTCCAGATAGTTATAAACAAACATTTAGGATGATGTCAGGAGAGGTAGAGGTGTCAACTCAGCTGTTGGGGATGCCCTGTGGAACCCTGTGGTGAATAGTGTCCTGTTCTTTTAGGTCAAATATAGCAGGCACTTGTGGTTGGCATAATGGTCAACTTCAGATTAAGCACATTAGGGAACTACTACTAATATGGAGATATGTTCAGATATGACCGTTCAAAAGGAAATAGCCTGTATACAGTGGACTACATTGCATGTCCTCATGCAGCAATGTATGCAGTGAACATTAGCGTTTACATATGGCTGAAATAATTCATTATTATTCACCACACACCAGCTGGGTTAAGACAGCAATGTAACTGCACATAAAACTCGCTCCACTGGGCTCACATGCTCTGGGTTCAGCTGATAGTGTTATGGCACTGACAGACCAACTTCCAGTCATTGTTAATGATATGGACAGTAGGGAGGAAATATCCGCACTCACATAAAGTTCATTAGTTTTCTTTATTTCATTATATAACACAGCAGCAGTCTATACCTAGAGAAACGTAGGCGTTTCGGCGCTCTGGCCTTCCTCAGCGTTTCAAACTAGGGTCAGTCTCACAGAGACTCCATATATAGCCTAGTTAGGCGGTAAGTCACAGCTGCGTCTCATTGCAGTAAACATTTCATCAATTTCAATTTCAGCATTTCATCAATTTGTGCCATATAATACATTACAATGCATTTTCATGTACAATTTCAATTTATACAATTTCATATTATTTCCACAAGTTCATAGTTCCAAAATATTCCATTACAAAAACAGTTTAATAGAAGCTCTTCATTTATACCCTTAGGAAACTCTGTATTTAGGAAATGAATCCATTGGGCCTCTTTTTGAAGCAGAACCCGGTCTCTATCCCCTCCTCTTTTTAGTGGGTTTACTATTTCTAAACCTTGGAATCTGAGGGAACAAACATCATGTTTAGCAGAGTTAAAGTGCCTGGCCACTGGGGACGTTTCATCATTATTTCTTATATTACACTTATGTTCAGTCATTCTAGTTTTTAACTCTCGTGTTGTTTTTCCAACATAACAAAAGCCACAAGGGCACTTTAAAAGATAGACTACATATTTTGTCCTGCAAGTAATTCGTCCTCTCACTTTAATTTTTTACGGGTGTGAGGGTGCAAGATGATGTCTCCAGTGATCATGGCATTACAATTAATACAGTTTTTACAAGAGAAATTCCCTGATGGTAAAGAAGTTAAGAAGTGTTGGGGGTTAATAGTTATGTTGTTTTTTTATTAATTTATCACTTAAGTTGTTTGCCCTTTTATTTGCAAAAATAGGAGGAGTGGAAAAACACTTCCTACTGCAGGATCACACATTTCTGCAGATTGACTTTCGAATTCAGATTCTGTGTTGCAAATTCTCTTCAGTCTTAGCAATTGACTATAAGGCAGCCCTCTCTTTAAACTGGATGGGTGATAACTTGAGTAGTGCAAATAATTATTTCTATCAGTCTTTTTTCTATATACTGTTGTCTGAATGCCTCTATTTGTTTTTTAACACATACATCTAAGAAAGAAACAAGAAAATAGAAAAGTTTTCTGACTGGCTTCCAAAGTAAACTTAATAGAGGGTGACCTTGAATTCATATACACCAGAAAATCATTCAATTTTTCAGCAGAGTTACTAAAAACAAAATATATGTCATCAATATACCTGTACTAACATTTCAAATGTATACTGAAGGGATTATTATTATAGACATGATCATGTTCAAATTTACCCATAAAAAGGTTAGCATAATTCGGAGCAAAGGGACTCCCCATGGAAACACCTTGTTTTTGTAGATAGAACTCATTTTCAAATTTAAAATAGTTTTTTTGTGAGGACCACCTCAGCCAAAGTCATAATTAAGTCAGTGGGGGGGCGTTGAGTTTCTCTTAATTCCATATAATATTTGAGAGCATCTAAACCTTCTTTATGAGGCACATTAGTGTATAGGCTAGTCACATCCATAGTACATATGAAGTCTGAATCTTTATTATTTAGGAAATTGCTGGTATCTTTTAGAAACGAAGGCAACTTAGTCACCACATCTCTGATATGAAAATCAATATACTGTGAAATAGGTTCCGTTAAAGAACCGATACCCGCCACTATGGGGCGCCCTGGGACAGAAGTTTCACAGCTTTTATGTACCTTGGGTAACGTATATATGATAGGGCGTACTGGGTGCTCTGGTGACATGAAGCTATGTTCATCTTTAGAAATAGATTGCTCAGACAGAGCTATGTCTAGTATCCCTTTGATTTCTTTAGAAAAACGAATAGTAGGATCACAGCTTAATGTCATGTAATACTCATTGTTGCTCAATTGTCTTTTTATTTCAGCAGTGTAAGCTTCCCTGTCTTGCACAACAATAGCACCCCCTTTATCAGCTCTACGAATAATAATAGATTGGTCATTAGACAGGTCATTCAAGGCTAGCTTTTCTTGGGGTGACAGATTAGAATAACAGTAGTTCGTGGACCCAGTGGGGGAGAATAAAGAAGACACATCCTGGTCAATCAACCTGCAAAAGGTATTCACAGAAGCATTGAAAACCTGGGGTACAAATGTACTCTTAGGTTTAAATGTCCTTGTCACGTGACTGTATGTCATCTCAGCTCCCGTTCTCCTTAGCTGAGGAGAAAGGGGTGGAGTTTCGGTGTTGGTGTTTCTATTAAAAAAGGCTTTAAGTTTTATAGATCTGAAGAACTTAAAGAGTTCCACCTTTGTAGTAAAAGGGTCCGCTTTTCTAGACAGTACAAAGGATAAGCCTTTAGAAAGGACAGTCATTTCATTGGGATTCGAACGAATAGAGGCATTCAGACAACAGTATATAGAAAAAAGACTGATAGAAATAATTATTTGCACTACTCAAGTTATCACCCATCCAGTTTAAAGAGAGGGCTGCCTTATAGTCAATTGCTAAGACTGAAGAGAATTTGCAACACAGAATCTGAATTTGAAAATCAATCTGCAGAAATGTGTGATAGGTTCAGAACAAGAGGATATAATGAAACGATTTTAACTAATAGTATGTCTAAAATTAAGCCTGTCTCTTAACTCCTAAACTTTCCTTTTCTAAAAAAAAGTACTCGTATGGTTATGACTACCACATTTTCTCCAATTTCTCAGTCTATCAGACAGATTGTCAAAAAACATTGGCACATACTAGCCAATGATCCTGCAGTAGGAAGTGTTTTTTCTACTCCTCCTATTTTTGCAAATAAAAGGGTTAAGTGATAAATTAATAAAAAAACGATATAACTATTAAACCTCAACACTTCTTAACTTCTTTACCGTCAGGGAATTTCTCTTGTAAAAACTGTATTAATTGTAATGCCATGATCACTGGAGACATCATCTTGCACCCTCACACCCGTAAAAAATTAAAGTGAGAGGACGAATTACTTGCAGGACAAAATATGTAGTCTATCTTTTAAAGTGCCCTTGTGGCTTTTGTTATGTTGGAAAAACAACACGAGAGTTAAAAACTAGAATAACTGAACATAAGTGTAATATAAGAAATAATGATGAAACGTCCCCAGTGGCCAGGCACTTTAACTCTGCTAAACATGATGTTTGTTCCCTCAGATTCCAAGGTTTAGAAATAGTAAACCCACTAAAAAGAGGAGGGGATAGAGACCGGGTTCTGCTTCAAAAAGAGGCCCAATGGATTCATTTCCTAAATACAGAGTTTCCTAAGGGTATAAATGAAGAGCTTCTATTAAACTGTTTTTGTAATGGAATTTTTTGGAACTATGAACTTGTGGAAATAATATGAAATTGTATAAATTGAAATTGTATATGAAAAATGCATTGTAATGTATTACGGTATATGGCACAAATTGATGAAATGCTGAAATTGAAATTGATGAAATGTTTACTGCAATGAGACGCAGCTGTGACTTACCGCCTAACTAGGCTATATATGGAGTCTCTGTGAGACTGACCCTAGTTTGAAACGCTGAGGAAGGCCAGAGCGCCGAAACGCCTACGTTTCTCTAGGTATAGACTGCTGCTGTGTTATATAATGAAATAAAGAAAAATAATGAACTTTATGTGAGTGCGGATATTTCCTCCCTACTGTGATCTACAAGAATCTGCACCCTTCAGCTACTGAGAATACAAGCTGGACTCTGAGTAGAGCGCGCCTACCTAACTGTTTCATGGACAGTCAATGCCATGTATTATGAGTGACATGTTAACACTGGACCATCACTTATGATATTAAGTATTAAAGATATTTGCAGGAATGTATGTTATTTGCGCTTAAAACACACACACACACACACACACACACACACACACACACACACACACACACACACACACACACACACACACACACACACACACACAATAAGCAGTACTACAGGGACCCTGCTTGACGTTGTTTGTTTTCCCTCTGATTTTTCCATTTAATCTGTAATTACAGACTTGTTGGCTGTGGACTCCGACAGGAACACATTGAAGTTGTGGCTTCAGCTCTGAGCTCCAATCCGTCTCATTTACGACACCTGGACTTGAGCCACATTGACCTGAAGGACCTGGACCTGAAGCCACTGGAGGCTGCATTGAAGAGTCCACATTGTAGACTGGAGACTTTAAGGTCAGATTTCACTAGTGATCACACCAACTGTTCAAGTTTATGAGTATTTATTGCACAGTGAAATGTAGGAGTATGACGAGGAGACAGAGGAGGAAAAGACTCGGGGTGGGCGTATTGTTGGAAGCCTGAGGACCGCCATGCTCAACCCGGGATCGTTGGTCCACTTGGGCTCTGACATCTGCCCCTGGTGGCTCCTAGGAGAAGGAGAGAGAAAAACGTTAGTGGAGCAAAACTGACGATGATGGGGGTTAGTTGGGGAGGAGGGGGGACTTTGACAGTGCGAAGCAATACCAAACATGTAATAGATTAGATAGGAGGTGTATTTATGCTGTGGGAATGTTACGTGGCTGTATTTGATCAGGAGATAGAGAATGGGAGTGATTAAGTTGAACAGTGGGTGGTCTCCACTCCTGGACCTGCGTTAAAAACAACTTCATTAATTCACAACTAGGGACCCATAGCAGCAGCAACAGAAACATGTTTATTTGCGGAGGTGAGCATGGAGGTTTGTCGTATTAAGCCTGCATTTAATCTGTAACTACAGACTTGTTGGCTGTGACCTCCGACAGGAAGACATTGAAGTTGTGTCTTCAGCTCTGAGCTCCAATCCGTCTCATCTACGGCACCTGGACTTAAGTCATAACAACCTGAATCCACTGGACCTGAGTCGACTGGACCTGAAGCCACTGGTTGCTGCATTGAAGAGTCCACATTGTAGACTGGAGACTTTAAGGTCAGATTAATTCACAACTAGAACTGCACTCTGAGTGCAAACTTGCACATTGCACACAAAAAGGCCATGGCCTACTTGTGCGCTAGCAGAGTGAGCATTGGGCAAGTTTCCCAGACACCTCCAGGAAAAATTACTGATGTCAATACTTATATTTTAACTAGAAAGGCAGTTTCTGCAGAAACTGCGAGGGGGCGCCAAACGTTTCAGTCTTGCGTATGAACAGTAGACGGCTTATTAAAAAGTTGAAAAAAGGAAGTGAAAAAAAAGTGAAAAAGTGAAAAGGAAAGTGAAAAAGGAAGTGAAAAAAGTGAAAACGTAAAAAGGAAAGTGAAAAAGGAAGAGAAAAAAGGCAAAAGGAAGGTGAAAAGGTAAGTGGAAAAAGTGAAAAAGTGATAAGGAAAGTGAAAAAGGAAGTGAAAAAACGTGAAAAAGTGAAAAGTTGAAGAAAATAAAATATATGATGCTAATAATGCTAATGCTAAGTATAGTTAATAATGCGCTAAGTAACGCTAAGTATTGTGAAAATGTTAGTAATGTTAATTAATGCTAATAATGCTAACGAATGCTAATGCTAAGTATAGTTAATAATGCTAAGTAATGCTAATGCTAAGTATTGTTGATAATGCTAAGTAACACTAACTATTGTGAAAATGCTAATAATGCTACGTAATGCTAATGCTATGTATTGTTAATAATGCTAAGTACAGCCAATTATTGTGAAAATGCTAAAAATGCTAAGTAATGCCAATAATGCTAAGTAGCGCTAACTTGTTGCTATTGGTCCAAGAAGTCCATCTACCAAATATTGAGGCGATAGCATGTTCCAAACCCAAGTTATAGCTGTGTAAAGACCAGCCAATAGGAATACAGAGGAGGCGGGCTAAAGCAGAACAACTCCTTCCTATTGGTCTAAGAAGGCTATCTACCAAATATTGAGGCGGTAGCATGTTGCAAACCGAAGTTATAGCTGTGTAAAGGCCAGCCAATAGGAATACAGAGGGGGCGGGCTTAAGCAGTACAACTCCTTCCTATTGGTCTAAGAAGGCTATCTACCAAATATTGAGGCGGTAGCATGTTCCAAACCCAAGTTATAGCTGTGTAAAGGCCAGCCAATAGGAATACAGAGGGGGCGGGCTTAAGCAGTACTACTCCTTCCTATTGGTCTAAGAAGGCTATCTACCAAATATTGAGGCGGTAGCATGTTGCAAACCGAAGTTATAGCTGTGTAAAGGCCAGCCAATAGGAATACAGAGGGGGCGGGCTTAAGCAGTACAACTCCTTCCTATTGGTCTAAGAAGGCTATCTACCAAATATTGAGGCGGTAGCATGTTCCAAACCCAAGTTATAGCTGTGTAAAGACCAGCCAATAGGAAGACAGAGGGGGTGTGGTTTAAGCAGTACAACTCCTTCCTATTGGTCTAAGAAGGCTATCTACCAAATATTGAGGCGGTAGCATGTTGCAAACCCAAGTTATAGCTGTGTAAAGGCCAGCCAATAGGAAGACAGAGGGGGCGGGCTTAAGCAGTACTACTCCTTCCTATTGGTCTAAGAAGGCTATCTACCAAATATTGAGGCGGTAGCATGTTCCAAACCCAAGTTATAGCTGTGTAAAGGCCAGCCAATAGGAATACAGAGGGGGCGGGCTTAAGCAGTACTACTCCTTCCTATTGGTCTAAGAAGGCTATCTACCAAATATTGAGGCGGTAGCATGTTGCAAACCGAAGTTATAGCTGTGTAAAGGCCAGCCAATAGGAATACAGAGGGGGCGGGCTTAAGCAGTACAACTCCTTCCTATTGGTCTAAGAAGGCTATCTACCAAATATTGAGGCGGTAGCATGTTCCAAACCCAAGTTATAGCTGTGTAAAGACCAGCCAATAGGAAGACAGAGGGGGTGTGGTTTAAGCAGTACAACTCCTTCCTATTGGTCTAAGAAGGCTATCTACCAAATATTGAGGCGGTAGCATGTTGCAAACCCAAGTTATAGCTGTGTAAAGGCCAGCCAATAGGAATACAGAGGGGGCGGGCTTAAGCAGTACTACTCCTTCCTATTGGTCTAAGAAGGCTATCTACCAAATATTGAGGCGGTAGCATGTTGCAAACCGAAGTTATAGCTGTGTAAAGGCCAGCCAATAGGAATACAGAGGGGGCGGGCTTAAGCAGTACAACTCCTTCCTATTGGTCTAAGAAGGCTATCTACCAAATATTGAGGCGGTAGCATGTTCCAAACCCAAGTTATAGCTGTGTAAAGACCAGCCAATAGGAAGACAGAGGGGGTGTGGTTTAAGCAGTACAACTCCTTCCTATTGGTCTAAGAAGGCTATCTACCAAATATTGAGGCGGTAGCATGTTGCAAACCCAAGTTATAGCTGTGTAAAGGCCAGCCAATAGGAAGACAGAGGGGGCGGGCTTAAGCAGTACTACTCCTTCCTATTGGTCTAAGAAGGCTATCTACCAAATATTGAGGCGGTAGCATGTTCCAAACCCAAGTTATAGCTGTGTAAAGACCAGCCAATAGGAAGACAGAGGGGGTGTGGTTTATGCTATTGGAACCAAATGGACCCTTACGGGTCCATTTGGTTCCATAGGATGTGTGTGTGCGTGTGTTGTTGCATACCCTCCTGTGTATAAAGCCTATTTGCAGATTTTGCAGATCTACAAGCTCACAAGGTCTTACAGTCCAACTCATTGAGGTCTTATAACTCTAGTGGCAGCCAGCTAATTAGGGCTTAATCTGTTTCACCTGTTGTACCTGCATCAGTGCAGGCACTTTGGCTCCTTAGTTAAACAGCGAGTCAATGGCCGGGACTTGCCGCAAACAAATGCCTCTCACGCGAAAACGAAAACTCGTAAGCGATTACTTTTTTCGACGTGGGCGTCCCGACTCGATCAAGTATCTTGTGTGCGATCGTGGTATTGGTACGATAAAAGACTTGGTCATGGGAGCGATTTAAAAATCGATGTTGGATAAAAAATGTCAAAAGTGAAATGCAGTTGGTTATAATGTAATTGATAGGGACACGGGAGCATACGTCGGGTCGCTCTGAGGCCCTTAGCTCTGGTTCTGAACGTGTCTGTGCTTTTTTGATGACATTGGGTGAAAGGCGAGAAGTTTGTCTACAAAATGTCCGAAAACCACGCGTGTAAAGCGAATATTGTGGCCGTGAGGACGATTTGTTCGGTCATGACCCGAACCTCGAGACACTGCATCTCCCACTCTGTTTCACTCGCTCACTGGTCGAGAGACCCTCTAAGCTCCGCTAAATTTCTCGAACCATGCACACTTTGAACTGCGATAGCGGACAAACCGAGCAACATATTCGAATACGGTTTGAACGACCACAAAGTTGACCATTGTGTCACCGTTTTAAAGTTTAAATCATGTTTCTACGACAAAGTATGCCAGAGTAATGAGGCTGCAAAGTGAGCCAAAAGTGGGCCAAATACCAATACATTGTCAATGGGGAATTATATTTTTAAATAAAGTTTAATATTTTAAAAAGTATACATTTTTTCAAAATATTGTTTTTACCGATGAAAATTCAAACCTAGCCGAACATTTTAAACTTTGAACGGAATTTCAAAGTAAAAGTATGACGGAGTTATAAGAGCACAAAAAAGTCAACTGTAAAAAGTGTGTCATTTTTTCCATTAACCCTCACTATAAAATAACTAAAAAAAAACTAAAAAACTAAAAAACTAAAAAAAACTATAAAAATATAAATTTAAGCATAAATCACTGCAAAAAGTCGAACAGTATAAAGTTTGAACTAAAAATCTAGCATAAAGTATGTGGAAGTAGTTAACAATCAAAAAAAGGGGCAGAATAAATAAATAATAAATAAATAAAAAAGAGCGGGAATAACTAGGAGGTGGCGCCTATTAGGCGCCCCCTCAATTACATCCCCAGTACATCATCAGGTAAACCAGCCAGTCAGTGATGACTGACGTTAATAAAACTGTAACTAATCTGCAATTAATAGAATATAATATACAGTGTGCAATGTATAAGACTCATCACATATGGCCCAGAGACACCATTTGTGTTGACTGACTAACTCAATGGGAGCAAACCATTAACAATTTACTCTTCTGTATATAAGAATAACATATAATGGCATTACAGACAGGGAGTGATGATAAATGCCCACATTATCACAGAGATGCCACTGTACCTCTCACCTGATGACTGGCCATAATCACTCAGACATGGGCGTGTCACAACAGGAGCATCCATTATACTACAGTAGAGAGTCTGCATTGCTGTCCATAGAGGAGTACAGGCAGGCAGCGCATGGTAGACCTATGTAGAATACAACATAAAATACACTGGACTGGATTATACTAGAGAGTCTGCATTGCTGTCCATAGAGCGCATAGTAGACCTATGTAGAATACAACATAAAATACTCCCAAGAACCACATGTATTCAAACAACACATTCACAGTGCACAGAGCTTCTACAACGTGTGTGCACTAGTGAAGAAACTCTTCTTAACTGTCACAGGTCTATTCATCTTCTCACTCACTTGTGTACAAAACACACAGAAGAGAGAATGAAAACGCTCTCACATGGCAGAGATTTACAGCAGTTTCTGAACTTGGGAGCGGGGCAATTCTCTGACACGCATGCACACACGCACGCACGCACGCATGCGCGCGCGCACACACGCGCGCACACACACACACACACACACACACACACACACACACACACACACACACACACACACACACACACACAGAGCCTGCTTGACAGTGAATGTGTCTTTTTTGATCATCTCTTATTTTCCATTTAATCTGTAATTACAGACTTGCTGGCTGTAACCTCCAAAAGGAACACATTGAAGTTGTGGCTTCAGCTCTGAGCTCCAATCCGTCTCATCTACGACTCCTGGACTTAAGTTATAACAACCTGAAGGACCTGGATCTGCTGGAGGCTGCATTGAAGAGTCCACATTGTAGACTGGAGACTTTAAGGTCAGATTAATTCACAATATTCATCCTCTCTCTCACTTGTGTACTTAACACAGAGTAGAGAGGACGACGGGGTCTCACCACCCGTCTCTCCTCGTGGAGAGAAGCATGGGCGAGCTGTCACTAATAAATAAACTGTTAATCCACATTAACTTACCCCCTTAAGTAGAAGTGAGTTACAGAAGTAGATGAGAGAGGTGGACAACCTTCTCACTGTAGTTATAATAGGAAAATAACATTAATACTGTGTTTAACAGCATCCTGTTTTGCTGAGAAAAATCAAGGACTCTTCACTAAGATAAAGTATCCAGCATTCCCATCTGCAGGCAAAGGGAGGCTCTCTTTATAAACTCGTAAATATGCATGTTGTGGACATTGTGTGATCACACTACTGACTGTGCATGTCATCAGAGGACAGCCTGTTAGTGATGGTGACTGTCCACACGTGTGTACATACACATGTCCACCATCAGGAAGGAACCCACGTGCAAAATATGAATGCAGTAATGTAACAACATATACAGTTGACAAAATATGGTGTTATTTCTTTTAATTTAGACTGATTCACTGCTGGTTGTCAGAGAGAAGCTGTGAAGTTCTGGCCTCGGCTCTCAGCTCCAATCCTTCCCTGTTGAGAGAATTAGACTTGACTTTGAACAACCTGCAGGATTCTGGAATTGAATTTCTATGTGCCGGAGATTCGAAGATTCCACATTGTCACCTGGAGACCCTCAGGTAAAGAGAGTTTTATTCTGTGTGGATCTGTACTGCAGACTCTGAGGTAAATAGAGTTTTATTCTGTGTTCATCTGTACGGCAGACTCTGAGGTAAATAGAGTTTTATTCTGTGTGGATCTGTACTGCAGACTCTGAGGTAAATAGAGTTTTATTCTGTGTGGATCTGTACTGCAGACTCTGAGGTAAATAGAGTTTTATTCTGTTTGTTAATTAAAGTGTTGATTTCTCTGCAGGTTGTCAGCCTGTGCGATCACAGAGAAAGGCTGTTCTTCTCTGGCTTCAGCTGTAGCTCTCAACCCCTCCTCCCATCTGAAGCATGTGGACCTCAGCTGTAACCATCCAGGAGGAGATGCTGAGCAGACGCTGCTCTCTGCTGGACTGGAGACTGTCAAGTGAGTAGACGTGGATTAAACCCAGTTTGACCTGAGAACTGATTGTACAAAATAATGTTTTCTAAATCCTGACAATTTTATGGAAAACGTCATTATTTCTATGTCAGTGGTCTTCAATATTTCATGACCACATACCCCCATCTGAAAATACGTAGTTCCAGGGACCCTCCAGAAGCAAAATATTTGAGTTGAAATGTTTGCTGTGACAGAATATTCAAAGATTTTTGCCACATTTGACAATGTCTCCAAAAAAGCAGACCTACTGTACAAGCTCATAGGTATTTTTCAATAGCTATTGAAAGCTTGACTTGATTTCAATAGCTTAAAGGCATAGTAATTGATTTCACTTAATTTAAATATAGTTATTTTTCTTCTTTTTTTGGGCTAATCCTCCCTACTATACATGTGTGCTGACCATATAAGGAGTTCCTCCCTGTTCCCTGCTCCTTTAAAACACCAAAAGACGTTCCCAGAATGGATTCATATGGAGATTATTTTAAATCTAAAACCACTGCGATGTACGTCGGACACGGACTGCATTCGCTGTCTCAATATTTGATCAGAAACAAACAAAAAAGTAGCGGTAAATTGCTAAAGTTGATCAGATTACACTAAAATATAACTATAACTAATTATAGTTACTATACATTTAACAATATTAAACATGTTTGAATACTGTACATACTGTATAGAACCCTAAATGGGTTTCTCAGTTAATTTTCTCCTGTTTTTAACAACACAACACTATTAAAGTTAGGACAGTGACTTATATCATCAGATACTGTCATATGTTTGTTATACTAGTCTCGTACTACAACGGTCGTGACTGTGTGAAACGACCCTTTTTAAAAAGGTCACTGTAAAAAAGGTCGGGGAGGGAGAGCTCCATGTGGAAAAAGGTTGTGACCACCAAGTCGTGACCCCCAGGTGAAAAAGGTCGTGACCACCAAGTCGTGACCCCCAGGTGAAAAAGGTTGTGACCACCAAGTCGTGACCCCCAGGTGAAAAAGGTTGTGACCACCAAGTCGTGACCCCCAGGTGAAAAAGGTTGTGACCACCAAGTCGTGACCCCCAGGTGAAAAAGGTTGTGACCACCAAGTCGTGACCCCCAGGTGAAAAAGGTTGTGACCACCAAGTCGTGACCCCCAGGTGAAAAAGGTTGTGACCACCAAGTCGTGACCCCCAGGTGAAAAAGGTTGTGACCACCAAGTCGTGACCCCCAGGTGAAAAAGGTTGTGATCAAGTCGTGACCCCCAGGTGAAAAAGGTTGTGATCAAGTCGTGACCCCCAGGTGAAAAAGGTTGTGACCACCAAGTCGTGACCCCCAGGTGAAAAAGGTTGTGACCACCAAGTCGTGACCCCCAGGTGAAAAAGGTTGTGACCACCAAGTCGTGACCCCCAGGTGAAAAAGGTTGTGACCACCAAGTCGTGACCCCCAGGTGAAAAAGGTTGTGACCATTAAAAACGGTGGCCAGCGGGTTAGCATGGTTCAATAGTGGTTATGACCACCTCAGTCAGTCCTGTAATAAATGTTTAATGGTGAATGTGATCTGAAGAGTGTTAATGAAGTGACTCATGTTCATACTGGTATCATTCAATGGTAATATAAATGTTTTATCATTTCTTCCTACAGTGTGAATCATGGAGGAGAACACTGGATAGATCACTGGATTAATCCTCAACGCCTTTCAAGATGTGAGTGTCTGTCTGTCTGTCTGTCTGTCTGTCTGTCTGTCTGTCTGTCTGTCTGTCTGTCTGTCTGTCTGTCTGTCTGTCTGTCTTTTTGTGAGTGAGTCCACATCTTCATGTTTGGTGCATGTGTACTGTATGTCTTGAGGTGAGGATGTCTTTGTGTGAATGTACAGTATGTGCATATCAATTTTGTGTGTGTGTGTGTGTGTGTGTGTGTGTGTGTGTGTGTGTGTGTGTGTGTGTGTGTGTGTGTGTGTGTGTGTGTGTGTGTGTGTGTGTGTGTGTGTGTGAACGTCTTTATGTTTCTGTGCACGTGCAGGCGCACGTGTGTGTGTGCGTGCGTGTGTGTGTGTGTGCGTGCCACACACACACTTTCATCTTTTAGTGTGTGTGCGTGCTTGTGTCGATGTTTTCATGTTGTTTGAGCGTGTGTGCGTACAGTACGTGACTCTGTGCTTAAAGTGAAATCGAGGCTCCACAAAAAACATGACATATATTTAATTCTTAGTAACTCTTTTTGTTTAGTTGCTAGGTCAGCAGTTGGTTTATTTAGTTAGGCTGGTTAGATTTAGTTCATTTTGATTGTTTCTTTGATTTGCTCCCTTATTTTCTGTTAACCCTTTGACCGCCTTTGATGTAACCCTTTTAGGGTGATTTAAAAGAGCCTACAAGGCCACAAATAAAGCAGCGCTCAACCCAACCGACCTTGTTACGGTCCATTTCTGCACCCCTAGACCCTGTGGGTCGTAACAAGTGGGTCGTAACAAATAAACTATGTTGTTAATAAACAACATAGTTTATTAACTTGGAGTTAGATTTGTGAGAGGGGAGAAAAAAAGAGAACAATGAATACTACTAGAATGGTGGCTCTTGTGCCGGGACTATTAGCCTTATATAAATTTATCTATTTAATAATCGACTGACAAATCTTCAGGTTAGTCAGTTAATCAGTCAGTGAATAATGTATTTAATGTTTACTGTGTTGTTTTCTCATCAGATTTCCATCGTCTCACACTGGACACAAACACAACACACTGTAACCTCACTCTGTCAGAGGACAACAGGAAGGTCACACTGTATGGACAGAAGCATCAGTATCCTGACCACCATGAGAGGTTTGATGACTGCCTTCAGGTTCTGTGTACAGACAGTGTGAGTGAACGCTGCTACTCTGAGGTAGAGTGCAGTGGAGAGGTTTCTATAGCAGGAACTGACAGAAGAATCAGCAGGAAAGGAGATGGTGATGACTGTAGGCTTGGATACAATGTCATGTCCTGGAGTCTGGAGTGTGATGATGACAGTTACTCTGTCAGACACAATAGAGTGAGGACTGTCCTCCCTGTCAGTCCCTCTAGACACTCCAACGGTGTCTACAGAGTAGCAGTGTACATGGACCGTCCCTCTGGGACTCTGTCCTTCTATGACGTGTCCTCAGAGGACACTCTGGTCCACCTGTACACCTTCCAGACCACGTCCACTCAACCACTATGTGTTGGGTTCAGGTTGGACACTGGCTCCTCAGTGTTTCTGTGTGAGCAGAGATAGAGTCTCTATGTGAGGTCACATCAGGTCACCATGGTTACCACTGTTGTAAATATTCTGTACCATGGACCCCCATATGAATACATGTTGTTCCGGGGACCCCTCATATGGACATGTGTTGCACCAGGGACCCCCATCTGAACATGTGTTGTACCAGGGACCCCCATCTGAACATGTGTTGTACCAGGGACCCCCATCTGAACGCGTACCAGGGACCCCCATCTGAACATGTGTTGTACCAGGGACCCCCATCTGAACGCGTTGTACCAGGGACCCCCATCTGAACATGTGTTGTACCAGGGACCCCCATCTGAACATGTGTTGTACCAGGGACCCCCATCTGAACATGTGTTGTACCAGGGACCCCCATCTGAACATGTGTTGTACCAGGGACCCCCATCTGAACATGTGTTGTACCAGGGACCCCCATCTGAACGCGTTGTACCAGGGACCCCCATCTGAACATGTGTTGTACCAGGGACCCCCATCTGAACATGTGTTGTACCAGGGACCCCCATCTGAACATGTGTTGTACCAGGGACCCCCATCTGAACATGTGTTGTACCAGGGACCCCATCTGAACATGTGTTGTACCAGGGACCCCCCATCTGAACATGTGTTGTACCAGGGACCCCCCATCTGAACATGTGTTGTATAAAGATGTTATTTTAGTATTATTCTCATTGTGTTATTGTATAATCATGTGTATTATCTCCGCCAGGCTGAAGGCAGAGCCCAGACTATGTTTCACCTTCTGTCAGAGACATTGGACTGTTATAGCGCCACCTGGAGGCCAACTATTGTGAAACAATACTCTCTCTTTTAGCGGTGCTAGACCCTCCTATATACAGCTTTAATGTTTGTTTTTCATCATATCAAAAAACACCACCGACTGTGTAGAGAAATGAATGTTTGTTTATGTTTAGACTTATGTTTAATCCTTATGTTAAATAAATGTATTGTTGATTTCATGTCAATCTCATCTCCAGAATCATCTGTATGTACCGCCGGACCCCCGTCTGAAAATAATGCAGTTTCATGGACCCCCAGAAGCAAAACGTTTGAGTTAAAAACATTCCCTGAGATTCCCAGAATGTTTAAACAATTTGCTCCACATTTTCACGATGAACTTGTAGGTCTGATGTTTTCCGACAGCTAATGGTAATGCTTTCAATAGCTAAAGCTAATGCTAGCTAATGCTTAAAACGGAGGCGCTGTGAACGCAGTAGGACCATCCAAACACACTCACTAAACTAGTTCTCTGACTGACCGGGAATCGAACCCATGACATGGCGGTGCGGAGTGCCGAATCCTCACCGCCGATTAGGACTTTACCTTAGTGTTTCCAATAAGGTAAAGTCCATTTTATCCGTGTGGTGGGAGGCTCAGAGTGTTTCCACTAAGGTAAAGTCCATTTTATCAGTGTGGTGGGGGGCTCAGAGTGTTTCCACTAAGGTAAAGTCCATTTTATCAGTGTAGTGGGGGGCTCAGAGTGTTTCCACTAAGGTAAAGTACATTTTATCGGTGTAGTGGGGGGCTCAGAGTGTTTCCACTAAGGTAAAGTACATTTTATCGGTGTAGTGGGGGGCTCAGAGTGTTTCCACTAAGGTAAAGTCCATTTTATCAGTGTAGTGGGGGGCTCAGAGTGTTTCCACTAAGGTAAAGTCCATTTTATCAGTGTAGTGGGGGGCTCAGAGTGTTTCCACTAAGGTAAAGTCAATTTTATCCGTGTGGTGGGGGGCTCAGAGCGTTTCCACTAAGGTAAAGTCAATTTTATCCGTGTAGTGGGGGGCTCATAGTGTTTCCACTAAGGTAAAGTCAATTTTATCCGTGTGGTGGGGGGCTTAGAGTGTTTCCACTAAGGTAAAGTCAATTTTATCCGTGTGGTGGAGGGCTCAGTGTTTCGACTAAGGTAAAGTCCATTTTATCAGTGGGGGCTCAGAGTGTTTCCACTAAGGTAAAGTCCATTTTATCCGTGTGGTGGGGGGCTCAGAGTGTTTCCACTAAGGTAAAGTCCATTTTATCCGTGTAGTGGGGGGCTCAGAGTGTTTCCACTAGGTAAAGTCCATTTTATCCGTGTGGTGGGGGGCTCAGAGTGTTTCCACTAAGGTAAAGTCCATTTTATCCGTGTAGTGGGGGGCTCAGAGTGTTTCCACTAAGGTAAAGTACATTTTATCCGTGTGGTGGAGGGCTCAGAGTGTTTCCACTAATGTAAAGTCCATTTTATCCGTGTGTTGGGGGAGGTAAAGTCCATTTTATCCGTGTAGTGGGGGGCTCAGAGTGTTTCCACTAAGGACAGTAGACTTTCTAATCACACATACCGTGTTTGTTTAGGTGAGTAAAGTAAAACATACTTCATATTTCCGCTCCAGAAGAGAGGCTGGTCAGAGGTCCATCCTAGAGATTACATTGTCTTTCACAGAGCTCCACTGCAAGGCAGAATCATAGAAGCAGTGGAGCTATGGACCAGAGCTAATTACAGCCCATTCATCCACACAGTGAAGTCCTATAATCTGATTGGATTAAATGTTAAACTCAACCAACACTGCAGCTGTACCAGACCCATGTTTTTATTTCATAAAAGCCCACTGCAGATATGTTATGAGCTCTTTTTGCAGTTTGGAAGCACTCGTTATATATCCGTTATAAACCACCTGTTGTGAATGTTCACATAATGCAGGAGACAGCAGGAGCTGCAGGCTGTACTAAAACGAGCGCTCCCAAACTCTGATGGCAAGACGTCCGCCGTTTGAATGTGTCTAAAGGAAGGAGTGATGAAGGAGGAATAACTGTGTTCATTTTCCTCATTGACTTCTCAAAAATGGTTAAAGATGAGTGCCATGATTTTTTTCTACCCTAGAACATGAACATCACGTATTAATGTTATATGAAAAGTATTATTTTTTTTTCCCCAAAAAAAGTGTACAGTGTTTGCTAAACATTTTTTTATGATTCCCCTCAACCAGTTCATTAAGTATGCCTGGTTGCCTGGTGGGTGGTGATGGGTGGAGATCCACCTGAACTGAAGCCACACCCACAGCTTTAGTTGCATGATAAAGGGGGAGGAGTTAGGGGAGGGGCTGAGCATGTGATGTCACTATATTATGTTTTTTTTTTTTTTTTTTTTTCTTGGCACGTTTAACTGGAAAGGTTCAGCCCCCAGGAAGAAACCCTAAATACAAAGGGAAGACATCATTGCACATAAAAAAACACACCTAGGGGTCTATTTACATACTGTCACCTCTTAAACATGTACAAAATTGGAAAAAATACAAAAATCATGGCATCCCTTCTTTAATAATAATAAAAAAAAACACAATTGCACCACAGACAAAACCAACTCAGGTTGTGACAAATCATGACAACAAACACAATCATGCATTATCATGCAATATCTATAGCAAGAAGTAGAAAACGCCAGCATACAACACTTTTTGTTTCGTCTTTCATCTTAGAAATGATTTGATTGTCCCAAAAGATTGTGTGTGTCATCAGGATTTGTTGAGACTCGAGTTGGCTTTGTCCGCGGCGTAATCGTCTCTATATGAATCATTTTTGAAAAGTCTATGAGAAAAATGAATGGGGAATCCGTTTCCGAAACAGGGGCGATGTCACAAAGGGGCAGGACTGTGCAGCTCTATCCTCATCTGAATTGCTGCGCGCGCACACACACACACTCGTTTGTAAAGGGTAGTTGTCTATTTGGGTTTTGTCCATTTGTAAATCACTAGAATTTTGAAACTCTCGCCCCATCCAGCATGCACGGAAGAAGACAAATATGGGTGGTGGACATTTAATTGACTATTGTATTCCATTGCTATACTGGAGCCCAGGGCCCATCACTATTTGTTCTGAATTTGATCCACGGACCACCAAGTGATGTCATTTTAGCCCCACAGACACATAGAAGGGGACCCCCTGTTTAGCATGTATGAAGTATAATAGTAGCAACAATAATAATAATAATTATAGTATAGCAAAGTGTTAAAGTGAAGTCTGTAAAGCCCTTTAGAGTACACACACACTTGGGGTTAACACCACGCCAGCTTTAATATATAAACAACAATGATAGAATGAAGTGCATTAATACAACACTTTCAAAAGACTTGACTTCACACTCTGGCGTTGTCCAGTTTACTCTAATTCACGGCCAGTGGAGAACTATAGACATTTCTAATGGCCTATTGGTGTATGCAAATGCTTCAGGGACTATCCCTTTTCCCTGAGAGGGCTCCAGGTGGTCCCCAGCTAAATGATGGGACGTTTGGTTAAGTTGTTAACCAAATGGAGCCTTATAGATCCGTTGTCAAACGTTTACATGTGGTTAACCAACTTTCCATCATGTAGTTGGGGACCACGTGGAGCCCTCTGAAGGACCATTGGTGCTCCCCGGGACATAGTATATGGTCCAGGGAAGTAGAATCCACGCACGCCGTGACACGCAAAAATGTGTCAGTTTGAAATACCTCCATTGCAAATGCAGTGTTCAAATGTGCTGGAACGATACGTATGTGACAATGGTGGTGTTTTGAAATGAACGGTGTGTTGTGTAGACCAGGTTGTCCCAACGGCAAGTACAAACATGCAGCATTTATTTATTTATTTAATTCTTAAACCCATTGTGGAAAAACAGTTGTAATTTACTGTACGTATATTACGTACAAGTGTGTGGTGTTGACAGATCCTGTACAGCACCAGGCAGCTACAGGGGTTGGGGCTGACAGATGGGGAAGGAATGGAGCAATTATGGTCATATCTAAGAAGATTTGCCCCGAGGAAATGACACCTGAGAAATTCAAGGTACTTGGAATACATGATGGCACTATAAGCAACATCATTGATGAACTGAACCGAGGTGATTTACTCAAAATCTATAACACAGGAATTCTGAGCACAGACAATAAAAAGGAAGGCTGCTTTTAAAAATAGTTTTAACTATGTTGAGCATGTCCCTCTGTATTTGGGATATGATGCTTTGCACATACAGTATGTACCAGTACTAGAGGCATGGGCCGCACTTTTCAAAAGTGAGTCTGTTCGAAAACAGTATGCTGCAACACGGTTGCAACCATCCACTGATAATACTTGGATGGACAAGGTTTTTGATCCAGTGATCAAGGACCTCAGACTCTGGAGGAGAGAGTTTTTGAGATGAATTATATGGCATCTTTGTAAAATGCACTTTGGCTGCAATTTCAGGAGACAACTTGGGATCCCATTCTATTAGGGGCTTTGTGCAAAACTTCAGTCATTTCTGTCAGTACTGTGAGATAGACAGCGAGACATGCATGAACAAACCACAGTTGTGTTGTTGTGGGACCACAAGAACACCACAATCATATCAAGAGTAATTTGCAGGAAATAAAATACGGTGACACCAACACGTGTCCTGGCCTCCCACCATGCTTAGGCCATAAGGACAAGCATTTCACATACCTGCAACTAAACCGGTGTAAGAACCAATTCGAATATCAAGGTAATGACGCAAATGACAAACCAGCAGACCTCTCTCCTGACAGTTCAAGACTAAGTGGGCATGCAGTTCAAAACTCGATTGTTACCTCTTTTGGTGGATCACCGGATTAAACATCCACGTAATAATGAGAAGTGGCAACTCATTTTGCGGCTATGAGAGTTTGTCAAGCTTGTCTGTGCACTTTACAACATCAATACCTTCTTATATTTGTATGTACTTTATGAACTTGCTTTACTTACTTACTTATTTACTTTTTTACATTTTTATATCCTGTAGAAATAAAATACCTTTGAACTTGCACTTTTGTGCCCAGGTCTCGTGTTGTTGTTTGTCTTGTATGTACAGTTCTGTGGCTAATAGGGCTGTCACGACCAGTGTTGGTCAATAGTAATTATGAAAGTATAACTTCTTTACTTTACTTGTTACCCCTTAGACAGTAAGAAGTAACAAGTAATATCATTACTTTACTTATTACTGGAATCGAAGAGTAATATATTACATATTACGTTATTACTTTCCCAAGTTCTCAACTCCCACCTTTGAAAAAAATAGAGATGTACAACATAATCTGTTTAGCGAGCTCTTTTTAGAACTGAATCCAATTTATTTGAATGATAGCCTCCAATCCCACAAACTGCACCTGAAAACAAAGCCAATTAACAAAATCCAACATTGTAAATATCTTTCTTAGATAAAAAAAAAAAAAAGAGCAGAGAGAAGCAATGGGAACATTTTAACCTTGAATCACAAAACAGACCTGCAACTAGCAAAACCAGATTTTGAAATTTGTCTCTTTGACTTTTTAAACTTTTTCACAATTGTTTTCAAAGACAGTTGAGGTCTTGTATTAAAAAATAAAATACAAAATAAAGCAGCAAGCGATTTGTAGTGTACATAACTGTGCGCAGGATGCAGCGTGTGGACTGGATCTACAATCTAGTGCACATCTCTGTTGTTACAGTACCTGTCGATAGCTTGTAAATCTGTTCTATTTTTGCATGCAACAACAAGCTCATTTTAAACAAGTAACTTGGCGTTACTTGCAAAGTAATGCGTTACTTATTACCCATTTTTGCAAATTAGACTGCCCAACACTGGTCACGGCAACCAGTCTCAAAATGCCGTTAGAAACAGTAAGCCAGAGCTCGTTCCACCGAGTGCATCGCCTCGGTACCATGCAAAAAGACCGCACTGGTCCCCGACCCATTATTGCTAAGTTTAAAAACTCTAAACAAACAGAGCCGGTCAAAAGCAAAGGAAGGCAAGCTGAAAGGAACCAACTTCGGGATGAACTACCAGTTCCCGAAAACTATAGGATAGGCGTAGAATATTATACCCCATTAGGAAACTGAAAGCTGTCATCTCAGTTGACAAACTGTATGTCGACGGTCAACTGTACAGAGACAGTGAGAAGACGCCTTGGCTGTTCTAACACTCATCCACCTATCCATCCATCCATCCATCCATCCATCCATCCATCCATCCATCATCCATCCATCGGTGCGCGAGTTTGTCTTCACTCTCTCTCTCACACACACACACACACACACACACACACACACACACACACACACACACACACACACACACACACACACACACACACACACACACACACACACACACACACACACACACACACACACACACTCCTGCCCCTTGTTCTATGCCAGGGGTTTTCAACCTTTTTGTCCACAATTCCAGGCTGTATCTGGGAAACGAAACAGTGTAGACTTCTTAATTAAATTGTGCTAATTCAGATGAAGAATATCTTAACTCTTGAGAGTGTGAAAGTGAAACCAACTGGACCCGCAAGGGTCCATTTGGTTTCATTTTTACATTCTCAAGAGTTACATCTGGTTAACCAATTTCCCATCATTTAGCCTGCGGACCACCTGGAATCCTCTCAAGGACCAGAGGTGGTCCCCGGACCACCTGTTGAAAACCCCTATTATATGATTATCCAGTCATAATCACATATGGACGGTCATTGCTGCCCGAATGGACTATATGCAGTGCACGCAGTGTACTGTACAATGACTCTCGAATTAATGATTCTATGTGAACTCTGTGATCACCTTCACTATCAAACAGGTCACCAGACTTCTTGCTTTTGCCCATCTCTCTCTCCCTCTCACTGGTTTCTCTCTTTGGCTGCTTTTCTATTTTGGCCCATTGTCTACTGGAGTTTGACATCCCTTTCTTAACGTTTGGTCCACTCCGAGTTGTACAGCTTATAATGGATTGCATTTTTATAACGCTTTTCCAAGTGCTCAAAGCGCTTTACAATGGTCCATTCATTCATACATTGGGAAGTAGAGTAGGCGACGCCAGCGTCCTAAACTTCCCACATTCACACACCAATGGTGGCCAGCTCACACCAACCAACTCATTGGAGGCAATTTGGGGTTCAGTGTCTTGCCCAAGGACACTTCGACATGTAGACAGGAGGAGCCGGGATTCGAACCGCCGACCCACGAGTCATTGGACGACCTGCTCTACCTCCTGAGCCCCACAGCCGCCCGATGTTCATGTGACTTGGAGCCCTTTAGAAATTTCACTTTCTTACAAAAAATATGCAAATTTGATCATACACCCTTGATTCTGATGAAGATTAATCTAACTGAGCCTTTTTGTACAGGCATGCTCAACAACTTCTTCAGCAATGCTTTCCTTGGCTTTCTTTTTCAAAGAATCCAAGTCCTTCTTCATGGTGAAGAGACCTTGGCATTTTCTGTGATAATAAATTGTTGGCACTTCCTTTACTCCAAGTTCTCTAGAAGTATCTAAACTAAGACGCATGATTTCTCGCTTTGGCTGCTTTAAGTAATGTTTCCCAGGGTTTATCTTGGTAAATGTTAACCATCCTATTTTGTTTTATTGTTCATGGTGCACAGTTTAATCAATTCTGATTACTTATGACTCTCCATAAGGAAGTAAAAGGATTCAAACACTTGACATCTAAACATTCTGCCCTTCTCTGACTTCTGTGCTCAGCCCCCACTGGTAAATAAATAAATAAATAGACCCACTGGTCTATTTATACTGTGTTTGTGTCAATTAACTCAATACACAACATGTGTGTAGTCACAATCCAGTTTGACTCGGCCCAGGTGTGAGTGTGACTACTTCACAGTCACACAATCTATTACAGGGTGGTCTAGTTAGGCTACGGCCCCACCCTGTGGCCAACAGAAGTATGTCACTTGATTCTGACACACATCCTGGTTTGGCTATGTGTAACGCCCGGGATTCGAACCCGGTCTCCCGCGTGAAAGTCCAACATCTTAACCACTAGACCAAGAGGACATCCCCTTGGTCCAGGGGCAGATATTGTTTTTTCCAGGCCATCACGGCAGAGGCTGTAGCCACCTGCTACACTCACCTCCCTTTTGACCTGCTTCCACGACGAAACCCGATCCGGGTCACGGCACCAATGTAACGCCCGGGATTCGAACCCGGGTCTCCCGCGTGAAAGTCCAACATCTTAACCACTAGACCAAGAGGACATCCCCTTGGTCCGGGGGCAGATATTGGTTTTTCCAGGCCATCACGGCAGAGGCTGTAGCCACCTGCTACACATGTCCGTGTTGTTATCGTTCTGATCCTACTGGCAGTCATTAATACAGTGCATTAAACGCAGCCTGGTCTCACTTATTATTACTGCACTACACTTGCAACACTTCCCCCAGTGATGTTCATGTTCTTTAGGTTGTTATGTAGGCCTACATGTAAACCTTTGTGCTACATCTTTCATGAAAACCGAAGCATACCTTATATAATTCAAAGTCACTATCTTTGTCACTCCCTATAAAAGAATACATTTCAAGAGATTCTGATTTTAGCAAGCTTTGTGAATAATATTCGTAGGCTATGTGTTCTAATGTGAAGATGAGTTTAAACCCAGTAATACGCTTAAATACAGACATATTACTGAGTGTAATTAAGACACCTGTGTTTGTGGGGGATTCAGGAATGGGATAGAAAAAAAAAAACAGCTAGCTCACCTTAACTTCTATCGGGTTTTATTGATGTGATAGATACTTTTTTATTTAAAAATACACAAAGGTGCAAATAGTTTTCCCATTGTTTGGCATGTATTGCTGGGCATGGCTATATAATGACCACGGATGTGGTCTAAAAGTATTTTAACTAGTGCTGTCCACTCGCATCCATGTATATTTTGTTGTAGTTGTAGCCTACTATAGTTGTAATGTAACTAAACTTCCCTTCTCCAAGCTGTGCATACATTTTCATTCATTCAATACAAAAACAATGCAAAAAAGTGAAGTGTCCCTTTAAGGCTGGCTGCGGGCTGCTGCGCATGCGCACCACCACCACCACCACCACCACAGTGACGCTCCTCCGTGTAAACCCAGAGTTGCGACATTGAGGGGCCAGAAACATGTCGACGGTGTTGTACAGTAACAAATAACAATGTTACTGAACAATAATGTTTATGTTGTACTATTGCCGGTATTAAAAAAAATGAAAATAAAGCGATTTAAGATCATCAACTCTGAGGGTGTTGCCTGAGTCCCATGCATCTCTGCCTACTTCAGGATTAGTACTTGTCCCCATTTTTTGTCCCCATTCTCTATTCAAGTCTTAAGTAGAGGAGCCGCCATTGGACTGGCCCCATGGAGTGGACGGAGTTGTCGTAACTCTGTCTAGATAGCCTACGTCTCTGTGTAAACCATAACCCAGAGCCTTGGAAATAAACAGAGTTACGCCAACTCCGTTCACTTCATGGGGCCGGTCCTTCTACGTAGACTTCTGTTGGATAAGTGACATGAATAGCGACAGCCGGAAGTTACTGGATGCATTGTACATGAACCACGTGGCCAGGCTGTTTTCTGACCCCTCAATGGCGCAACTCTTCTACTAGATGTCTCCGTGTAAACCCTGACAGACGCACTGAGGAGAGACGCGACAACACGGAGCGACTCACAAGATAGAAAGAATCAGACGAACCTTCACTGATTTTAACAGCGAACGAAGCTGCACCGTGGACTCCCCATAGCTGACCATTAGAGAGAATTAGAGACAGACGTTTTACATTATGGCTGTTATGATGAACCGACTGGACTGGAAGGAGTGACTTCATCATGTTGTTGTCTTCATTATAGAAGAGGCGCCAGAGACACATCAGAGGATTCACTGAGGTATTCATTCATTCATTCATTCATTCATTCATTCATTCATTCATTCATTCATTCATTCATTCATTCATTCATTCATTCACGTTAGAGAGAGAGAGAGAGAGAGAGAGAGAGAGAGAGAGAGAGAGAGACAGAGACAGAGACAGAGACAGAGACACAGATGAGAGAGAGAGACAGAGACAGAGAGAGAGAGAGAGAGAGAGAGAGAGAGAGAGAGAGAGAGAGAGAGAGAGAGAGAGACAGAGAGACAGAGAGACAGAGAGAGAGAGAGGCAGAGAGACAGAGAGAGAGAGAGACAGAGACAGAGAGAGAGACAGAGAGAGACAGAGAGAGAGACAGAGAGAGACAGAGACAGACAGAGACAGAGACAGAGAGACAGAGAGAGAGAGAGGCAGAGAGACAGAGAGAGAGACAGAGAGAGAGAGAGAGAGAGAGGCAGAGAGACAGAGAGAGAGAGAGACAGAGACAGAGAGAGAGACAGAGAGAGAGAGAGAGACAGAGAGAGACAGAGACAGACAGAGACAGAGACAGAGAGAGAGACAGAGACAGAGACAGAGACAGAGAGAGAGAGAGAGAGAGAGAGTAACGTAGAGCCATGCTGTCAACAACAACAACAGCAACAACATTGTCATAATGTGCAATTGGCACATGCACTCGGATAAATGTGCTCATTACTCCATATAGGCCAGTGGTTTTCAACCTTTTTGACACCAGGGACCACCATTTATTCACCACTTGAGCCACGGACGGACCACCATTTGATGACATTTTAGCCCCAAAGACCTAAAACTAAAGAATTCTTTTGGTTTTGTTCACAATTCCAGGCTGGATTTTCCAAACAAAACAGAGTAGACTTCTTAATTAAATAGTGCTAATTCAGATGATGACTATTTTAAAGGTAGGGGAAGTGATTTCACTTTTGTCAGATATCACCCAAAAAAAATTTTTTTCTGTTAAAATGCTCTATTATAAGGTGTGGAAACCACATATGGAGTTTCCCCCTCCCCCACGTTAGCAGAGGAGCTAATAAAAGTTCCCCAGGTCACCACAATTCTCCTCCAATCAGGAGAGAGCAGCAGGTTCACATAGTGTAGCTACTTTTGGGGGGCCCTAGTGCACCAGGCTGGTACTACACCATGAATTTCAAATCACTTCCCCTACCTTTAACTCTTGAGAGTGTAAAAATGAAACCAAATGGACCCGCAAGGGTCCATTTGGTTTCATTTTTACATTCTCGAGAGTTACATCTGGTTAACCAACTTTCCATCATTCAGCCTGGGGACCACCTGGAACCCTCTCAGGGACCACTGGTGGTCCCCGGAACACCTGTTGAAAACCCCTGATATAGGCTATAGGCTACGCACTCATTGAAGGACCACTTCACCGCTTTTCAACATATCTTCATATCTTCATAGCAGAAAAAATAGTGGTATTTTATCATGTACATTAGTGAGGACCACTAATGTACATGATAAAATACCACTATTTTTTCTGCCCAGTCTGTGTCTCACAGGAGGGCTGTCGACAGTTCAGAAACTTCTTCCAATGACAACATCATTCTGCAGTTTTTCTTGTCGACCATGTGTTTTTGAAAATATATTCATGTTTTTATTATCGGGAGAACGACTGCCTTTTTTTTATTATTGTGACTTCAGGAATAGAAAGCCTGCAGTTTCTATTAGCTTGGATTCCACCATTGAAGATGTCATTGGAAGACGTTTCTGAACTGCCCACAGCCCTCTTGTGAGACACAGACTGAGTAGGAAAAAAATAGTGGTGTTTTATCATGTACATTAGTGAGGGGCGGCCTATTATATGAAGATAGGTTGAAAAGTGGTGAAGTGGCCCTTTAAATAGCCTAATTCCAAAGACGTGGGGAGCGATATTAGACATCTAGTTTCATATCCATGTGAAAGTTGTGGCACAAAACGTCGATTTAGGCTACAATACACAGCAGCCCGCTGCCCGCATGATTTCTCCAATTTCTCACAAGCTGTACACGGACGTCTTAGCCGCAGCCACAATACAACTCTAGATTTTTTTAGAATTGGGCTGAATCTATGGATATTTTGTTTAGTCTTTAGACTGGCTCAAAAATAGCCATGCTTGGGGCTCATTGACTTGTGGTTGCAAAGCAATCTGCGCGCTCTTTCAGTGGTCATTATTCCTTCTGTACTCACCCATTAAATGATTCCAAAGACATGGCCATAAAGTCCTCTAGTTTCATATCCACGTGGAAGTTGTGGCACAAAACGTCTATTTGGTCAAATATCTCCACTTTTCCACGAGATGCACACAGACATCTTTCCCCTCGGACAAAGCGGCCCATAATGCCAGCTGCGCTACATTTTCGATAACTTCCTCTGATCGCACCAAACCTCATCAGGGTAACACAAAAGTTTGGGGACAGAGAAAAGTCATCTGTGTTCGATCATCTCGTGAAAAAGTGTAGATATTTGACTAAATAGGCGTTTTGTGCCAAAACCAGGGGTGTAGTGGAGGGGGGACGCAGGGGGACGGCGTCCCCTTACTTCTCACATCTAAAATATTTTTGGGGCAAAAGTAGGCCTATGTTTTTTGTCTTGTCATTTACTTTCATGGATACAATTAGGCATTGTAAACAACCTTTGTCAATATGCTCTACTTGTTTTAATAGTGGGTCTGTGTGTGTTGCAAAGGCAAGTGTGCTTTCACGTGTCTTGAAGGGAAATTCCACTAATTTTCAATATTTTACTATGTCATTAATACACCTTAGAGATGTCATTAGCATGGTGAAATACATCTTGACGACATCATCAAGATGTGTTTCACTATGTTAATGAGTTTCCTTTTTTTGTGAGCGTGTACAAATGGAACCAAATGGACCCGCTAGGGTAGTTTAAACAAATATTTATGTATATAAAGTTGTTTTTATGTTTGTTCTCTCCCTGTCTCTCTCAAGGTGGTGATCGGACATCCATGTGTCCATCGAGGTGACCCTCCCCTCTCCCCCCTCCTCCTCCTCCTGTGAGTGACACATGTCACTCCCAGCTGAGTCTGCGGGTCAGCTGACCCTGCAGAGTACGGTAAGAGTCTGTCCACCCTGACAATCCCAAACACACTCTGTCAACCGGGTCACAAGCCCCCTGCGACCACGACCAGTAGAGTAGCCGTGAGCACTGGCAAACTGGTCACCGATCAGTTGGTCTGTCTGTCTGTCTGTCTGTCTGTCTGTCTGTCTGTCTGTCTGTCTGTCTGTCTGTCTGTCTGTCTGTCTGTCCATAGTCGTATTGTAACTAGCGATGTCCCGATATCGATACCAAAGTATCGGATCGGCTCTTTTTGTCCCTTTTTTGTCATATCGGTATCGGCAGATACTGAATGTAGGTATCGGAAAAGTGTCAGTATTGGTTATTTGTCTTTATCGGGTCACATGTCGGCAAATATGTCTAACCAGTGATCAGACACAGGGGTAAGGGGTTGACACCATGGCAGTTAAGTAAAATGTTGGGTCATGTGGAGTTTGCTTTGGAGTTTCCCAAGTGCACATTTGAGAGAGGAGTATGTCATTCTCAGTTGGTGACTTCATATAAAAGATATTTTTCTTTCTTTTGTATGTTATTATATACTGTATATTCTTCTCTGGTATTGGTATTTGGTGTCGGTATCGGCT
This sequence comes from Benthosema pterotum, assembly GCA_039105355.1. Taxonomy (NCBI): domain Eukaryota; kingdom Metazoa; phylum Chordata; class Actinopteri; order Myctophiformes; family Myctophidae; genus Benthosema; species Benthosema pterotum. The sequence continues at coordinate 47,978,928 of CM076982.1, read as the reverse complement.
AAAATCGGCAAAAATTGTGGTATCGGGATATCCCTCATTGTAACACTGGGTAATGTGCATGTTCATGACCAGTGTTGGGCAGTATTGTTGAGTAGAGTAACAGGTTAATGTGTACGTGTGTACATGTCCCTGGATATGCCGTCAGTGCTGTCTCCTTTGATGTGTATGCGTGCACTGCCCTGGATATACCACCAGTGCTTCCCCCTCTGATGTGTATGTTTGTGTGCACGTCCCTGGATGTACTGTTTGTTGTGGCCTTGGAAAGGGCAGTTGTTTTACAGACAGGGAAATAAACGGACAGAGTCTGAATCCTCCTTTATTATCGATGCGCTCACGTCCTCCCCGCAGCAAGCTCACAAAATAGAGAAGTGACTTCAAGCTGGAGAAAAATTTAGGACAAGGTTTTGTTATCCACTTGTCTTTGTCTTTTCTCTCTTTTTATTTCATCCCCCTGACTTGATCCGGTATATTATTAAGCTACCGTATTTTCCGCACTATAAGGCGCACTGGATTATAAGGCGCACCTTTTAAAACTGTTTTCATATATAAGGCGCACTGGATTATAAGGCACAGTGAATAGAACCTATACAGTTAACACAGAATAGAAGCTACTGCAGTCGAACAATCCATATATAAGGCGCAGTGTGGATTTTTGTGAAAATTAAAGGCTTTTAAGTGCGTCTTATAGTCCGGTATATTATTAAGCTACATGGGTCTCAAATGAAAAAGTTTGGGAAGCGCTGGGCTAAGGGGGTTTGTAAGTCAATTTGTAAGTCAATATCCTGCACCCTTGTCTCTCCATTGTTATGGTCAGTACAGTGAAGTCTTATTTGGTAGGATCCCTCCATGCAGGTACATCAGGGGTTTTCAACCTTTTTCACTCCAGGGCCCACCATTTATTCAGCATTTGAGCCACGGACCACCTTTCAATTACATTTTCACACCAAAGACCTAAAATTAAAGAATTCTTCTGGTCTTGTCCACAATTCCAGGCTGTATTTTGCCAACAGAACAGTGTAAACTTGTTAATTAAGTGGTGCTAATTCAGATAATGACTATTTTAACTCTTGAGAGTGTGAAAATGAAACCAAATGGACCCGCTGTGAAAATGAAACCAAATGGACCCGCAAGGGTCAACCAGAGGTTGTCCAGACCAGAGGTTGTCCGATCGCCACAATCTTTTAAAAAGAAAATACAATGGAACGAGCCATCGCTCATTCATGCAATGCAGCCACGCATTGCACACACACACACACACACACGCACACGCACACGCGCACACACACACACACACACACACACACACACACACACACACACACATACACACACAAACAAACCATGCAGGGAGGACACGCTGTGAATCACTTACTGACTGCAGCTTGCAGTACATTTTCGAAATTACTGACTTGTAAATTCGCGAATGACGATATATTCGTAGCGTCACACAACCGTCATGCCCCCTCCAATTGGACGAGGATGGGGCGGGGCTTAGCAAAGGCGAGCGAGAGAGAGCAAGTTGCTGTGATGATCACAAGTAACACACACACACACACACACACACACACACACACACACACACACACACACACACACACACACACAGACACGCGTGTGCCATAGAATATGAATAGTCTTTGTAGTAGTAGTGTCCTATAGTTCTAGAAACATACTATACCACATGCAATACTGAGAAATTACAGCCTACAGTTTATTTAGGCCACGCACATACGCATGGACGCACGCACACACACACACACACACACACACACACACACACACACACACAGACACGCGTGTGCCATAGAATATGAATAGTCTTTGTAGTAGTAGTGTCCTATAGTTCTAGAAACATACTATACCACATGCAATACTGAGAAATTACAGCCTACAGTTTATTTAGGCCACGCACATACGCATGGACGCACGCACACGCACACACACACACACACACACACACACACACACACACACACACACACACACACACACACACACACACACACACACACACACACACACACACACACACACACACACTTGCCTGCACACATACAGTACGTCACATCTCTCTCCCTCTGCCTCTGTTGTCATGGTTACCAGTTTTAGTTTGGTGATGACGGTAGCCCCTCCCCCTTTTCTCTCTCTCTCTCTCTCTCTCTCTCTCTCTCTCTCTCTCTCTCTCTCTCTCTCTCTCTCTCTCTCTCTCTCTCTCTCTCTCTCTCTCTCTGTCTCTCTCTCTGTCTCTGTGTGTCTCTGTCTCTCTCGCCCCTCCCCTCACTTGACTTGCTGAATTATTTAACATGAGACAGTAGGCTGGGATGAGAGGGAGAGAGAGAGAGAGAGAGAGACCTAGCAACAGAGCAGGAGGCAGAAAGAGATGCTGAGAGAGAGAGACACACAAACACAGGGATGTGGAGGTGTGCTGGACAGCGCGTGTGAAGCGATGAGTCAGGGAAGATAGAGAGAGATCGATAGACAGCAGGAGAGAGAGAGAGAGAGAGAGAGAGAGAGAGAGAGAGAGAGAGAGAGAGACAGAGAGAGAGAGAGAGAGAGAGAGAGAGAGAGAGAGAGAGAGAGAGAGAGAGAGAGAGAGAGAGAGAGAGAGAGAGAGAGAGAGAGAGAGAGAGAGAGAGGAGAATAGTGTAAAATAACGGTGTGTGAGTGGGTGACTGGATGTGCTCGTGTGTGTAATCTGTGCACCTATGCGTGAGTGTGTGTGTGTGTGTATGTGCGCAAGGCAAGAAGGTCACAGGAGCTGAGCAGAGATTAACACACACACACACACACACACACACACACACACACACACACACACACACAACACACACACACACACACACACACACACACACATACACACACACACACACACTGAGCTAATGAGGTCTCCTTCAGAGCAGCCTAGCTAACAGCTAACCAGAGAGAGAGAGAGAGAGGGGGTAGAGAGACCTACAGGCACACAGAGAGAGAGAGAGGGGTAGAGCGAGCATGGCAGAGAGCTACATGTACCAGCGTCTGCCGTACAGCAGAGGATCAGGACGACAGGATGAGGAGGAGGAGGATGAGGAGGAGGAAGATGGGGGCACCCGGGGAGAGCACCGATCTGCAGGAGGAAGAGGAGGAGGAGGAGGAGGAGGAGACATGGTAACCAACCGGGGGTCTCTGTGTGTGTGTGCGTGTGTGTGTGTGTGTGTGTGTGTGTTTACACTTATTGTGACAGTACGTCGGGGTTAAACAACTTCGCTGCCATTGCCGCTGCAGTGGTTTTCAACCTTTCGGATATCAGGGCCCACTATTTATTCATCATTTGAGCCACGGAGGACCACCATTGGATGACTTATATTCACCCTTTGATTTACATTGTTTAGGACAGTAAATTGGTTAACACGTTAAAGGTAGGGTAAGTGATTTGAAATTCATGGTGTAGTACCAGCCTGGTGCACTAGGGGTCCCCAAGAGTAGCTACACTATGTGAACCTGCTGCTCCATCCTGATTGGAGGAGAATTCACCCTCCACCTGGGGAACTTTTATTAGCTCCTCTGCTAACGTGGGGGAGGGGGAAACTCCATATATGGTCTGCACACCTTATAATAGAGCATTTTAACAGAAACAAAATTTTTGGGGGTGATATCTGACAAAAGTGAAATCACTTCCCCTACCTTTAAGCACGTGGAACCATTTGCGCCCATTAAATCAGCGCACCTGCGATATCGTTTCCTTCCGGACCGAGTTTTCGGACGCGCATGACGTCGCCGGGATTCATCTCAAAAGTGGCTAGAATTAGAACTAGTGGCCAAAACAAAGAACCAACGGGGAACAAAGAGAGATCATATACTTCCTACTGCGACTAACTACAGTATAGCTCTGCGTCGTCAAAAGCGAGCACTTTGATTACGGTTTTATAGCTCTTGATTTATTAGCGCTCCAAGATTTTTCTCCCCATCAGTTCTAATGGGACCGGAGGAAGACTTTGGGTGACGGACCTGTCGATTTACGGCAAGACTCACAAACCAGGCAAGATGACACGGTAGCCTCCGGAGCTCCGATTTGAATTAATTAATCTTTGTCTATTTGATTACACTCTGCACTCTGCTACTCTTTATTGGGACTCGATTAAACAGAGTTCTCTGCAGCTTAGACTGTTAATATCACACAATCGCACATCGTGTCCATGGGCATCCATTCAATGTGATCCTTTCTGGAGGCGGCCATCTTACTACAGGGTAAACAAGAGCAGTCACATAGTGGCTCTATCGAGGCGGCCATCTTACTACAGGGTAAACAACAAGAGCAGTCACATAGTGTCTCTATGGAGGCGGCCATCTTACTACAGGGTAAACAACAAGAGCAGTCACATAGTGTCTCTATGGAGGCGGCCATCTTACTACAGGGTAAACAACAAGAGCAGTCACATAGTGGCTCTATGGAGGCGGCCATCTTACTACAGGGTAAACAACAAGAACAGTCACATAGTGTCTCTATGGAGGCGGCCATCTTACTACAGGGTAAACAAGAGCAGTCACATAGTGTCTCTATGGAGGCGGCCATCTTACTACAGGGTAAACAACAAGAACAGTCACATAGTGGCTCTATGGAGGCGGCCATCTTACTACAGGGTAAACAACAAGAACAGTCACATAGTGTCTCTATGGAGGCGGCCATCTTACTACAGGGCAAACAAGAGCAGTCACATAGTGGCTCTATGGAGGCGGCCATCTTACTACAGGGTAAACAACAAGAGCAGTCACATAGTGTCTCTATGGAGGCGGCCATCTTACTACAGGGTAAACAACAAGAGCAGTCACATAGTGTCTCTATGGAGGCGGCCATCTTACTACAGGGTAAACAACAAGAGCGGTCACATAGTGTCTCTATGGAGGCGGCCATCTTACTACAGGGTAAACAAGAGCAGTCACATAGTGTCTCTATGGAGGCGGCCATCTTACTACAGGGTAAACAAGAGCAGTCACATAGTGGCTCTATGGAGGCGGCCATCTTACTACAGGGTAAACAACAAGAGCAGTCACATAGTGTCTCTATGGAGGCGGCCATCTTACTACAGGGTAAACAAGAGCAGTCACATAGTGTCTCTATGGAGGCGGCCATCTTACTACAGGGTAAACAACAAGAGCAGTCACATAGTGGCTCTATGGAGGCGGCCATCTTACTACAGGGTAAACAACAAGAGCAGTCACATAGTGGCTCTATGGAGGCGGCCATCTTACTACAGGGTAAACAACAAGAGCAGTCACATAGTGTCTCTATGGAGGCGGCCATCTTACTACAGGGTAAACAACAAGAGCAGTCACATAGTGGCTCTATGGAGGCGGCCATCTTACTACAGGGTAAACAAGAGCAGTCACATAGTGGCTCTATGGAGGCGGCCATCTTACTACAGGGTAAACAAGAGCAGTCACATAGTGGCTCTATGGAGGCGGCCATCTTACTACAGGGTAAACAACAAGAGCAGTCACATAGTGGCTCTATGGAGGCGGCCATCTTACTACAGGGTAAACAACAAGAACAGTCACATAGTGGCTCTATGGAGGCGGCCATCTTACTACAGGGTAAACAAGAAGAGCAGTCACATAGTAGCTCTATGGAGGCGGCCATCTTACTACAGGGTAAACAAGAGTGTTCACATAGTGGCTCTATGGAGGCGGCCATCTTACTACAAACTACAGGGTAAACAACAAGAGCAGTCACATAGTGGCTCTATGGAGGCGGCCATCTTACTACAGGGTAAACAAGAGCAGTCACATAGTGGCTCTATGGAGGCGGCCATCTTACTACAGGGTAAACAAGAGCAGTCACATAGTGGCTCTATAGAGGCAGCCATCTTACTACAGGGTAAACAACAAGAGCAGTCACATAGTGGCTTTTTGGAGGCGGCCATCTTACTACAGGGGTCAGGAGATCCCAGATGATGTTGATGATGATGTCATCAATATTGGACCAGCCACTCATACTCATACTCACCTGACCTAAGACCCTTAGATCTCCATATGTGGGGCTGACCTGTTCTATTTGTACATTTACATTATGTTGATCCTTCCCCATCCACGCTCCCTCTTTCATGCCTCCATTTCGACTGATGCCATTGCGCTTTTCGTGTGTGTGTACAGATGCAGTGCGAGGACTCCTCTGATTGGCTGCTGGAGCTGCTGACAGACGTGCAGCTGCAGCAGTATTTCATCCGGATCAGAGACCAGCTCAACGTCACGCTGCTCTCGCACTTCGACTACGTCAAGAACGAAGACCTGGAGAAGATCGGAATGGGACGACCCGGTGAGGAGATATGAAGTCTTAGACCACGGGTTTTCAACCTTTTTTATCACCAGGGCCCACTATTTATTCAGTGTTTGAGCCACGGACCACCATTTGATGACATTGTAGCGCCACAGACCCCAAAACTAAAGATTTCTTTCGTTTTTTGTGCACAATACCAGGCCTGATTTGGGAAACAAAAAAAGTCATGCAGATCAAAATGACCATTAATCTTCTACATTCTCTAGTTGTGTAGACTTGGGCTAATTCACATGATGAATATTTTAACACTTGGGAGCGTAAAACATGAAACCAAATGAACTTGCAAGGTTCCATTTGGTTTCATGTTTACGCCCTCAAGAGTTACATCTGGTTAACCAACTTTCCATTTAGCTGGAGACCACCTGGAATCCTCCGGACCACCTGTTGAAAACCCCTTGTCTACACGTTCTCAAGTGGAGTCTCTGTCGTAGCAAACATAACCGCCTCCTTTTCACATTGACCTATTATAGTGCAAAACACATTTTTTTTGGTGGAAAAAGCCTCAAATCGTCAAATTGCCATCCAATGCATGTGAAGGGAATGGAACCCTTTTCACGATGGCCTACTGTATAGCGCCACCAGGAGGCCACAGCCTGGTGGAGACCTGTGCCCAACAGGGCAGGTTTTTTTTTTTTAGATTTTTCTTTCTTTCTTTCTTTTTCCCTCTCTCTCTCTCCATTGGATTTCCTTATCTTTTGTGTTTTTTGTTTGTTTGTTTCAGGTCAGAGGAGATTGTGGGAGGCAGTGAAGAGAAGGAGAGCTCTTTACAAACGCAAGTCCTGGATGAGCAAGGTACACATTTACGTATTCACCATAGTGTCAACCCCTTACCCCTGTGTCTGATCACTGGTTAGACTGGTATATTCACCATAGTGTCAACCCCTTACCCCTGTGTCTGATCACTGGTTAGACTGGTATATTCACCATAGTGTCAACCCCTTACCCCTGTGTCTGATCACTGGTTAGACTGGTATATTCACCATAGTGTCAACCCCTTACCCCTGTGTCTGATCACTGGATTAGACTGGTTATATTCACCATAGTGTCACCATAGTGTCAACCCTTACCCCTGTGTCTGATCACTGGTTAGACTGGTATATTCACCATAGTGTCAACCCCTTACCCCTGTGTCTGATCACTGGTTAGACTGGTATATTCACCATAGTGTCAACCCCTTACCCCTGTGTCTGATCACTGGTTAGACTGGTATATTCACCATAGTGTCAACCCCTTACCCCTGTGTCTGATCACTGGTTAGACTGGTATATTCACCATAGTGTCAACCCCTTACCCCTGTGTCTGATCACTGGTTAGACTGGTATATTCACCATAGTGTCAACCCCTTACCCCTGTGTCTGATCACTGGTTAGACTGGTATATTCACCATAGTGTCAACCCCTTACCCCTGTGTCTGATCACTGGTTAGACTGGTATATTCACCATAGTGTCAACCCCTTACCCCTGTGTCTGATCACTGGTTAGACTGGTATATTCACCATAGTGTCAACCCCTTACCCCTGTGTCTGATCGCTGGTTAGACTGGTATATTCACCATAGTGTCAACCCCTTACCCCTGTGTCTGATCACTGGTTAGACTGGCATATTCACCATAGTGTCAACCCCTTACCCCTGTGTCTGATCACTGGTTAGACTGGTATATTCACCATTTTGAAAAATAATTCATATAAAGACGATTTCGCCGCAGCCAAAGCCAACTCAGGTGACGTGGCAACACACACAATATCTAATCAGCAAGAAGTAGAAAACGGCAGGATACAACACTTTTTGTTTCGTTTTTCATCTTAGAAATGAGTTGATCGTCCCAAAAGATTGTGTGTGTCATCATGATTTGTCACGACCCGAGTTGGCGTTGTCCGCGTTGTAATCGTCTTCATATAAATTATTTTCGAGAAGTCTATGAGAAAAATGAATGGGGAAAGCGCTTCTGGAAGCGGGGCGGTGACGTCACTGCGCAGGTCTGTAAGGCCTATACCGATATACTCTCTCTCTCTCTCTCTCTCTCTCTCTCTCTCTCTCTCTCTCTCTCTCTCTCTCTCAGGTGTTTCCGGGTAAGCGGCCCGACGCCGACCCCCAGCACCCCGCCTCTGCCCCGCCTCCCCTCCAGGGGGGCGTGGCCTCGGGCGAGGCTGGGGGCGGGGCCTCGCTCACCTGCCTGATCCGGGAGGCGGAGCTACAGCTGGGGGAGCGGCTGGGAGACGGAACGTTCGGCGTGGTCAGGAGAGGAGAGTGGACCGGACCCAACGGACGAGTGGTGAGAGAGAGAGAGAGAGAGCCACATTTATAGATTTAATTGAATTGCTATTATGGTGTTGTTTTGTCACGATTGTAATTAACTCTTAACACTTTGTGTACCGAATGCATTTTGGTGTTTTATCTGTTGAAAAACAGCAGATCTACATCTCATACAGGGCTTGACACTAACACTTGCCCGCTTGCCCGGGGCAAGTAAAAAAAATGGTGGGGCAAGTGAAGACTGCTACCTGGTTGCCCCATCGGGCAAGTGTGCAACATAGTGCACTATAACACAACACAAGATAAATTTGTCTTGAAGGCAGTCATTGCACTCTGCCTCTGTGTCTTTCCCTGCTTTCTAGATATCCACAATTCCAGGCTGGATTTGGGAAACAAAACAGGCAAATTAGTCAGACCTGGGCTAATTAAGAATTAATTTTAACTCTTGAGAGTGTAAAAATGAAACCAAATGGACCCGCAAGGGTCCATTTGGTTTCATTTTTACGTTCTCAAGAGTTACATCTGGTTAACTAACTTAACTGGGGACCACCTGGAACCTGGGGGGCAAGTGACCATGACCTGAGGGCAAGTAGAACCTGACTTGCACTTGCCCGATGGGCAAGTGCCTCGGAGACCTTAGTGTCAACCCCTGACGCCACATTTATAGATTCAACGCACTGTGTCCTGTCTAGATTTCTAGTTTCTGAATAACATAATATTCAAAGATTTGCACCACGTTTTCACGATTTTTCAAAAATAGCAGAGATACAAGCTCATAGCACGCCACACTCGGTGGCGCGCTATGAGCTTGTACAGCTGCTATTTTTCAATAGTTAAAACATAATGCTTAGAACACCAAAACACGTTCAGTACACTAAGGGTTTTAATTGAATTCAGGGCCGGATCTAGGAATGGGCATGGGGGGGGGGGGGGGGGCAATGCCCTCCTAAATGCCCTGCCTGCCCCACCAAACACGTTGGCACCCACTGAGCAATGAGACGTCCCAATGACGTCATTTATGGGTCATTTTTCGACGTCCAATTTTGGTCGGTGGGGGGTCCAGAGTGAAAGTTTTTATGACGTCTTTTTAGGACGTCTTCTGAACGTCAGTTTTGAACGTCGACTGGACCGCTAAATGAGGACCAATTGTATCCAAATGTGGTCAATTGTGGACGTCTTTTCAACGTCTTTTTCTGACGTTCCCTGGAAGTCCAGTTTTGAACGTCCAATTTTGGTCAGTGGGGGGTCCAGAGTGAAAGTTTTTATGACGTCTTTTTATGACGTCTCCTGAACGTCAGTTTTGAACGTCGACAGGACGGCTAAATGAGGCCCAAATCTAATCCAAATGTGGTCATTTGTTGACGTCTTTTCAACGTCTTTTTCTGACGTTCCCTGGAAGTCCAGTTTTGAACGTCCAATTTTGGTCAGTGGGGGGTCCAGAGTGAAAGTTTTTATGACGTCTTTTTATGACGTCTTCTGAACGTCAGTTTTGAACGTCGACTGGACCGCTACATGAGGACCGATTGTATCCAAATGTGGTCAATTGTGGACGTCTTTTCAACGTCTTTTTCTGACGTCTTCTGAACATCCAATTTTGAACGTCAACTGGACTGCCGATTCTGGTCCAAATGTGGTCGTTGTGGTCTTTTCAGCGTCCAATTCTAATCCATTTCCCCCTCTTCTATACAGCCGGCTGTGCGCATAATTGTAGTCCCATCTTCAGATGACCATAGCTATCCTGATCATTTCCCCCCTTACTTTGGCTAAACAGCAAAGTTAATACTGGTATGCTGTTCCAAAAGAAACTAAGGGAAAATGAACAGGATAAAAATGGTGCCACCTTTTGAAAACGAGGATTAGTTATGCACAGAGCCGGCTGCAGAGGAGAAGGGGGAATAGACTAGAATTGAACGTTAAAAATGTCCACAATGACCACATTTGGACCAGAATCGTCTCTAGCGGTCCAGTCCATGCTCCCTTAAAATAGACATACATATAAAACACATACATTTCACTATTTATTAACAAGCACTTTTAGTGATGCACATAAAACTTTGCATAATAACTTTGCAACAATAACTTATATTGCAACAATATAAACTTTGCATGCAGAGTATGCTCGGTGGGCTGTATACTGGGTTGTTTCGGGCCTAAAATGCCCTTTGGGGCCCCTATAATGTGCCAAAATACTTTTGGGGGCCATCCTTTTCTTTTTGTTATCCCATTGATGACCGAGACTTAGGCATCAATGGGATAACAAAAAGAATAGGATGAATGTTGTTAGGTCAAATACATAGTTAAAATAAACACAATAAATAAACAAATATAATTTAAAAACTCAAAATGAAACCGTGAGATTGGGTAGAACAGAAAATATAAATATAAATAATTTCAAAAGGAGGTCAAAAAAGATTGTCAATTACAAATGTTTACAGACAAGTCTCCCAACGGTACCTCATTTCAAAGACCATTTATCAACATGTGGAAGTTCCTTTCTGCAAACATGAGATGAAAATTATTCATAGAACTTTCCAAACCGCTAAAGATGTTGTGGTGAAACTTGACATGATTACAACCATCAGTAACATTATCTTCTGCATGACTCTTCTGAAACAAACACTGAACTGTGGTCCCAGAAGGGAACCTCAGGTGCAAAATAAAACATTAACTTCGGTAACTCGTATGATGTGAAAGATTTGAGAACCAATGTTACAAAAGATGTTTTTTTTTTTTTTTTTTTTACATCAGAACACAGGGATGAAACGGGAACAAACTTGACATCACAGGCAGGGGGAGAAGAGGTTAAAAGAGAGAAAGTCGCTTGATTGAGTCCAACTGATGATGCACTCCAGAATGTGTTTCCCACTCAGGTCTCTGAACTTTCCAGACCCTTGCAGTTCTAGGTGCACAAAATCTTAGAAGTTTCAAAGTTTGTGACTTGGCCCAAAAGTCCAGGCAGGCACCCAAAGACAGGCCAAATGTAAAACAAGTGTAAGAGCCACTTCAGCCAATACACCTAACCACCATCAATTTAAACAATTACCCCTCCTGTGCCAGAAAACAACACGAACGTATAAAAATAAAATAAATCATGCATGCCCCTGGCAGTGGCATGCGGTGTTCCGCTGCATGTTGTTTGATGACTTCCTCTGTGGCGTCCGGGTGTATCTTCAAAACGGCATCTGCAGAGTAGAATAGCAAAAATTACATTTATGCAAAGGCAACAAGTCTCTATACTTGTGGTGAAACGCATCTTGGTAATTCATTTCCAATAAGAGGCATGTGTTTATTTTGGACATGCAAAGGAGAACAAAGCAGGGGGAGAGCTGAAGAATGTTGATTTTTTTTTTTTTTTTTACGCTAGGCAGAAAAGCCCTGACGCACGGTTTGTCAACTGGATCCGTGATGACTTTAAAACATCACCACAGGTCCATGGCGACAATGCCAGTTTCACACAGTCCGTGTGAAAAGCCCATTATGTAAAGACATGTTACCTGAACATCCACTACTACAGCATAATACAAAGCGGGCTCCTTTCCTTCCCTCTGGAATGGTTTCTACCAGAAACAGTTTGCTGGTGAGCTGTAGAAATGTTTTGCCAAAATATAGGGTGCATATTTTCTTTCCTTGGTTACAGGGCTGGAAATTAACTTTTGACCTACTTGCCAAGTGGCAAGTAGATGAAAAAAGTTACTTGCCAGCCAGATTTGTTTTACTCACCAAATGCCAAAATTAACACTTTACTGACATCACTATAATGACATAGTAGGCATCATAGTGTCATCCTGTCACAGTTTTTATGCTGCAGATTAAAGACAAATCGTTATCCGACTGTGTATGATACAGTTACAGAACTATGACATAGAACGTGCACTCGCTGTATTCAGACAGCCGTGTTGTATACACTAGTCGCTAAAAATCCTTCTCGACAAACAGGAAAACTGCTCACTAGTGGCGAGTGCTAATTTCCAACTCTGCTTGGTTAACATGAATTATGGGCTTACCTTTAACTACTTTGTACAGGGTGGTTGTCCCAAAGGCCGTTTTCTCCTTCGTTTTCTTCTTCTTCTTTTGCCTGGACTGCATTACTGAAGAGTCTGGGAAAAAATAACAATGACATTTAAATGAAAAGTTTTATATCATGTTCCCAAATACTCCTAACCCTTAACATCCCCTTAGTCCATTTGCGACGGCGGCGGCAGTCGCAAGGCCCATTGCAACGGGAGGCTTCCCGCCGTGACGGGAGAGGGCCTGTGGTGACGGATGTGCCCTTCGCGGCGGGAGGGCTCCCGTTGCAACGGGTGTTGCGACTGCCGTTGCAGTCGCAATTGGATCTCGCTGGCTATCTCCCGATTAGTCGTCCCCCATTATCACCTGTCACTCAACACCAAACAAAGTTCGTAAAGAACAGCAGGTACACAACCACACACCAAATAACTGATCAGATATAGAAAAAAAAAAAATCACAGCTTACACAAACACCACACAAGGGTTCAAGTATGTCTCATGTTGAACACACCTGTCAATGACCTTATGTACAGTCCCTCAGGCTTCTTCCACGAATGCGGGACAGCTGGAGCTAGACATGTCCCGATCCGATACATATAATCGGATAGTCACCCGATTTTAGCCTAAAGTACTCGTACTCGGCATCGGGAAAATGGTCCGATTGTTAATCCGATATACAAATAAACAAAACGAAACGCTATTGCAGCACACACACACACGTGATGGAACACCAGCAAACAACAGCAGCAGAGAGAGAGAGAGAGAGACAGAGAGAGAGAGAGAGAGAGAGACAGCGAGAGAGAGACAGAGACAGAGAGAGACAGAGACAGAGACAGAGAGAGACAGAGAGAGAGAGAGAGAGAGAGAGAGAGAGAGACAGCGAGAGAGAGACAGAGACAGAGAGAGACAGAGACAGAGACAGAGAGAGACAGAGAGAGAGAGAGAGAGACAGAGAGAGAGAGAGAGAGAGAGAGAGAGAGAGAGAGAGAGAGAGAGAGCTAGCAAGCGCGAAGTTAGCTTACCTTACAGTATCATTATATCCACTTGTTGCTTGCTACTGGCAAAGGCTACAGGAAAAATGTATAATCCACAAGTGGGTCCATAATCCTTTGCATTTAGAAGGCCTATATTGCCAGCTTGCACGTTGCATTGTACTGGCAGACAGTTAAAAGAATTCTGCATTCTGCAGCTGCACTGAAAACACAACGTCGTGTCCCGCGGTTATATGAGTAGCCGTGACCCGTTAAAAACTGTTACCACTATCCTTTTGTGGTGCTAAGGTGCAGGTTTCTATAGGTCACCTTTATGATGTGACATACAACACAAAAAGACAGTAATGAAGTTGTCTTGTCTAAAAATATAGCTGCAAGCAGCAATAAAACGTGACCAAGCAAGCAGCAATAAGGAGTCAGAACAATACGCAGAAGAAGGAACATAAAATCTCAGAAGCAGATTATTATTATTATTTTTTTTTTGTGGGGGGGGCAGAAAAAAAATTAAAGAAGCTGTTTGTTTCTGTGTCTACAATAAACACTACAGTACTACTTGACAATGATTCACAAGTCTTGACTCCTGTTATTGTAATTAATCATTGCATTATCTTTACAAGTAGTAGTTATAAGTTATTAAAATCGTGAGTTTTCGTAAAAAGGCGTGACCGTGGTGGAGCGCCAAACTTCGCCCCAAACAGGAAGTGGTACTTGCACCTGATTGGTCGATACTATTTCCTGCCATAACTCCTCAATGCTATGTCATAGAGACATATGGGTGACATCATTGGACTATTAATGAGTCCCTGACGCGTCCCTGACGTTGATTGGTGTAACTTAGCCCCGCCCCCTCTTCTGATTGGTCGATACTATTTCCTGCCATAACTTCTCAATGCTATGTCATAGAGACATAATGGTGGTATCATTGGACTATGTTTTGGCTCCTTGTGACTTAGCCGCGTCCCCTTTTCTGATTGGCCGATATTTGCCCAACACTTGCACGATCGAGGGCCCGTTAATCGCTGCTTGCAGCTTTAATTATGACATTGTAATCAAGTTGGAGGAAAATGGAGTAAAATAAGTGGTTACTAAAAAAAATCTTGGTATCGGTAATAGGTATCGGGAATCGGGTGACTACTGAAAGAAAGGTATCGGTATCGGATCGGTATGAAAAAAGTGGCATCGGGACATCTCTACCTGGAGCACCTGTTGGAATAAGTACATGACAACTGTAACATACACAATTGTCAAATCTGATCTGGCTGGGGAGGGCCACAAACACACAGACACACATATGGCCGGATTTACACTGGCAGCCAAATATAGCCCGAGTCAGATCTCTCACTTCAAGATTGGAATCTGATTCGTGAAAAGAAGTCTGAACACAGACAGGTCACATGGAATCTGATTTTCAAACATCTGACCTGAGCCACTTCAATATGTGGTTTCAAATCTGATTTCTAACGATGTGACTCAGTCTGGATTCAGTATCCTGATCTAACTACACATTACATTTCAAACTAGCAAAAACATCACTTGCAGTCTGTCTACAGACTACAGAGTGCAATAATTGCATTTTGATTAATAAGTGGCAAGCGTTGAAATTGAAATAAAACAATTTTATACTGGATGTCTGTCCAATTTGTTTGACTCCATTGTCCATTCACAGAAATATATTGGGAAAATAGGAGATCTGCAAGTAAACAATGCCTACAATACATTGTAATGCATGCCTTTTAAACACAGCAACCAAAGCAGCCGATGCAGGGCGCACAGTTCTTTGACAGATCCGATCTGATCACTTACAAATGCTGTATGAACGGTTGGGCTAAATGATCGGGAAATCTGATTATATCTGATTTGGCTGTATGTGACTGCAGTCTAAACCCGGCCTAACATACGTCATCCTAATTGTCAAATCCAATTGGCTGGGGGCCACAAACACACAGACATACTAACATACGCACAAAGTCAAATGTAGAAGCAGCTGGCGCTGCTTAAAAATAAGTATACACATTTCATTTTCTTTTTCTAATGTTTGTTAGTTCTGGGCTTTTAAAGCCTACCAGTGTGTTGAAGGTTTCAGGATCTCCCAGCCGGTTCTCCTCTCACTGGAGCTGTTCTAGTGACTCGATCGTCTCAATACGATCGGCTGATGTCGGCTCATGGCTCTTAATTCTGCGCATCTCGTTGCGGACCTTGAGCATGAGGTTTAGAAACTTCTTCTGGTATACTGGAAAAAAGAGAAAAAAAAAATCTATTAACAAATGTTAAGTCTGAGATTATAGATAGAAACGAATGTTGAAAAATACTAATTCAATAGCAGTTTGTGAATCCTGGTAGAACGGTCAAGGAGAGGGCATATTATTAGGATAGAAAATTTAAAAGAAAATAAAAAGTTCTCTTGGCCGAGTCCTGTCTTCATTGAAAGACAGTGGCTCAGAACTTACAGTACCTTCCCATGGTAACGGGAACAACCCATCCCTCAAAGTAGGATCTGGACCTGTTCAAGAGGGATACAATTAAAAAGGATGTTTTAGAAAATAACTAAGCAGATTTTATCAATATCAGAAGGCCCGCATTAAAACATGCCAAAAGAAGGTTCTTAAGTTTTCAAATGGTATTTGTATTTTTCTTAACAAGGTCACTATTAACATAAGAAATAATTACATGGTGATGAGGTCCAACCTACGACGACTAGATCCATGTGAGGCTGCAAAAGACAGAAGTAGGTTCTTTAGATTCCAAACACTGATTTTCAAGCAGGTCAACACCATTAACCACTTAAACTCCAGCATCGGATTTGTGGGGAAAGCTTCCACTGAAAACAGCCAACCGCCAAGTTCACAATGCGACGCACCACGTCGCATCGTGAACTTTAATTTCTAGGCCCAGGGCTTGGCACTAAGACTTGCCTGCTTGCCCGGGCAAGTAAAAAAAATGGTGGGGCAAGTGAAGACTGCTACCTGGTTGCCCGATCGGGCAAGTGTGTGACTTAGTGCGCAATAACACAACACAAGATAAATTTGTCTTGAAGGTGGTCATTGCGACCTGGGCTAATTAAGATGATGAATTTTAACTCTTGTAAAATGAAACCAAATGGACCCGCAAGGGTCCATTTGGTTTCATTTTTACACTCTCAAGAGTTACATCTGGTTAACCAACTTAGCTGGGGACCACCTGGAACCCTCTCAGGGACCACGTGTTGAAAACCCCTGGTTTAAAGCACCCACTTAAGTGCAAAATTTACAATATATTTTTGGGGGGCAAGTGACCATGACCTGAGGGCAAGTAGAACCTGACTTGCCCGATGGGCAAGTTCTTCGGAGACCTTAGTGTCAACCCCTGTAGGCCCCAAGTTTGACATGCATTAATGGACATCCATTTAATGGCATTTGCATCTATAAAAACTCCAGCTTATATAGTAAAATCAATGCTAACTTTAAGCTTTTCCCCATTTGTACACTATCAGAGTTACAGACCAATAATTTAGATCCTAACATCCATCCTTTAGCTGGGTACCCACTGGGGCTCCCTCAAGGACCCCTGGGTGCCCGGACCTTACATAAGAGAACCGTGGGCATAGACCATTTTGCTAAATCCGACTTTAGTACTATGGCAATAACACTGAAAAAGAACATAACGATGAGCAGATAAATAAATGGATCACAGTCTACAATACATCCAGCTATAATTAACAGTGAAGCAGTGAATAAACAGTTAAAAAAAGGTCAACCAAAGAACTAGATTCCTATACAGGATCTCCCCACTGGTCAACAAAGACACTTTGAAGACTATAACGGGAGCCCTAGTACAAGGTTTCTTTGACCACGCCTGCACCTCTTGGTACCACAGCACCACAAAAGGCACTGAAAACTAAGGACCTCCCAAAACAAACTGGTCAGGCTGCTAGGTGGCCTCACACCACGAACACACCTCACCCCTGCCCACTTTGACAGTCTGGGTTGGCTTAGGGTTGACGAGAGAGTACAACATCTCGCAATGGGTCTGGTAGACAAGATTCGATACTCTACTACCAAAATACCCATGTACCTGTCCAAATACTTCCTTAATGTCATGTGGTCCACTCACACAACACCGAGGGAGTGCTACTAACCATGTCCAACCCAGATTTTTCACAAACAAGGGACTCAATTCTTCTCGCTCATATGCCACCAAAATGTGGAACGCCCTACCAACAGTCATTAAGACTTGCGAATCCCTAGCCGCATTGCACAACACCAGAGGGAGTGCTACTAACCATGTCCAACCCAGATTTTTCACAAACAAGGGACTCAATTCTTCTCGCTCATATGCCACCAAAATGTGGAACACCCTACCAACAGTCATTAAGACTTGCGAATCCCTAGCCGCATTGCAACTCTAGATTCTTTTATAATTGGAATGTATTGCATCTAGAGCCATAGCCGAAATGTCATCAGTGATGACCTGTATTAAACGACGTCAAACTCACAACTTTGCAGCTGTAGAGAAAGTTTGATACATCCTCTGTCGGTCTACAAGGGTTTTGTGCCATAATAATCCACCGTAGACACATTATGAGCTACTTTCTGTCCTAGGTAGTCCTCAACATACATCACGAGCTGCCATCTTGAAAATAAGAGCCAAGGGGGAGTGCTTGTTTTATACACTAACATACACAAACAGCAGGTAGCGATTTGGGTTGGCTTAGGGTTGACGACACTCACGACAGAGTACAACATCTCGCAATGGCTTTGGTCCACAAGATACGATACTCTACCAAAATACCCTTGTACCTATCCAAATACTTCCTAAATGTCAATGAGGTCCACTCCCACAATACCAGAGGGAGTGCTACTAACCATGTCCGTCCGACCCAGATTTGGCACAAACAAGGGTCTTAATTCCTTCCACTCATATGCCACCAAAATGTGGAATGCCCTACCAACAGTCAAAGGCATGTGAATCCCTTGACTCCTTCAAAACCGCTCTCAAAGGGCACCTACAGATGGCTGCAATTCGAAACTGGCCTTTGTAAAACAAAAATGTATATAAAATCCCCCACCCACCCCGCCTCTCCTCATTGTACATTTCTCTTTTCCCTTTTTACCTCCACTATGATTTTACCTCAATGATTTGCTGCTTCTGATTTTACTGAAGTAGTTGTTTTATATGTACGGTATTTGAATGCCTTAATGAAATGAACAAGTTGGCCACTATTGTAAACAAGTGTATGCTTAACTAGTGTGTCCAATCAGCTTTTTCAGATTTGATGCAGTTGTACTTGAATTGTACTGTAATTCTCCAAGCTGTTATCAGTTTTGTTGTAGTGTGTACTTGACTTGTACTGTAACTCTCATCTCTGTCAATAAAGATTTCATTCATTCATTCTTATTTTCAAGATGGCAGCTCATGTTGTTTGTTGAGGACTACCCAGGACAGAAAGTAGCTCATAATATGTCTAGCAGTGGATTTTTATGAGACAAAACCCTTGCAGATCAACAGAGGATATATCAAGCTTTCTCTACAGTTGCGAAGTTTGTGAGTTTGACGTTGTTTAATACAGGCAGGCAATGGCTGCAATACGAAACTGGTCTCTGTAAAAAATAATTTGTAAATACAATTCCCCCTACCTACCCCTTCTCCCTTTTGTGCATTTCTCTTTTCCTTTTTTACCACAACTATGATTTTACTCCTCTATGATTTGCTACTTCTGGCTTTACAGAAGTAATTATACTGCATGTCTCTGAATGTCTTAATGAAATGAACAAGTTGGCCACTATTGTAAACAAGTGTATGCTTAACTAGTGTCCATTTTTTTCAGATTTGATGCAGTTGTACTTGAATTGTACTGTAATTCTCCAAGCTGTTATAAGTTTTGTTGCTGTGTGTACATGACCTGATACTCTCAATTTCTGTCAATACAAATTCCATTCATTCATTCATTCATTCATTCATTCATTCATTCATTCATTCATTCATTCATTCATTCAACCAACCACTTAAACCCTAGCATTGGTCTTGTGGATAAAGCTGCCACTGAAAACAGCCGAGCAACAAGCCCATACATCGCTAGTACAGGCCTCATAACCAAACATGTTAAAAATAATAAAGTATAATAGATAATATAATATTCAACGTTCTGCTTTGTTTCTGCTAACAACGGTGTGGCGGCCAGGCTGACTCGCTAGTACAGGCCTCAACCAACCAAACATGTTAAAAAATAACGTACCGGTAGTATAATGTATAACAGGGGTGCCCAACCTTTTTTGACCCAAGATCTACTTTTCAGCAGCCAACTCCTCCGGGATCTACCAGTTCAATATCAACATTTCAAACCACACGCATCGTTGCCAGCCTGCAACTTCACAACAACACAACACTACTTTGTTTTACCACTTTACTTTATGTCCATATAAGCATAAAGTACAACAGACTTGTCATAAATAGGCCTACAACAGTACAACATAAGTACAACAGACTTGGTCAAACACTGCCATTACAAATGCAATCATAATAAGAACAGTCCAGAATATTCCATTATAAGTTGCAGAACAGTCCATTACACGTTGCAGAACAATACTGTTGGCAAATTCACAGATAGCAGACAACAATCCTCCAAATGAGCCGCTTTGTAGACAGACTGACACGCGCGCGCACACACACACACACACACACACACACACACACACACACACACACACACACACACACACACACACA
Organism: Benthosema pterotum; assembly: GCA_039105355.1. Taxonomy (NCBI): domain Eukaryota; kingdom Metazoa; phylum Chordata; class Actinopteri; order Myctophiformes; family Myctophidae; genus Benthosema; species Benthosema pterotum. Next base: position 47,958,660 of record CM076982.1, on the reverse strand, counting down.
CACACACACACACACGCTCGCTCTTTTTTCTTCTCCACCCCATTTTTTTTTCTTTCCCCCCACATCTCCAGAGATCTACTTGTGATCAGGCCGAGATCTACCAATAGATCCCGATCTACTGGTTGGGCTCCCCTGATGTAACTTAGGCTACTCGGCGCTAGCTTTGTTAGCACAAGTTAGCATTCACACTAGCTATAGAATAACCTTTGCAACATCTCCAAACATACATTCTTAGCGACTGGACATGTGCTTGTTCATGTGCGGTTGGGTTACAGTTGCATTCTTCCATATCATTTCACTTATAATTAAAATAATATTATAATACTGCTTACCTTCGATTTGTTTTGAAGAAGTGACTTGTCTGAAGAACCGAACTGGAGTCGCGTCGGTTGGCACGGCTGTATAGTGCTGAATGGTAGCTGCAGGATGGCCCCGCCCACCAGGTCGTGGCAGCCAATCACAGGGGTGTTCAGTATTAGGTCATTTTGCCTCGGCCAATCACAATAGTTCTTACCTATTCAAACTGTATTATTTAATTTAATGTTTTTTCCCCCAATATTGTTTGATAAAATCTAATGTAATTATGACTTATGGGATCACACTCTCTTGCACATATATCTTCATTATAAATTAAATAAATATAAAATTAAGTTTTAAAATGTTGATGCATGTTTTTCACTATTGTTTTATATGACAAAATATAGAATCCTAATCTAATTATGGTTGTGATGACTAGCACATATATCATCATAATAAATTAAATAAATCTAAATTTTAAGTTTGATTCAGATCCATCCATGTCAAAATACTGCCTGCATAGATCAACAATTAGACTAGCCTGTTTATTCAGAAATATGATGTCCAAGTCTATTTAGTGTCACAATGTTAAACGTATTAGACCCAATTGTTTACAAGAAAATGAGATAGTATACTTTGTAGGCCTACTGTTGGTGTCCAGTTATGTGACCAGATCCAAAATGTTCATTTGAGGGACAGTGCAGCTGTCTGTGTGGGACAATGTGGGACAGGGACAGGGGCAGATTGGCCATCTGGCATACAGGGGTGGACCATCCAGTATTGGGGCCTTTGGGGCCCTCAAAATGCCCTAAAATATTTTTGGGACGCTTGAAAAGTCTGTGGGACTGTCTTGCGCAAAGAGGGGCGTCTGGTCACCCTGTGTCCAGTCCTTATCACCATACAACAATGTCAAGGTTCAAGGTTACTTAATTTCATCTCTAAGGAGAAATTTGTCTTGGACATACAGACTTAAACATGCAATACATTACAAGACATTACAGTACAATACATTAAGGCACCCATGTGAATCGTACACCCCCACAGCAGGTACACATCCCTGATATAATAATAATTAAGAGAGAAGACAAGACAACATGTTTTCAGTGTAACGGAGAGACCTTTACACCTTGTCTTAGCGTCTTCTCCTCCCCCCTCTGTAAGGGAATCATAGGAGTGTGGTTATAGGTACAAAGGAGAACCTAAACCTGCTAGATACCTCCTGTTATAATGGCCTGTCCTGTGTGTGTGCAGTACATCTGGATGAGGACCTCTTTTCACATGTTGTATAGTGCAGCAGCGTAGTTTATTGAAAGTTGTCTTTAGTTGGTCAAAAGGTAGGGAGTGCAAATACCGCATCATTGTTGTCTTAGGTGTACTAGCCTGTGCTGGACTAGGCTCCTGTCCGCTCTGTAACTTCTTGCATGTGGGCGTAATCACTGTGTACATGGCAATGACCTTTACATGAGATTGTACATGGCCCATGCATAGTTTAATATTTCCAAGCAACAGTATACAGTTTCAAGCAGCCTAATAGACTTCAATACAGCCTTACTAGAGCTGAAAACAGACTAAAGTCCAGTAGATTTTAGTACAGCTGTTCTATTCTTGTACAAAAGCTTCTATGACTCAATTGAACGCTGATGTGATGATGTGTGTGTGTGTGTGTGTGTGTGTGTTGTGTGTGTGTGTGTGTGTGTGTGTGTGTGTGTGTGTGTGTGTGTGTGTGTGTGTGCTGTCCTTACACTAATAATAATAGACCAGTCCAGTACTTCTCCCTGAAGGAAAGAGCTGGTAGAGATGATGTGCTGGGTGTAGCAGGAGGTCATCTCAGAGACCACAAAGCGTCAGGTTCAATGATGTGTTCTCTGAGGAAGCACTTAGTAGCCCAGGGGTCCCACAGGGGACTGTCAGTTCCACTTTTTTGTTTACGTTGTATACTAATGACTATGTAAGCTAGATCATATCCAAATCAGTATGTGATTACATTTTCTGATGACACCATTATACTCAGCCTGCTCACAAGCCAATCTGCCCCCCACAGCCACACAGCTGGAGTGGAAAGGTATGCTGAATGGTGCGATCAGAATTACCTGATGATAAACACAAAGAAAATGGAAGAGGTCATTATTGACCTTGACCATGATCAGTATTCATAACAACACCATGTGTCAGGGCTCCTCATATAAGTACCTAGGAGTACATATTGATGAGCTGGAACATGCATGTTACATCCTGTTGTGCTAAGATACATCATCGGCATCGCTTACACTTCCTCTGTAGATTGAGGTTGTTTGGAGTTAGGGTTTGTTGCTTTTTCACAGAGCAAGCATTGAGTCAATTCTGGTATCACCAGCTGGTTTGGTAACTTGAATCTTAAGTTTAAATCGCAGATTGCTTGCAAAGATGGCCGGGAAGATCATGGGCATGTCCAGCCCCCCAATCAGCCCCCCCCTCCCCCCGAGCCATCTTTATACAAGCAGTCATTAGACGGGCTCAGAACATTGTCTCTGATCCCACATCCTCTCAACCAAGAGTATGTGTGCGGGATGGGAGAAGACAGAATTCCACCATGTAAATACAATAGATATAAGCACTCATTTGTTTCTCTCTCGATTAAATTAGCATTGCTGCATATCCCTATTATGTCTACGAAGCTTTATGTCTACAAAGCACTACGTCACATGTATCCCCATATATAGGTATGATGTGGTCGCCCAGTCGATGCGTTAATTAGAAAAAAAATATTTGAAAAAAGGGCTTCGTTAGTCTCTTCCTAATATTATGGTCAATGTCCTAGGTCAGAGTATCCCCATATAGGCATGACGTGGTCGTCCAGTCGAGGTCCACAAAAATCCAATGGACATCCAAAAAATGTCCTGGCCAGATGACTTTCTAGGACCTGATTCTGACGTCCAATGGACATAAAAAATGGACCTAGCCAGACGTCTTTGCAGGAACTGATTCAAACGTCCAATGGATGTCCAAAAAATGGACCTATAGCCGGATGTCTTTTTAGAACCTGATTCTGACGTTCAATGGACGTCCAAAAAATGGACCTAGCCGGACGTCTTTGTAGGACCTGATTCTGACGTCCAATGGACGTCCAAAAAATGGACCTAGCCGGACGTCTTTGTAGGACCTGATTCTGACGTCCAATGGACGACCAAAAAATGGACCTAGCCGGACGTCTTTGGAGGACCTGATTCTGACGTCCAATGGACGTCCAAAAAATGGACCTAGCCGGACGTCTTTGGAGGACCTGATTCTGACGTCCAATGGACGACCAAAAAATGGACCTAGCCGGACGTCTTTGGAGGACCTGATTCTGACGTCCAATGGACGTCCAAAAAATGGACCTAGCCGGACGTCTTTGGAGGACCTGATTCTGACGTCCAATGGACGTCCAAAAAACGGACCTAGCCGGACGTCTTTGTAGGACCTGATTCTGACGTCCAATGGACGTCCAAAAAACGGACCTAGCCGGACGTCTTTTCCAGGACGTGTGTCAAACGTCCGATGGACATCCAAAGATGACGTGCAAAAATTGAACGTCTTATTGACGTTCAAATTGGGTCTAAGTTAGACGTCAAAATATTGGACCTTGTTTGGACGTCACATGGACGTCCAAAATTGGTCTTGGACGGACCGACCTAATCTGCACGTCATTTGGACGTCCGCTGGACGTCCAATGTTTGCTGGGTATGTAAAACAATTAACCCAAGATATTTCAAATTAGTGCTTACATTTAAAATGCTTTGAAACACTACTACTGCTGCTAACTAACTACAGTTGTGTCACCACTATCCAAAAGCATTTCATCATTGAAAACAGAAAAACTCTCTGAGTCAGACCTTTAGCTTTATGCATGCTGCGTGTCTGTTGCAACTTCAACTGATGTTATTATTGATGCTTTACTTGCCTAATAAAAGTCCTGTAACCGAAAATGGTATGGGTGCGGCTTCATCGGCAATGAAGCCGCCCCTATAACATTTTCTCCTGCCCCCCCAACTGGGAAATGTTAAATCCGCCCCTGATTGAATCGCTATTATGTTGTTGTTTTGTCATGATTGTAATTAACTCTTAATCCACCATTTTTTTAATAATAGTAGTTAGCTGCCACTGAAGTTTGTCAATGTGGAACTCAAATTTTTAACGTATTATAAGCAACTCTTTTTACCCACCCCACCCCCCACTCACAAAGCCTTTGTAAAGGTTTAAAAGATGGAATCGTGTTTACTTTGCACACTTCTTTCGCTGGGGACTGTAAACACCGCAACTTCCACAACTGCGGAAGTTGCAGTATTTAATGAGCCAATCGAAATTGGTTTACAAACAAAGATTTTGTAAAGTTGCCTTATAATATCTTTAACCCATTGTAGACGGGAACCCCTAGTGGTAGTTTTACCCTAGTTGACGGGAACACCAATATGCGTTCTGTACAGTATGTACAGCAGGGGAGCCCAACCAGTAGATCGGGATCTATCGGTAGATCTCGGCCTGATCTCAAGTAGATCCCGGGAGATGTGGGGGGAAAGAAAAAAAATGGGGTGGAAAAGAAAAAAGAGCGATTTTCGTCTGTGTGTGTGATGCGTCTGTTGTACTTATGTTGTACTGTTGTAGGCCTATTTATAACAAGTCTGTTGTACTTTATGCCTATATGGACATAAAGTAAAGTGGTAAAACAAAGTAGTGTTGTGTTGTTGTGAAGTTACTGCAGGCTGGCAACGATGCGTGTGGTTTGAAATGTTGATATTGGACTGGTAGATCCCGGAGGGGTTGGCTGCTGAAAAGTAGATCTTGGGTCAAAAAAGGTTGGGCACCCCTGATGTACTGTATCAAAAAATGTCAAAATTTGGTGATGTTACACAATAATTTGAAGTTTTCCAGTACACTTAGGTTAGTATTTCAGAGACATTTTTAGAATCGGGATAGTCTACAATGGTTAAAGAGCCAAAAAATCTAAGATAAAAACATCCCTCCATTCTGTGTGAGGGAGAACTGGAGGTCTGAAGAAAACGATGGTGAAACACAACTGGATGACATCATCAAGTTGTGTTTTACCAATGCTTTTTTTATCTACATTTCAAGGAAACACAAAATGGTGGGAACTTTTTTTATTTCCACACAGCATCTATAATAAATTTGCCATTTTCGTCACCGCTAAACTCTTATCCCTTAACGTCTTTGCCTTTTTAAACTATTAAAACAAGAACATTTTAGTTTAGGGTAAGGGGTTTAGATGGTAACGAAAATGGGGCCCTATAGACTCCAATGCTTTCCCTAACTTCCGGTTGTCCCCATTTGTTGTACCCATTTGCTGGAAGTCTAATAGAACAGGGGTTGACACTAAGGTCTCAGAGGCACTTGCCCATCGGGCAAGTGCAAGTCAGGTTCTACTTGCCCTCAGTCATGGTCACTTGCCCCCCAAAAATATATTGTAAATTTTGCATTTTGTTTACTTTCTACTTGGGTGCTTTAAACCAGGGGTTTTCAACAGGTGGTCCGGGGACCACCAGTGGTCCCTGAGAGGGTTCCAGGTGGTCCCCAGCTAAGTTGGTTAACCAGATGTAACTCTTGAGAACGTAAAAATGAAACCAAATGGACCCTTACGGGTCCATTTGGTTTCATTTTTACACTCTCAAGAGTTAAAGGAGAATTCCGGCCCAAAAGTTTTTTTGTATCTTTATTTGCAGTTAATTTTTTTGAAAAAAGTGGTCCAGGTGTTATTTTGTGAAAATACTCCTTTATGGCTGTTTCCCCTACCCCAAAATAGGCTTATAATGGGGCCAAGGGGTGTTGTTCAAGTTCACCTATATACATCGCTCCAAAATGCAATTTTTTGCTATATATTGTGTCTCCACCATGTTAGTAGTGTGTTAACACTCACACTTTCACTTTCACTTTTGTTTCAGCAGTGGTTCAGCCATAAACCATGTGCCACGCCCCCAGCTTTTGAGACAGCTGGATCACTGCTGAATCAAAAGTGAAAGTGAAAGTGTGAGTGTTAACTCACTACTGACATGGTGGAGACACAATATATAGCAAAAAATTGCATTTTGGAGCGATGTATATAGGTGAACTTGAACAACACCCCTTGGCCCCATTATAAGCTTATTTTGGGGTAGGGGAAACAGCCATAAAGGAGTATTTTCACAAAATAACACCTGGACCACTTTTTTCAAAAAAATTAACTGCAAATAAAGATACAAAAAAACTTTGGGCCGGAATTCTCCTTTAAAATTCATCATCTTAATTAGCCCAGGTCGCAATGACTGCCTTCAAGACAAATTTATCTTGTGTTGTGTTATAGTGGATTAATTTGCACACTTGCCCGATCGGCCAAACCAGGTAACAGTCTTCACTTGCCCCACCATTTTTTTTACTTGCCCCGGGCAAGCGGGCAAGTGTTAGTGTCA
>CM076982.1:47886947-47946947 GCA_039105355.1 Benthosema pterotum | reverse complement strand
AATCTAGTGTCAAAAACTCGATTCTAGCGTCAGAAAGTAGAGTCTAGTGTCAAAAAGGAGATCCTAGCATCAGAAACTATCATTTAGTGTCAATAACTAGAATCTAGTGTCGGAAACTACTGTAGAATCTAGCGTCAAAAGCTAGAATGTTGCTGCTGCTATAATCTGGTGTCAGGAACTACTGTATAATCTGGTGTCAGGAACTACTGTATAATCTGGTGTAAGGAACTACTGTATAATCTGGTGTCAGGAACTACTGTATAATCTGGTGTCAGAAACTCAAATCGAGGGTCACGACACAATGGGTTAATACAACAACAACAACAACAACAACAACAACAACAACAACAACAACAACATCATATGTGTTGTTGACATAAAATATCAAAATATAAGTGCATCCTTTGTTCATTTTTGACCCCTCTATCACATGGAACTACTTTTTGGGCATAGTGATATGGGACACAAAAAAACATAGTTCCATGTGATAGAGGGGGCAAAAATAACTAATATTTTAAAAATTGGTCAACAATACAAATGGGGTTAGTCTTGGAGATTCATTTATTTTTACTGGGTGACCCCAGTGACCGACAAAATGAACAGAACTTAATATTTCACCAACACCAGCATACATTTTTTATGGACATGAATTAACACAGTTGACGCCACTATATTCTATTAAAGGGGAACTCCACCCATTTTCAACATTCTAATATGTCATTAGTATACCCAAGAGGTGCTGGGTGGACATGATAAAAAAGGTTCCCCCATTCTGTGTTCCCAAGAAATGGAGGTCTGAAGAAAACCACTAACATGGTGAAACATCCTGATGACATCATCAAGATGTATTTTCACCACGTTAATGGATTACTTTAGATCAGGGGAGCCCAACCAGTAGATCGGGATCTACCGGTAGATCTCGGCCTGATCACAAGTAGATCTCGGGAGATGTGGGGGGGAAAGGAACAAAATGTGGTGGAAAAGAAAAAAAGAGTGATTCCCGCGCGCGCGCGTGTGTGTGTTTGTGTGTGTGTGTCCGCGTGTCTGTCTGTCTATGAAATGTTGTCTGCTGTCTGTGAATTATGCCAGAACAGTATTGTTCTGCAACGTGTAATGGACTGTTCTGCAACTTATAATAGGCTATTCTGGACTGTTCTTATTATGATTGCATTTGCAATGGCAGTGTTTGTCCAAGTCTGTTGTACTTATGTTGTACTGTTGTAGGCCTATTTATGACAAGTCTGTTGTACTTTATGCTTATATGGACATAAAGTAAAGTGGTAAAACAAAGTAGTGTTGTGTGTGTCGTTGTGAAGTTACTGCAGGCCGGCAACGATGCGTGTGGTTTGAAATGTTGATATTGGACTGGTAGATCCCGGAGGGGTTGGCTGCTGAAAAGTAGATCTTGGGTCAAAAAAAGTTTGGGCACCCCTGCTTTAGATCCTTCTTTTTTATAACGGGTTCATTTGGTTCCATTTGTACGCTCTCAGAAAAAATGTTGAAAATGTGAGGAGTTCCCCTTTAATGGACAGTATTTCATACAGCATAACTGCAAAGAAAATCGAAACTGTCCCTTTAACCTCCCTTTAACGGATAGGATACCTGCCACGACCGAAAATGGTCGCCGCGTTTGCAACAGAGAACCAACGGCCGCGAACGTTACTATCGGGTCACGTCGCATTTACTACCAGTGCGCCTGACGCAATCGTGAATTGATTTTGCCCTTCCTGTGTGTGTGTGTGTGTGTGTGTGTGTGTGTGTGTGCGTGTGCGTGCGTGCGTGCGCGTGTGTGTGTGTCTGTCTAGGTAACAGAGCTAGCTCCTCTGGGCTCTCTGTTGGATCGTCTCAGGAAGAGACAGGGACACATCCTCATCTCCTCTCTGTGTGGATACGCCGTTCAGGTATACACCCCACTACCATGAACACCTTGGAAACATAACCCCTCCATCACACCGCCACCGTATATTAGGAATCCATGTGTAGCACCCAGCCATGAACCAGCGACAACAACCCCGCCAATCGGGCTCGGCCTTATTGGCGCGACTTGTTGTGCGTTGGACTGGCGAGTGGGAGTCCCGGGTTCGATCCCCGCTTCCGCGTAATACTACAATCTGGCGTAGTCGGCAGGATTTGGAGTGCGGGTGTTATCCCCAATATACCCGTATACGTCCTTGCGGGTCCACATGAGGGACATCACGTACGGGGGTCCGTGGTGTGAAGTGTGAAGCGCGAGGACGCGCTCCAAAAGATCAAGGGGGTGAATGTAGCACCCAGCCATGAACCGGCGACAACAACCCCGCCAATCGGGCTCAGCCTTATTGGCGTGACTTGTTGTGCGTTGGACTGGCGAGTGGGAGTCCCGGGTTCGATCCCCGCTTCTGTGTAATACTACACATGCAATCCCATATTACGTCATGATCGTGACGAATAAGTGGTAATAATTGATTGTGATTGGCTGGTCACCGTCACATGACAGGTGTAAAGTCCACGTACCGGTAACTCACTGCTGACCGCTTCACATTTAGTAGTGAACTAAATTTGGATTTGTTGTTATGGAATATTGTCGCAGGTGTGTTGTCGCTACAAGCTGGTTGGCTGGGAGGCTGGGAACTGGGAACTGGCCCACGTGATTTTGCATTGCCCCCAGTGCCAATTCCTTACGTGATCCTGGGCTCTACACATCCTCCACCAACCTGGGGAGGCAGCGGACTGGCCTCATGCTTCCTTCAAGGCATGAGGCGTGTGAAATTAACACCAACCAGTTCCTGTCCCCTCCATCAGGCGCCCCGATTGGCCAGGGGGAGGTAGTTTAGAGCCTAGGATTGCCTACCTGTACCTACCCTAGGGGACACGGAGAGAACACTCCTAGTTATTACGTTGGTGTGTGTGTGTGTGTGTGTGTGTGTGTGTGTGTGTGTGTGTGTGTGTGTGTGTGTGTGTGTGTGTGTGTGTGTGTGTGTGTGTGTGTGTGGTAGGTGGCGTGTGGCATGGCGTACCTGGAACAGAGGCGTTTCCTCCACCGAGACCTGGCGGCCCGTAACGTCCTGCTGTCCTCCAACGACACGGTGAAGATCGGAGACTTCGGCCTGATGAGGGCGCTGCCCAGCCACACCGACCACTATGTGATGGAGGAGAGCCACAAGGTGCCGTTCGCCTGGTGAGGACCTCAGAGAACACGCTTTACTCTCTGTTTTCACCTGCCAGGACCTCAGAGAACACACTTTACTCTCTGTTTTCACCTGCCAGGACCTCAGAGAACACACTTTACTCTCTGTTTCACCTGCCAGGACCTCAGAGAACACACTTTACTCTCTGTTTCACCTGCCAGGACCTCAGAGAACACACTTTACTCTGTTTTCACCTGCCAGGACCTCAGAGAACACACTTTACTCTGTTTCACCTGCCAGGACCTCAGAGAACACACTTTACTCTGTTTCACCTGCCAGGACCTCAGAGAACACACTTTACTCTCTGTTTTCACCTGCCAGGACCTCAGAGAACACACTTTACTCTGTTTTCACCTGCCAGGACCTCAGAGAACACACTTTACTCTGTTTCACCTGCCAGGACCTCAGAGAACACACTTTACTCTCTGTTTTCACCTGCCAGGACCTCAGAGAACACACTTTACTCTCTGTTTTCACCTGCCAGGACCTCAGAGAACACACTTTACTCTGTTTCACCTGCCAGGACCTCAGAGAACACACTTTACTCTGTTTTCACCTGCCAGGACCTCAGAGAACACACTTTACTCTGTTTCACCTGCCAGGACCTCAGAGAACACACTTTACTCTGTTTTCACCTGCCAGGACCTCAGAGAACACACTTTACTCTCTGTTTCACCTGCCAGGACCTCAGAGAACACACTTTACTCTCTGTTTTCACCTGCCAGGACCTCAGAGAACACACTTTACTCTGTTTCACCTGCCAGGACCTCAGAGAACACACTTTACTCTGTTTCACCTGCCAGGACCTCAGAGAACACACTTTACTCTGTTTCACCTGCCAGGACCTCAGAGAACACACTTTACTCTCTGTTTTCACCTGCCAGGACCTCAGTGAACACGCTTTACTCTGTTTCACCTGCCAGGACCTCAGAGAACACACTTTACTCTGTTTCACCTGCCAGGACCTCAGAGAACACACTTTACTCTCTGTTTCACCTGCCAGGACCTCAGAGAACACACTTTACTCTGTTTCACCTGCCAGGACCTCAGAGAACACACTTTACTCTCTGTTTTCACCTGCCAGGACCTCAGAGAACACACTTTACTCTGTTTTCACCTGCCAGGACCTCAGAGAACACACTTTACTCTCTGTTTTCACCTGCCAGGACCTCAAAGTAAACGCTTTACTCTGTTTCACCTGCCAGGACCTCAGAGAACACACTTTACTCTCTGTTTTCACCTGCCAGGACCTCAGAGAACACACTTTACTCTGTTTCACCTGCCAGGACCTCAGAGAACACACTTTACTCTGTTTCACCTGCCAGGACCTCAGAGAACACACTTTACTCTGTTTTCACCTGCCAGGACCTCAGAGAACACACTTTACTCTGTTTCACCTGCCAGGACCTCAGAGAACACACTTTACTCTGTTTCACCTGCCAGGACCTCAGAGAACACACTTTACTCTCTGTTTTCACCTGCCAGGACCTCAGAGAACACACTTTACTCTGTTTTCACCTGCCAGGACCTCAGAGAACACACTTTACTCTCTGTTTTCACCTGCCAGGACCTCAGAGAACACACTTTACTCTGTTTTCACCTGCCAGGACCTCAGAGAACACACTTTACTCTGTTTTCACCTGCCAGGACCTCAGAGAACACACTTTACTCTCTGTTTCACCTGCCAGGACCTCAGAGAACACACTTTACTCTCTGTTTCACCTGCCAGGACCTCAGAGAACACACTTTACTCTGTTTCACCTGCCAGGACCTCAGAGAACACACTTTACTCTGTTTCACCTGCCAGGACCTCAGAGAGCACACTTTACTCTGTTTCACCTGCCAGGACCTCAGAGAACACACTTTACTCTGTTTCACCTGCCAGGACCTCAGAGAACACACTTTACTCTGTTTCACCTGCCAGGACCTCAGAGAGCACACTTGTGCAGGTATCCTATCGGTGGCAGCAGGTATCCTAATGGTCGCGGCAGGTATCCTATCAGTCGTGGCAGGTATCCTATCAGTGGCAGCAGGTATCCTAATGGTCGTGGCAGGTATCCTATCAGTCGTGGCAGGTATCCTATCGGTGGCAGCAGGTATCCTAATGGTCGTGGCAGGTATCCTATCAGTCGTGGCAGGTATCCTATCAGTGGCAGCAGGTATCCTAATGGTCGTGGCAGGTATCCTATCAGTCGTGGCAGGTATCCTATCGGTGGCAGCAGGTATCCTAATGGTCGTGGCAGGTATCCTATCAGTCGTGGCAGGTATCCTATCAGTGGCAGCAGGTATCCTAATGGTCGCGGCAGGTATCCTATCAGTCGTGGCAGGTATCCTATCAGTGGCAGCAGGTATCCTAATGGTCGCGGCAGGTATCCTATCAGTCGTGGCAGGTATCCTATCAGTGGCAGCAGGTATCCTAATGGTCGTGGCAGGTATCCTATCAGTCGTGGCAGGTATCCTATCGGTGGCAGCAGGTATCCTAATGGTCGTGGCAGGTATCCTATCAGTCGTGGCAGGTATCCTATCGGTGGCAGCAGGTATCCTAATGGTCGTGGCAGGTATCCTATCAGTCGTGGCAGGTATCCTATCAGTGGCAGCAGGTATCCTAATGGTCGTGGCAGGTATCCTATCAGTCGTGGCAGGTATCCTATCGGTGGCAGCAGGTATCCTAATGGTCGCGGCAGGTATCCTATCAGTCGTGGCAGGTATCCTATCGGTCGTAGCAGGTATCCTAATGGTCGCGGCAGGTATCCTATCGGTGGCAGCAGGTATCCTAATGGTCGCGGCAGGTATCCTATCCGCAGTGGCAGGTATCCTATCAGTCGGGGGTTAAGGTTAAGGTACCGATTATATTCATGTCTGATGCTAACCTGTACACACTGTTTTTCTTTCTTTCTCTCTCTCTCTCTCTCTCTCTCTCTCTCTCTCTCTCTCTCTCTCTCTCTCTCTCTCTCTCTCTCTCTCTCTCTCTCTCTCTCTCTCTCTCTCTCTCTCTCTCTCTCTCTCTCTCTCTCTCTCTCTCTCTCTCTCTCTCACCCCCCATCCAGGTGTGCTCCAGAGTCTCTCGCCCATCGCAGGTTCTCTCATGCGTCAGACACCTGGATGTTTGGCGTCACTCTGTGGGAGATGTTCACCCACGGACAGGAGCCCTGGATGGGACTGAATGGAAGCCAGGTGCACGCACACACACACACACACACACACACACACACACACACACACACACACACACACACACACACACACACACACACACACACACACACACGTGAGAGGTAGAGGAGGCGGGGCTTAGTGTCTAAGAGAGAGAGGGCGGGGCTAAAGTTAAACAAGACACAGGCTCTGTTTTCACTTTTTCGGTGTCCTAATATGGTAGTTCTGTGTGTGTGTGTGTGTGTGTGTGTGTGTGTGTGTGTGTGTGTGTGTGTGTGTGTGTGTGTGTGTGTGTTGTGTGTGTGTGTGTGTGTGTGTGTGTGCGCCTGTGTCCTACCCAGATCCTCCACAAGGTGGAGGTGGAGGCAGAGAGGTTGTGTAAACCAGACGACTGTCCTCAGGACGTCTACAACGTCATGCTGCAGTGCTGGAGCCCCAAACCAGAGGACCGTCCTACCTTCACCGCTCTGAGGGACTTCCTGTTGGAGGTATAGGAGCACGACTCGGGACTCGTTAAGCAGCACGACTGCTTGTTAGCAACCACTGCAGCTCAACATCTCACCTACAGCTACAGATTCCAACAGGGGTGGACTGGGAGCTCAAAACGTACCGGGCAATTTTGTCTCAGAGCGGCCCTCTGAAGACCCTTATAATTAGCGTTGCAATCTTTGTGGGGCTCCGGGGCCTGAGCCCCCATGAGAATTTAAGACATAAGGGGCTCTGGGGCTCGGCTAACTAAAATTAGTTAGTTAGTTTTAGTTAACTATAAAAACCCTGCAATAGGCAGTCTCATTTGAAGAGGACAGAGGGCCGCCAGCACTGATTCGTGGGCCGGTTTTGTGCAGATTTTTTTTTTTTTTGATTCATTTTTTTTATTTTTATTAAAACACGACATTAACGGCCCCCCGGGGGGGGTCGGCCCACCGGAAAATGCCCTGTATGCCAGACTGTCAGTCCACCCCTGGATTCCAAGTAATGCCGCGTTGTGACTTCGGCTTTCAATATTGCAAATATGACTGCGTGGTTAAAGCTACAACATCAGTGAAAAGGCGAACTTAGAACAGGCCATTGTGATATTATAAACGTAATCATGTTCCACTGCTGTTGACAACTGGCGCAGATTCTGATAGGACAGCTGCGGGAGGCGAGCTTTCACTCTTACTGTGTTGATAACAGGGTTATAATAGTTAACTAAAACTAACTAAAAAACGAAAACTAAAATTCGAAAAACATTTGAGTTAAGTGAAACTAATAAAAACTAAAAATGAATGCAGAAAATGATAACTAAACTAAAACTGTAATGTGGGTTCAGAAAACTAACTAAAACTAACTGAAATTATACCGAAAATACCCTTTAGTTTTAGTTTTTATAAAGCGTTTTATATGTTTAGTTTTAGTTTTTATAAAGCTTTTAAATTAAAAATGCTTTGGTGACCAGCATGAGGAGGAGGTGCTTCTAGATCAGTGTCAAACCCAAATACAGAGTGGGCCAAAATAGAAAAATTGGTACAAGTCGAGGGCCGGAGATACCGGTCTGTGTTTTCAACACCGGTTTACGATGACGTCCCTGTCAAACAGCAAAAAAGTAATTTCCCTTCAAAAATCAATGTCTCTTAATGGCAAGATAATTGTAAAGATGAAACTGCCTGCATTAAAAACTGTTTTAAGTTTTAATGAAAAATAGCAGGTGTTCACGTCTGCTATTTTTCGCAGATTTTTTTTCTTCTTCTATGATCCTCACCAAGTGCTGCTTTCATAGTTAATTGAGAAAGTACTAATTCAATATCATCCCGGGGGCCAAAGATAATCCATTTTCGGGCCTGATTTGGCCCCCGGGCCTTGAGTTTGACATATGTGTTCTAGATCTTCTACCCATTTGTCAGTTCCATAAACACTGGGGGTAGAAATTGTATTATTGTGCGAGAGTGCAATCATCCAATCTACTAAGAAACTAAGAAGCAAGGGTTGAATACCAACCGTTTCCTACTTTGGCACATTTTTTAATCCTACACCTGACAACCAAAGCACAGAAAAAAAAAAAAAAACTAAAACTATAACTAAACTAAAACTAACTAAAACTAAATAAAAACTTGCGAGCCCGCTCTAAAAACTAACTAAAACTAACTGAATTATAAAATAAAATGTCAAAACTAACTAAAACTAAACTAGTATGAAAAAATCATAACTTATAGTAACCCTGGTTGATAATAACAACAGGATTAAACAGGAACTCAGCAATGAGCCGTACATTTCCACATTTTCGCCGCGTGGTCGGCGTGAGGGCCACAAAATATCATCTCGTGGGGCTGCAAATGGCCACCGGTGCCGCCAGTTTGAGAAGAACAAATCGTGACAACACACACAATGTTTTGGGACAGTCAAATAATTTCTGCGAAGATCAAAACGAAACAAAAAGTGCTGCATCGTGCCGTTTTGTTCTTCTTGCTTATAGATATTTTATGATACCGTATTGATATGCTTATAGATATTTTATGAAACCAAATGGACCCTTGCGGGTCCATTTGGTTTCATGTTTACACTCTCAAGAGTAAAAAAAAAAATCCATCCTGGAATCGTGAATAAAACCAAAAGAAATCTTAGGTTTTGGGGTCTGTGGGGTGAAGATGTTGTTAAATCGTGGTCTCTGGCTCGAATACTGAATAAATAGTGGGCCCTGGGATCAAAAAAGTTGAAAACCACTGCTCTAACATGAAGCTTATTGCCTGGTGCGGCTTATACAAGGAAAAATCAGGATTTCGCCCCAAATTTAGCTGGTGCGGCTTATATTCAGGTGCGCCTTATAATCCAAAAATTACGGTGATATTGTGCGTGTTGTCATGATTTGACACTGGGGAGAGGGCTTACTGAAAGGTCTATTGTTGTTTTTAAAAGGACTTTGTAGTTCCATTACAAAACACACACTCACCTCTCGTTTTGATGTGTGTGTGTGTGTGTGTGTGTGTGTGTGTGTGTGTGTGTGTGTGTGGTGTGTGTGTGTGTGTGTGTGTGTGTGTGTGTGTGTGTGTGTGTGTGTGTGTGTTGTGTGTGTGTGTGCGTGCGTGCAGACCATGCCCACGGAGATGAGAGCTCTGCAGGACTTTGAGGAGGAAGGCAAACTGCAGATCAACATGAACGACGTGATCACCATCATAGAGGGCAGGTCAGTGTGTGTGTGTGTGTGTGTGTGGTGTGTGTGTGTGTGTGTGTGTGTGTGTGTGTGTGTGTGTGTGTGTGTGTGTGTGTGTGTGTGTGTGTTTTTTCTTTATTATGAAGTTGTGTTTCACCATGTTACTGTTTTTTTTAGGACCTATTTTTCTGAGAGTGTACAAACGGAACCAAATGGACCCGCTAGGGTCCATTCGGTTCACATTTGTACACTCCCAGGACAACTTTGGAAATGTCCCACTTTCGTCCCTCTTTTCAGCCCTCCCTCAGGAACTCAGGTTTCTGACCCCTCAATGTCGCGACATTCCGTCTGGTCCGAGTAATATTTTGGCCGAGCCTGCCCTTCGTGTATTCAAACCCCCCAACCCCCACGCAGACAGAACAGTGTGTTTTTAGTGACGGTTGTAACATTCCTGACATTGTGGTCATTCTCTGGTGGTCTTCACTTCATTACTGCAGACAGAGAGGTCATGTGGTGTGGGGGACAGAGGACAAGAGAGTTCAGTGTACACGTTAACATTAACATTAACTGGTACAACGTTCTATGTACAAACTGTTCATTATGAGACGTGGGATTGACCCCTAACCCGGGGAAAGCCCCGCTCCAATGCTCTTAACAGGCAGAGAGTTGATTTAATGATTTAACTCACACACAACTGTCGGAAATAAAGCACAGTTGTATTTGATGAAGTACTCAGAAAGCTAAGTAGGGTAAATGTTATGGCCATCGCTGTTGTTAAAGTAAAATTCTGGCCCCAAAGTTTTTTTTTTTTTTATCTTTATTTGCAGTTGATTTTTTTTTTAAAGTGGTCCAGGTGTTATTTTGTGAAAATACTCCTTTATACTACTTTATGGCTGTTTCCCCTACCCCAAAATAAGCTTATAATGGGGCCAATGGGCGTTGTGCAAGTTCACCTATATACATCGCTCCAAAATGCATTTTTTTGCTATATATTGTGTCTCCACCATGTCAGTAGTGTGTTAACACTCACACTTTCACTTTCACTTTTGTTTCAGCAGTGGTTCAGCCATAAACCATGTGCCACGCCCCCAGCTTTTGAGACAGCTGGGTCAATGCTGAACCAAAAGTGAAAGTGTGAGTCTCACTACTGACATGGTGGAGACACAATATATAGCAAAGAATTGCATTTTGGAGCGATGTACATAGGTGAACTTGCACAACGCCCATTGGCCCCATTATAAGCTTATTTTGGGGTAGGGTAAACAGCCATAAAGTAGTGTTTTCACAAAATAACACCTGGACCACTTTTTTCAAAAAAAAAAAAAAAAAAAAAAAAACTGCAAATAAAGATCCGGAATTCTCCTTTAAAGGGATAATTCCTATTTTTTTTTTATGAAATACTGCCCATTTAATATAGTGGTGTCAACTGTATTAATTGATTGCCAGAGTCCCGTGGTGGGAGTTCTGCTCTGGTTTTGGTCAATATTAACACATCGACTGCGGGCGCATCTTCGTTGTTTTCTCCCCATTGCCACGGCTCAAACCAGTGAAATCGGTAAAAAACCCTTATTTTGAAGCGCCAGATCGCCTAAACAGGAGGGGGGTGCCGTCATGCTTATTTCTGGTGTCTTGACTAACCTGTCCTCTGACGATCTGAGCAAAAAGTTCCCGGTCAATCAACATCAGGAAGTGGCGTCTAGCCCTAGTTGATTTACCCGTGCGCAAACGACAGTCAGCCCCGGAATCCGAGGAGAGGCTTTTGAATGCATTGGATTGAATGGGTGCGAATGGGACAAACAAAACAAGTTGTCGCGGCAATTCTGTTCCAAATGAAAGTCAGCAACGGGATCATTATCAGACGATGCGCTCGGACTAATAGTTGGATTAAAGAATGAAATCTACATTTCGTCGTGATACGAGCCGTCGCCGTGACCGGCATGCGTAATCTAACGGGAAATCAACGAGGACCGTGAGATCGGCATGAAAACGGTTAAGTAGTTCCGACATTCAGTGGAGGTCACTGAGGCCAGTTAAAATAAATTAATCCACAAAACTAACATCATTTGTATTGTAGAATTATTTCTAAAATATTAGCACATCCTTCATTCATTCGTTTTTGACCCCTCTATCATATGGAACTACTTTTTGGGCGTGAGTGATATGGACACAAAATACATAGTTCCCTGTGATAGAGGTAAAAAAAAATGAACAATCAGGGGCAGATGTAACATGTTCCATTTGGGGGGGGGGGGGAGAACATGTTGGAGGGGCAAGAGAAAATGGTATGGGGGCGGCTTCATCGCCCGTGGCGCTTCCCATACCATTTTCGGTTACAGGACTTTTATTAGTCAAGTAATAAAGCATCAATAATAACATCAGTTGTTGTTGAAGTTGCAACAGACACGCAGCATGCATAAAGCTAAAGGTCTGACTCAGAGAGTTTTCTGTTTTCAATGATGAAATGCTGTTGGTTTAGTAGTGCCAAACTTGTAGTTAGTTAAAGTAATAATGTTTCAAATAATTTCAAATATAAGCACTTTAATTTGAAATATCTTAGGTTGTTTTGAATGGAATCGTGTTTGGGGGGGCAGACTGGGTATTTAGGGGGGCATTGCCCCCGCCATGCCCATGCCTAGATCCGCCCCCGGCTAATATTTTAAAAATGGGTCAACAATACAAAGGAAGTTAGTCTTTTCGATTCATTTTCTCTTACTGCCCCCAGTGAGCTCCCAAAATATCCATCCATCCATCCATCCATCCATCCATCCATCCATCCATCCATCCATCCATCCATCCATCCATCCATCCATCCATCCATCTTCATCCGCTTATCCAAGGTCGGGTCGCGGGGGCAACAGCTCCAACAGAGAGCTCCAGACTTCCCTGCCCCGAGCAACACCAGCGACCTCTTCCTGGGGGATCCCGAGATGATCCTTGGTCTGCCCCCGGGGTCTCCTCCCAGTGGGACTTACCTCCAGGACCTCCCTAGGTAGACGCTCGAGAGGCATCCTAACCAGACGTCCGCACCACCTCTTCAAACAGGGGGCCCATAGGGGAATGATGTCAAATCTGCCGTCCTTGAAATGTGTGTTTGTGTGTCCTCCACAGAGCGGAGCACTACTGGTGGCGCGGTCAGAACCGGCGGTCTCTCCGCGTGGGTCCGTTCCCGCGCCACGTGGTGACGGCGGTGGCCGGCCTGTCGGCCCACGACATCAGCAGACCGCTCAAACACTCCTTCATCCACACGGGACACGGAGACACGGACCCCCACCGCAGCTGGGGCTACGCCGACCGCATAGACAGGTTAGCACGTTAGCACGTTAGCATGGAGACACGGACCCCCACCGCAGCTGGGGCTACGCCGACCGCATAGACAGGTTAGCACGTTAGCATGTTAGCACATTAGCATGTTAGCATGGAGACAGGTTAGCACGTTAGCATGTTAGCACATTAGCATAGAGACACGATCCCCACCGCAGCTGGGCTACGCCGACCGCATAGACAGGTTAGCATGTTAGCACGTTAGCACGTTAGCATGGAGACACGGATCCCCACCGCAGCTGGGGCTACGCCGACCGCATAGACAGGTTAGCACGTTAGCATGGAGACACAGACCCCCACCGCAGCTGGGGCTACGCCGACCGCATAGACAGGTTAGCATGTTAGCATGTTAGCACGTTAGCATGGAGACACGGATCCCCACCGCAGCTGGGGCTACGCCGACCGCATAGACAGGTTAGCACGTTAGCACGTTAGCACGTTAGCACGTTAGCGCGTTAGCATGGAGACACAGACCCCCACCGCAGCTGGGGCTACGCCGACCGCACAGACAGGTTAGCGCATTAGCATTGGAGCTACACTGACTGCATAGACAGGTTAGCATTTTAGCACTGGGGCTACGCCGACCATTTAGACAGGTTAGTGCGTTAGCACTGGGGCTACGCCTGGCAAGGTCTACTGAG
Source organism: Benthosema pterotum (assembly GCA_039105355.1). NCBI lineage: Eukaryota > Metazoa > Chordata > Actinopteri > Myctophiformes > Myctophidae > Benthosema > Benthosema pterotum. Next base: position 47,933,538 of record CM076982.1, on the reverse strand, counting down.
CAGTTGGGCTTTGTTGTCATGGATCTGTGTCAATATTAATGACAGTAATAATAATAATATTCCTGGTGATGTCCTCCTCAGTCTGTACCTGGGGAACCCCATGGACCCTCCTGACCTCCTGGGTATCCACCCGTCCAGCGCCAGACCCACCAAACTACCCAACCGTGCCAAGAGTGAGTTCACACAGGAATGTGTGAATGATTTTTCTTTCGGGACCTTTTTTCTGACAGTGTACAGCGGGTCCAATTGGTTCACATTTGTGCACTCTCAGGAAAAGAAAATTGGAGATGTCCCTCTTTTTGTCCCTCTGTCAGGCTGCAACAGCCCCTCACGAGAGCTCTGTTTTCTGACCCCTCAATGTCGCAACATGTCGGCTGGTCCGCGCATTATTTGGCCCGAGCCTTCATGTATTCAATGTGTGTGTGTGTGTGTGTGTGTGTGTGTGTGTGTGTGTGTGTGTGTGTGTGTGTGTGTGTGTGTGTGTGTGTGTGTGTGTGTGTGGCGTGTGTGTGTGTGTGTGTGCGCGCGCGCGCGCGCGAGCGCACATGAGCTTGTGTGGCTGTTATGCGTGGTTGCTAACGTTCTTTTGCAATGAAAAATCAATGCGCATCGCACCAGTATTGCAATGCACTTACTTGTGCACGAGCAGATCAAGCCACCCGTGGGCAATTACCCCCGACAACTCCAGGACATAAGACATAGGACATAAGGCATCTTAATTTCTCGATTACATCTTGCCTTTACACCATCAATTAAAACAGTCCCCCTTCCTTCGCTGATCCTATCCTGTCGGTGAAGTTGTCACTGATTGAATTAACCCAGATTGTAGTCCTGGTCAGATTCTAGTTCCTCTCAGTAGACTGTAGTTTCTGAAGTTAGATTCCAGTTTCTGACACTAGATTCCAGTTTCTGACACTAGATTCTAGTCCATGACACTAGATTCCAGTTTGTGACACTAAATTCTAGTCCCTGGCGCGAGATTCCAGTTTTTTCAGGAATAAATGTCTTTCTGTGTCAGTGATGCTGAACATATTTCATAGGAAGTTTCATAGGAATATACAGAAATATCTATTATTTAGCTGCAGAACCACATCTAAAAACATGTTGTTCTAGGGATCCCCCAGAAGCAAAGATTTGAGTTAAAAATGTTTGCTTCTGAAATAATGTATTCAAAGATTTGCACCACATTTTCACAATTTTTCAAAAATAGCAGAACTACAAGCTCATATCGCGCCACTCGGTGGTGCGATATAAGCTTGTAGATCACGTCAACTTGGAAAATCAACAATGGTGGACATTATAAACCAAAGTGGAAATGCAAATTTGGAACTGAAGACTGAAGGAGAGGAGGGATTCTCCTTCTAATTCTATATCGGTCGGGCTCTAGTCTGAAGAGGTTTTTTTAGATTGCAATGGAATCCCTATAGCTAAAGTTTTTTTTTATTTGATTTGAGTCTTTGGCCTTTTATTGTTTTCTATCTCGCCTAAATTAAGTTATGTTTTTTCCATTTGTTGCTTCCTCCTCTTGCCTCCCCATTTTATAAAACTGCCTGTCTCTCTCTCTCTGCCTGTCTGTCTCTCAGAGCAGCCACCCCCCCGCCCGCCTCAGCCTGCTGTAATGCTGAAGAGTGAGTCTGTCTGTCTGTCTGTCTGTCTGTCTGTCTGTCTGTCTGTCTGTCTGTCTGTCTGTCTGTCTGTCTGTCTGTCTGTCTGTCTGTCTGTCTGTCTGTCTGTCTTATGGGTTTTAAACCAATTCAGTTCCTCTCAACCAGGGGTTTTCAACCTTTCTCATACCAGGGCTACTACCACTATTTATTCTGCATTTTAGCCACGGCCCATTTGGTTACCAAACTGTCCATGAGGACCCTTGCGGGTCCATTTGGATTCATTTTTACACTCTCAAGAGTTAAAATATTCATCATGTGAATCGGTCCTAATCTACACAACTAGAAGATTAATGGTCATGGACAGAAGCAAAGGAAATCTTTAGTTTGGGGGAGGGGGGGGGGGTCTGTGGGGCTAAAATGTCCTTAAATGGTGGTCCGTGGCTCAAATGCTGAATAAATGGTGGGCCTTGGGATGAAAAAGGTTGAAAACTCCTGAGCTAACTCCATGGGACGGCTTAACCCTCAACTCCAAGTCTTCTTTTCTAATGACATCACTGTGACAACAAATTATCATTCATACTGTAACTCCATAAGTTTCACAGACTGACTAGTCTAGTCAGATGGTGGCGCTAACACGCCCAATTTTCAGGGAAAAAAAAAAAAAACATGCCACAAAAGCGACGGAGCAGTTCCGCTTTATATCATCGGACGGTTTGAGCTCTACAACGTCACAGAGAAGGTCTTGTTTGGTGCAATCATGAATATTATCATAACAAAGTCAAATCAGTCCGTAATGAATGATGCACCGATTGTGATCAACGATGGACATACAGGCCGCGTCTGTGCATCCGGCAATTTTGGTCATTTCTAGGTGAGTGGGACTTGACGTTAGCTCTATCAGGCTAAAAACAGGATGATCAACTAAAATGAATGCCACGGTCATTGGGGATTATTCATTTCATCACGTCAAGTGTGTCACTTGAAGTTTAAAGGAAGGTAATAGATTTTTTTTGCCAAAAATCAAAATAGATATATAGCTATATATTTTTTTTGTCTTTTCCCCCTCTACGTTGCTTCTGCTTTGATGCTGCAGCTCTTTCCCTACAGACAGACGCTTGCCTCGTCTCGCAGACAAGTCCAGAACGTTGTTGTTGTCAACAAATCATGAAAACAAAACATTTGTCAGGCTCAGGAAAGGCGGGGCTAATGTCTGGGGGGGGGGGGGGTGAAGAAGCGTTTTAGCCAATCACAGCACAGCAGTCTCCAGCAGTTTCATAATGAGCCAATAGAGTGGAGGTGAGGTGGAGTTAGATTCTGTTTTTAAACAAATGTGTTTACAAACACAGTGTTTGTGCACACTATAGTTGCCTTTCTTACCTTTAAGGTGTCTTACTTGTTTTTACGTGTTTATTGTTGTTAGTTTTGTTGTTGTTATCTATTGTTGCATTATTTTTGGATTGTTATGTTAATTGTGTTTTATGGACACCATAAATTGTCCACCTTTTGACAGTAGCTGCATTGATCAATTTTTGGCGTTGTAAGCTTTGTTAGCAGAATTAGCATTACTTGGCATTGCTAGTACGATTGACAGAATTTAGCATTATTAGCATTACTTGCCGTTATCAGCATTATTAACATTAATTAGCATTATCGGCATTAGGACATTTAACATAATCAGCATCACTCGCTCAGCTTTATAAGCCTCACTTAGCATTATCAGCACTATCGGCAATAATTAGCATTAGCATCAGTTAGCATTACTTAGCATTACCTTGAGAAAAATTTCAGACCTTACAAGCTCATGAGCTTGTAGGTCTGATATTTTTGAGAAATGTGGTTAATGTGTGTGTGTGTGTGCGTGTGCGTGTGCGTGTGCGTGTGTGTGTGTGTGTGTGTGTGTGTGTGTGTGTGTGTGTGTGCGTGCGTGCGTGTGTGTTTGCGTGCACGTCACAGAGCCGTTCTACGACTCCGTCCTAGACGACTACTCAGATGACGACGCCTCCTCGGTCGCTCCGTCCGGCCTGCGCAGGCTGGGCGTGTCCCTGGGGCTCAAGCTCCGCCCACCCTGGGGGGAGGCGGCCACTCAGGGCGCCGAGGTGTCGCTCATCGACTTCACCGACGACAGCTTCAGCTCGGCCACGCCCTCCCCCTCCCCACTGGCCAGTCAGGGCTCTCTGCAGGTGATGATGACTCCCCCCTCCCTCCTTTGCGCTTGACCAATCAAGTGTTGGTTACACTCTCAGAGCTACAGGCCCTGTAAAGGCTCAGTCATACTCCGCGGTGAAGTGGCTCGCGGTGAAAGAGTTTCACTGTGTTGTAGTCTTTTTAAGGCTTCACCCTGTATCATACATACTCCAGGGTGAAGCCTTAAAAAAACTACAACACGGTGAAACCCTTTCACCACAAGCCACTTCACTGTGGAGTATGAGTGAGCCATAAGGTTCCATGTGTTACACTCTCAGAGTCACAGACGTAAACAGCCAAAATAACTAATAACAAATACATGCAAACACTTCCAGTAATGTACAACATACCTTATCATGATGGTTTAGGACTTTTGGGGGGTCTGAGCTAGAACATCTTACCGATCATTGCCAAAGCAAGTGACACAAATACAATACAATAAAAACAGTTCATAATAGGGAAAGTATACTGTAGTAGGTACAGCATTGTTTAAACATAAAGTATATACAGTTGGAGGTACAGCATTGTGTAAACATAAAGTATATAGAGTTGGAGGTACAGCATTGTGTAAACATAAAGTATATACAGTTGGAGGTACAGCATTGTGTAAACATAAAGTATATACAGTTGGAGGTACAGCATTGTGTAAACATAAAGTATATACAGTTGGAGGTACAGTATTGTGTAAACATAAAGTATATACAGTTGGAGGTACATTGTGTAAACATAAAGTATATACAGTTGGAGGTACATTGTGTAAACATAAAGTACCCTATTGGCCTGAATATAAGACTATGTTTTTTTCCCAGTGGAAATATCCCAAAGATGAAGTCGTCTTATATTCAGGGGCTATACTATTTGACGTTTAATGTTCTTTTTCCTGTAAATGGGTCTTGAAAAATGAGGTTCGTCTTATAAACGAGTCGTCTTATATTCGGGACAATACGGTATATACAGTTGGAGGTACAGCATTGTGTAAACATAAAGTATATACAGTTGGAGGTACATCGTGTAAACATAAAGTATATACAGTTGGAGGTACATTGTGTAAACATAAAGTATATACAGTTGGAGGTACATTGTGTAAACATAAAGTATATACCGTTGGAGGTACAGCATTTTATCAGTTTATGTCACATTTCATGGTTTTATATATTCTATAACATTGTAGGACTTTGTTGAAAAAAAACAAAACAAACAGCAATTATTTGCAGTCTATTTGGGACAAATGGCAGTATTCTTCCCTCAACACTATGCAGAAAACCTCAGCTTTATGTCTGTTTAAGTTGCAGCTCTGTTGGACACGGACAAGGTCCACATAGCAGTCCTTAGGGTGGTTGTATTACATATAGTAGTCCTTAGGGTGGTTGTATTACATATAGTAGTCCTTAGGGTGGTTGTATTACATATAGTAGTCCTTAGGGTGGTTGTATTACATATAGTAGTCCTTAGGGTGGTTGTATTACAGATAGTTCTTAGGGTGGTTGTATTACAGATAGTAGTCCTTAGGGTGGTTGTATTACATATAGTAGTTCTTAGGGTGGTTGTATTACATATAGTAGTAGTTCTTAGGGTGGTTGTATTACATATAGTAGTCCTTAGGGTGGTTGTATTACATATAGTAGTAGTTCTTAGGGTGGTTGTATTACATATAGTAGTCCTTAGGGTGGTTGTATTACATATAGTAGTCCTTAGGGTGGTTGTATTACATATAGTAGTCCTTAGGGTGGTTGTATTACAGATAGTTCTTAGGGTGGTTGTATTACAGATAGTTCTTAGGGTGGTTGTATTACATATAGCAGTCCTTAGGGTGGTTGTATTACATTATTATATCTTACTCTCTCTCTCTCTCTCTCTCTCTGTCTCTCTCTCTCTCTGTCTCTCTCTCTCTCTCTCTGTCTCTCTCTCTCTCTCTCTCTCTCTGTCTTTCTCTGTCTGTCTCTCTCTCTCTGTCTCTGTCTCTCTCTCTCTCTCTCTCTCTCTCTCTCTCTCTCTCTCTCTCTCTCTCTCTCTCTCTCTCTCTCTGTCTCTGCCTCTGTCTCTCTCTCTGTCTCTGCCTTTGTCTCTCTCTCTCTCTCTCTGTCTCTCTCTCTCTCTCTCTCTCTCTCTCTCTCTCTCTCTCTCTCTCTCTCTCTCTCTCTCTCTCTCTCTCTGTCTCTGCCTTTGTCTCTCTCTCTCTCTCTGTCTCTCTCTCTCTCTCTCTCTCTCTCTCTCTCTCTCTCTCTCTCTCTCTCTCTCTCTCTCTCTCTCTCTCTCTCTCTCTCTCTCTCAGGACACGCCCTCCATCTTGGACTGGCCCCTCCCCCTGCCGGCGTACGACGAGGTCGCCGTGGAGTCGGCGGCCGAGGACCAATCGGAGGACCAGGAGGTGCGCTCCATCTACCGGGGACTGGCCAATGAGAGCAGAGCGCCGCTGGAGGGGCGGAGCGAGTCGCAGTCAGCCGACCTGTTCCAGGAGCTGCAGAGAGAGGTAATTAAAGCGCAGCTGCTCACACCCCTGGCCACCCCTCTCTTTTCTAATCACACCTGTATTAACACAAACACTGCCACGTCCGTCGAATGGACCCACAAGGGTCCATTTGGTTTCATGTTTACGCTCTCAAAGAGTTACACCATGGTTAACCGACTTTCCCTCATTTAGCCTGGGGGACCACCTGGAATCCTCTCAGGGATCACCGGTGGTCCCTGGACCGCCTGCTTTAACCCTTTGTGTACTGAGCGCGTTTTGGTGTTTTAGCTGTTGAAAAATAGCAGATCTACAAGCTCATATCGCGCCACCGAGTGGCGCGATACGAGCTTGTAGTTCTGCTATTTTTGAAAAATTGTTAAAATGTGGTGCAAATCTTTAACCCATTTAGGCCTGACCTAAGGTTTTTGAAAAATTTTAAATATTATATATCAGCTTAAAAACAAATTGAATATTTGAATACTGTACCTACTGTACAGGATCCAAATATGGATTCCCGTCCTTAAGGGGTCAAATACATGATTTCGGAAGCAAACATTTTTAACTCAAATCTTTGCTTCCCTAGAACAACATGTTTTCAGATGGGGGTCTGCAGCCAAATATGGATGATTCTGGTGGTCCTTGGCTTGAAATATGTTAGCATCACTGACACAGAAACCCAGTTTTTTTTTTTGAGAAAAACTAGAATCTAGTGTCAAAAACTATAGAATCTAATGTCAAAAACCTGATTCTAGCGTCAGAAACTAGATTCTAGTGTGAAAAAGTAGGTCCTAGCATCAGAAACTCACTACAAAAAAAACTCTGAACTAAGCAAGTATTGTAATCTTTAATCTAGACTTTAAGTATGATTGATCTTGTTTTAAGAAGGATTTACTAACCAAGAGCAAGTTGTATAAGATTATCAACCTTGTTTTTAGAACATATTTCTTATTACAAGAATTCTTACCATGTACAATTCACTACTCACCCCACGGACAGATCATTTTTGCTTGTTTCTAGTACTATTACACTCAAATATATATACCGGTATATATATTTTTTTTTTCCTTAAATGTAGGACAGCATTTTTTGCAGTGCTATAATTTAGTGTCAATAACTAGAATCTAGTGTCGGAAACTACTGTAGAATCTAGCGTTAAAAGCTAGAATGTTGCTGCAGCTATAATCTGGTGTCTCTCTCTCTGTCTCTCTCTGTCTCTCTCTGTCTCTCTGTCTCTCTGTCTCTGTCTCTCTGTCTCTCTGTCTCTCTCTGTCTCTCTGTCTCTCTCTCTCTCTGTATCTCTCTCTCTCTCTGTCTCTGTCTCTGTCTCTGTCTCTCTCTCTCTCTGTCTCTGTCTCTGTCTCTCTCTCTCTCTCTCTCTCTCTCTCTCTCTCTCTCTCTCTCTCTCTCTCTCTCTCTCTCTCTCTCTCTCTCTCTCTAGGTCATGGTGAAGCTACAGGTCCCGATGAGTACGGGCCGCTCCCTGCCCTCGTCGCCCCTCCCCCTGACCCCCGTGGCCCCCCATGTGGCATCAGGGGGGTCCCTGGCAGCAGCACCCTCGTCGAGCGGCCCCCACAGACAGATCTACCTGCCCCCGCCGGATGATGGCGGTGGTGGTGGTGGGGGGCGCCCCGTGCTGCCCCCCCGCACCCCCGTGCCCCCCCTCCGGCCCTCCAAAAACGCAGGGGCCGCCGTTGTTGTTGTCGCCCCCCCGCCCCCCGCGGCTGCCGCCGCGGCGTCCCGGCGCTCGAACCCGCGCTCCAGCTCCATCTCCCTAGGTGGGTAGGTTGTCTTTGAACTGGCGCGTATTCGAAAAAAAAAAACACCACCACCTCCACTTTTGACACCCACCAGTCCTCCCTTTTCCCTTTACCCATTGTGTCCTATCTAGTTTCTGAATAACATAATATTCAGCTTGTAGATCTGCTATTTTCAATAGTTAAAACACAGCAACACAACCATTGTGTGTCTAGATTTCTAGTTTCTGAATAACATAATATTCAAAGATTTCGCCACGTTTTCACGATTTTTTCAAAAATAGCAGAGATACAAGCTCATAGCGCGCCACTCGGTGGCGCGCTATGAGCTTGTAGATCTGCTATTTTTCAATAGTTAAAGCATAATGCTTAGAACACCAAAACGCGTTCAATACACTAAGGGTTAAACAGAGACAGCGCAGCGAGGCTCTTCCTGATTGGCTGAAAAATAGTCCCGCCGGGAGTATTCATTAGCCAATGACAAAGCTTATAGGGATTTCTTTGGAGGTCTCCTGCAGCCCCTAGAGGCAGATGATCTAATTAACCCCCTTTTTGACCATTTTGATTTGCGCCACATTTTCAACATTTCACAAAAATATCAGACCTAATAAGACCACTCCGCGGCGCGCTATGAGCTTGAAGGTCTGATATTATTCAATAGCTGAAGTAATGCCGATAATGCTAAGTAATGCTAATGCTAACGCCTGTTAATAATGCTAAGCAATGCTAATAATGTTAAGTATGGTTAATAATGCTAAATAATGCTAGTGCTACATATTGTTAATAATGCTAATAATTCTAAGAAATGCTAATGCTAAGTATTGTCAATAATGCTTAGTAATGTTAATAAGGCGAAGTAATGCTAATCCCACGTATTGTTAATAATGCTAACTAATGCTAATAATGCTAATAACGCACAGAACACCACACGGTGTTACCGCCCCAAAACGGATTAAAGGACGACGTCATGAAAAACATAAAAATGAAAATAAACATTAAAGGTAGGGTAAGTGATTTGAAATTCATGGTGTAGTACCAGCCTGGTGCACTAGGGGCGTCCAACAGTAGCTACACTATGTGAACCTGCTGCTCGATCCTGATTGGAGGAGAATTCACCCTCCACCTGGGGAACTTTTATTAGCTCCTCTGCTAACGTGGGGGAGGGGGAAACTCCATATATGGTCTGCACACCTTATAATAGAGCATTTTAACAGAAAAAAAATGGGTGATATCTGACAAAAGTGAAATCACTTCCTCTACCTTTAAATAACATGTCATTAATATGTAATATTTATGTATCTCTCTCTCTCAGGTGAGGAGGAGCGAGGGAACTCATCTTCCAGACGTCCTCCCCTCCTCCCCCCTCAAATCCCGCCACGGTCGGACCAACACCACCACCACCACCACCCCCCGCCTACGCCGCCGCCGCCTCTTCGTCCTCCCCTTCCCCCTCCTCCTTCTCCCAGCCTGGCTCCCGCTCCTCCTCCCCCTGCCCCTCCCCCGCCGCCCCTGGCCTCTTCGCCGAGGCGCGCGGCCGCCGCCGCCTTAGCCGCCGCCGCGGCAGCTGCAGCTTCGGCTAGCTCCGCCTCCTCCTCGTCCTCTGGGTAAGAAGTGATTTCTATTTGCTGTTATCGCTGTGGGCCTCATGACGTCACTCGTCACGCAGCGCGTTTACGTTTACAGGAAGTCACTAAGATCCCTTTTTTATGGAGTTTGTATTCAATCCGTTTTTTTGGGCGGGACGCCTTTTGGTGCTATTAGCAATATTAGCATTACTTACATTGCATTATTAGCATTTAACTTTGTGTTAACATTACTTAGCATTATTAGCATTATTAACTATAGTTAGCATTATTAGCACTATGAACAATACTTATCATTAGCATTACCTAGCATTATTAGCATTACTTACTTAGCATTTTTTTTGCATTACTTAGAAGTACTTAGCATGATTGACATTGCTTACTTAGGATTATTACCATCACTTAGCATTGTTAGCATTACTTAGCATTGTTAGCATCACTTAGCATTGTTAGCATTATTTAGCAGTACTTAGCATCATTGGCATTACTTGAAAAATGTCAGATCTAAGGGCTCATAGCGTGCCACTCTGTGGACAATTTTGGAAAATGGTGATAATGTGGCGCAAATCATTTTTAAACGTCAAAATGTCACAAAAAGTGAAAAAAAAAATCCTGTCAGGTATGGCCATTTGGAAAACCGTGTTTTTCAATTCAGCGGGCCTTTTAAAATCCACCATCAGAAGAAGCCACTCATTCAGGCACACATGGCAAAATGTACCACACGTCAAAAAACCACATGTTCATCAGTTTGTGGACGTGTGCAAGTTGTGACAAACATGACGAAAACGTGACAAACTGTCTCTCTCTCGGGGGACGGGACCGCAACGCTGCATAATTGTCGCTGCATTACTTGTCGCTCCCAACAATTATATCTGAACTAGAGCTGTCAATCGATTAAAAATTTTAATTGCGATTAATCGCATGATTGCCCATAGTTAATCTTTGATTAATGGCAATTTAATCGCATATTTTTTATGAGTTCTAAATATACCTTAAATGAGTGTTTTTCAAGAATATTCATATCGAGGTTAATTATTTATTCTTCATTTGAGCCACAGACCACCATTTGATGACATTTATTTAGACTTCCAGGCCTAAATGGATGAATTTGTCAACAATTTGATGTTGGTATCATTAGGAGCGAACATGCACATTGTTAGAAAGTTTTCTACATTCTCTAATTGTGTAGACTTATTTTGAAGTAACTTAACAGATGCAGATATTTAACAATTATTCACCTGCGTTTGGCGAAATTTAACCAAATAGACCCACTTGGCCTTTGGTTTTACTGTGAGTTAATCTCGCACTAAAACAAATAATCGAGTTAACTCACGGCTGAGTTAACTTGTGATTAGCCTCGACACCCAGGCTTTCATTTTCGTCCGCCTTGCGCGAAAACAGAAAGCCTCGACTAACGCACGTTGGAAAGTGGCCTTGAGGGGAGTGTCAATCTTCCGGGGTGGGCGTCGCTCTAAATGATGTGACGTAGAACAGCAGTGGACGGGCGTGGGAGGGGCCGGAGATGACGACACGTTAGTGAGATCAAATCAGAGCGCAGCACTTCCGCCGTGTGGATCCCACGACACCCCCGCCCCCCAAGGCCAAAATCATTGAGGGCTAGACCAGGCTAACTCGCGATTAACTAGTTAATGCTGACAGCCTTAATCTGAACATGAATTAAAGGTGAAGTTAAAACTTCTCTCTCTGTGTCCCACAGCTCCGCCTCTGGGCTGTACGGGGGCGTGTCCGGCTCCTCCCCCTACGGGGGAGTGTCCACCCCCGGCCCCTCCCCCTCCGGGACGTACGGGGGCGTGTCCGGCTCCCTGGGGCTCCGCCCCCCGCTCGCCCCCTTCAACTCCTCGTCGTCCTCCTCCACCTCCCCGTCTCCGTCTTCTGCCGCTGCTGCGTCCGCGCTGCTGTCGTCCTTGACCCCAGAGGGGCGTGCGGGTCCCCCCCCGCTACTGCCCGCGGCCCCCGCCCGGCTCCCAGAGCGCCCCGCCTACCTGGAGAGGTAAAAATAACAGAATAATAGAATAGAATAGTATTGTATTACCGTAATGCCCGGATTATAAGGTGCACCTGAATATAAGCCGCACTAGTTAAATTTGGGGCAAAATACTGTTTTTTTTTCCTTGTATAAGCTGCACCTGACTATAAGCCGCACCAGGCTTATAGTCAGGTGCTTCATATTAGAGCAGTGGTTTTTCAACTTTTTCACAATTTAACAACATCTTCACCCCGCAGACCCCACAACTACAGATTTCTTTTGGTTTTGTTCACAATTCCAGGATGGATTTCCGCAAACAAAAGAGGCAAAACATCAAAATTAGACCAAAATGAACATGACTTATTAATTAAGTGGTGCTAATTTAGATGGTGAATATCATAACTCTTGAGAGTGTAAACATGAAACCAAATGACCCGCGAGGGTCCATTTGGTTTCATTTTTACACTCTCAAAGAGTTACATCTGGTTAACCAACTTTCCATCATTTAGTCTGCGGAGCCCACCTGGAACCTGGAAAAATCCATAGATTGGTCGCTCTGTTGTATAAGCCGCAGGGTCAAAAGCATGTGAAAAAGGTAGCGGCTTATGGTCCGGAAATTACGGTATTCCTCTCCATTGGCTCCTCTTACAAAAACAATACTTTCAGCGTGCCGTTTCTCCATTACATCCATTTCTGCAGCCTCCAGCTGCAAGTTACTCCATTCAGTACTGAAGTAACTTATAAACTCAACTAAAATTTTATATTGTTTTATCCCACGATTTTGCAACGCATTTTTTTCACCCAGTGCGAATTCCTAATATGATCCTGGGCTCTACACACCCCCCGCCAACCTGGGGAGGCAGCGGACTGGCCTCATGCTTCCTTCCATGCATGAGGAGTCCAAGCTGCCTTCTTTTCACCTGACAGGGGGGAGTTTCCCTGGTTGGACGTAGCGCGTGGAAGGAACACGTTATTCCAACCAGTTCCTGTCCCCTCCATCAGGCGCCCCGGCTGGCCAGGGGGAGGCAGTTTAGAGTCCAGGATTACAGCATGTTTTTGTGAGGGTATCTACCATAGGGACACGGGGAGAACATGCAAACTCCACACAGAACTAAAATTTTGATGTTCACTTTAGCTGCTCCGCCCTCTTCCTATAGAAAACCCAATATAACTTAAAACTCCATTTTAACCATGATAGATTCATCAAAAACACATTTTTTTTCTAATTTCAGGGGGCCTTGGAATTTCATTTAGATTTTATATCAATTTTTAAAAATTGATATTTAAAAATGAAAATGTAGCAGCCTCCATATTTTGGCCAAACGAACAAAAGAGAATTTTAAAAGTAAAATGAAAACAGTAAATGAAAACACACAGAAACAAACGAGATTGTGTGTTTTTAATCGGCCATGGTTAAAATGGAGTTTCAAGTAGAGATGTCCGATATTTACTTTTTTACCGATATCCGATATCCCGATATTATCCAACTTCTAATTCCCGATACCGATATCAACCGATACCGATATATGCGGCCTCCAGTGGTGGAAAAATAACAGAAACTATTACTATACAAATATTTAATATAAATAAACATTTAGTATAAATACGAATTCATGTTATAGCCTAGAAATACTCCATACAACTATAAATTCAACATGTAGCCTACTTGAGTAAAGTACAAAAGTAATGGTATAAACATGACCGTAGCGCTGAGTCTATATCTCTGTAAATAGTCATAATTTCCAGTTTGTAAATACCGATACCGATATTTTCCGATATGAAATTTGAAAGCTTTTATCGGCCGATAATATCGGAGGGCCGATAATATCTGCCATCTCTAGTTTCAAGTTATAATGAGGTTTGTATTGGAATGGGACGGGGCAGCTAAAATGAACATCAAATATTCTGTCTCTCTCTCTCTCTGTGTGTCTCTCTGCGGTCATGTGAGCAGGTACGGGGCAGCCAACATGGCCGCCGTCAAGCCCATGGTGCAGCAGCAGCCTCCTGGGGGCGGGGCCAAGCCAAACTCCTCCCACAACAACAACAACAACAGGGCGACGGCGACGTCACTGAGCGCGCTCCAGGAGGGCATGGTCACACAGGTCAGCTGACACGGGGTCACATGACATGCCCCAACAACTGTCGATAGCATGATAATCGGCCAATGATATCGGTCGCCTGCTTGATTGACAGGTCCAGGGGGCGGTGCACGGGGTGACGGTGGAGGAGTGTCAGACAGCTCTGCAGAGCCACGACTGGACTGTGATTGACGCTGTCAATCACCTGAAGGTACAATGTACAAGCTATTTAGCTATTCAGCAGACGCTCTTAATCCTTAATCCTGGAATTTTTAACAGAAAAAAATTATATGTATGTATGTATGTATGTATGTATGTATGTATGTATGTATGTATGTATGTATGTATGTATGTATGTATGTATGTATGTATATTTTAAATATTAAAGAATAGTACCCCAAGTTGCCATGAATTGCTGTACTTGTGATATATTGTGATGAGAAATAATTGTCATTACATTGGGTAAAATATACCCGTGTTTAGTGCCGGAGTGACAAAAATGGACTTAAGTGTTCGAGGGTTCAGTAAAAACATCATATACATACCCATTAGTTGAATTAACAAATTACAAATTACAATTTAAGCACTAAAACATGACGATGGAGCCTGAAGAGGTGTGTTCTCAGACTGCGGCGGAAGATAGGGAGTGAGTCTGCGGTTCTGACTGCAATGGAACACACTCAGACACACACACACACACACACACACACACACACACACACACACAGCTGCAGCATCAAAGCACAAGCGATGTAGAGTGGAAAGATATGAATATATGTTTAATTTCTTGGCCTTGACTGCAGTACTGTGTTGTTCCACTAGGTGGAGCAGTTGTTCCGTCTGGGCCTGCGCTCCAGAGCAGAGTGTCAGGAGCTGTTGGAGCGATGTGATTGGACGCTGGAGACCGCCAGCTCTCTGATGCTGCACACATACGCACCGTATGTACACGCACACGCACGCACACACACACACACACACGCACACGCACACACGCACACGCACACACATACACACACACACACACACACACACACACACACAAAGTGCCTGGAGTTGTAGCCACATGAACATAACATTTCTAATAAACCCAGGGGAGGATTATCCAACAGGCATGTTGGGCCCTGCCCAGGCCCAGGGGTCCCTGAGCTAGGAGCGGCTCAAGCTCAGGACCCCCACAAAAAGGGAGTAACACTCAATAACAGTGACGGCGACGCACATGGTCCTTGTCACTGTTATTGACAATAGGGTTATTAATTTTGTGTCATTAAAATAACCCTTAAAGTCCTAAAACATCATGATACGATTAAACAGTTTGCATTTATTTAGCTTAGTTATTTTGGATTTTATTATTATTATTATTATTTTTAAGCCAATCCCTTGCTGTAAATCCTGCTGAAATGCAGATGAATATCACAGGTCTATGATTATCGTGTGCAGACACTATGCTTCGAATTCATTCATCAAGAAAAGAAAAGAAAAATGTATTGCTTAGGTATTTGATATTGTAACGTAGGACTTCAAAATATAGCACTACAAAATGAACCTGCCTTAACGTAGAGGACTGCAAAATGACCCAGGCGTAACGTAGGACTATAAAATGAGCCGGACTCAACATATAGGACTACAAAATGACTCGGGCGTTACGTATAGGACTACAAAATGACCTGGGCGTAACGTAAAGGACTGCAAAATTGCCCAGACATAACGTATAGCACTACAAGATGACCCGGATGTAACATATAGAGATGCGCAGTGACGTCACCGCCCCGGTTCCGGAAGTCTTTTCCCCATTCATTTTTCTCATAGACTTTTCGAAAATAATTTATATCAAGACGATTACGCCGTGGACAAAGCCAACTCAGGTCGTGACAAATCATGACAACAAACACAATATCGTCATATAATATATAATTAGGAAGAAGTAGAAAACGGCATGATACAAGACTTTTTGTTTCGTTTTTCATCTTAGAAATTATTTTATTGTCCCAAAAGTTTGTGTGTGTCATCATGATTCGTCACGACTCGAGTTGGCTTTGGCCGCGGCGTAATCGTCTTGATATAAATTATTTTCGAAAAGTCTATGAGAAAAATGAATTGGGAAAAGACTTCCGGAACCGGGCGGTGACGTCACTGCGCATCTCTATAGTACTACAAAATGACCCGGACCTACAGTAATGTATATGACTACAAAATGAACCAGGCATAACGTACAGTACAGTATGAAACTACAAAATGACCCGGACATAACGTACAGTACTACAAAATGACACGCATGTAACATTGACTACAAAATGACCCCTACGTAACGTAGGACTACAAAATGACCCGGACGTAACATAGGACTACAAAATAACACAAATGTAACACATAGGACTACAAAATGACGTTACGGACTAAAATAAGAGGCTATGCTCTACCTTTGTCTCCTGCAGGAAGTGACCAATGGGTGGAGGCCTTGGGCTCGCGGCTCCAGACTGGGAGGAGTTACCACAGTGTGGGCGGAGCTATCATGATGTGGGAGGAGTTACCGTGACTTAAACATGCTGTGAATTACCAGACTTTATCGTTCTCTGTACCCTGTGCTTCTTTAACCCTTTGTGTACTGAACGCGTTTTGGTGTTTTAACGATTGAAAAATAGCAGATCTACAAGCCCATATCGCGCCACCGAGTGGCGCGATATGAGCTTGTAGTTCTGCTATTTTTGAATAATTCTGAAAATGTGCTGCAAATCTCTGAATACATTATTTCGAAAGCAAATCTTTTTGAAACTACAATCTGATCAGGACACAATGGGGTAAGTGGTGTGGTCCAGGGATCGCCCCCTGGGGGGTCCCTGAGGGGCAGGCGTCCAGGGGGTCCACAGCTAAAGGATGTTAGCTAAGTGACCAAAAGAGTCCCTGTATACCTCCATGCTATTTTCACCATATTTACCCATGGAATGAACTGCAATGCCCTTGTGACTCCTGCAACTATTGGTCCTCATTTCAAAAGTGATTATTTTTTTTTGGGGGGGGTCCCTCCCCACACAGTTCAGAAGTGATATTTGGGGGTCCAAGTAACGCAGGGCGTCCGTGGTAGTCATGTAGCTCTGATGAAATCACGCTAATGCTAACTGATGTAAGCATGCTGAAGCTTTTGCTCATCATTAATAGAACACGCTGCTGCTGAATTAGTCGTTGTTCTGTCAGTGATGCTCGGACAAATAATTGTAAAATATGAAACTATCGATGGGGGTGTGGCTTTACCCTGATGGGGGTGTGGCCTCGTTCCTGACCATTTCGCCGCTGTGCCGATAATCTCGATAACGCTGTAAACCCTTGCGTGTGATCGCGCTTTGATCTGCTCTCTGTCACAGGTTATCCTGAGCTTGTGGTTTGCGCATCATGTTAACTTAATGCTCATCCTTATACTGTAGTGTTATGAACAGTGTTGGGCAATATCACTGCAAGCTCCTATATGTAATGTTGTGCTCAACATAATAATTACATTGTAATTATTATTGTTTTTGACGCCTCTATGGGCTGCCTCCAAAGAAATCCCTATAAGCTTTGTCATTGGATAACAAAAAGTCCCGACGGGACTATTTGTTAGCCAATCAGAAAGAGCCTCGCTGAGCTGCCTCTAATTAAGGAAAAAGGGAGGAGTCAAATATGGAGGTGGTGGAGGACTATGATTTTTAAAGGGCCACTGCGTCTCCTATGGATATTACATATTTTCAGGAAGTGATGAAATGGTCTAAGATAAAGAAGGAAAAAATGCCATTAAAATGCTGAGATTTATTGGTTATATATACTTTAGGAAAAGTAATATCTTTACTGTATGTATGACCCCTTAGAAAAAGTAATAATATCATATCACTTATTACATTAATCAAACAGTAATATGGTATATTACTTTATTGCTTTCCCCAGTTCCCCTCCTAACCCCCTGCAAAAAATAGAGAAGTACAACACAGTCTGGTTAGAGACTCCTAGTGTAGGTCATGTGTGCAGAATGCTGCGATAACAATAGTGACTCGGACGTAGAATAATAGTAATACTATTACTCTAATAATATGTGATTTGTTTCTGCACAGCACTGGATATGAATGCAATATGATGACTATGTTCATGTAAACTGGTGATGTTATCGATGCATAAGATTTCTGTTCCATGCTGTATTGACGCTGGTACCGTTACAGATAACAGTTCCACTCTGTATTGACGCTGGTACCGTTACAGATAACAGTTCCACTCTGTATTGACGCTGGTACCGTTACAGATAACAGTTCCACTCTGTATTGATGCTGGTACCGTTACAGATAACAGTTCCACTCTGTATTGATGTTGGTACCGTTACAGATAACAGTTCCATGCTGTATTGATGTAAAAGCGTTTGGAACCACTGCAGTTTTCTATGCTTTTACACAAACACCTAGTCCACGCATTACTCATGTAATAATGAATCATATATTTATGTGCATATACTGTACATCAACTGCTGGCCAGATATAGTTCATGTTAATAATAACCAGTTAACATAGTGAATAACTTACTAACTTAAATAACTATTGTGTAAAAAAAATATGTAAACACTTTAACATATAATTGGATATTATATAACATGTTTTGTTCTGTTTATTCTTAAACAAAGGCTTGTTTTATATCTCATAACATTATGGTGTGTGTCATACAATGTACAGTATTATGTTGTGAAACGATTGATGTTCTTTTATTATGAATTCATCATATTCTCCTCTTTTACAATCCGCTACGGTCATAAGACGACAAGTCATGAAATGGGACACGCGTGCTTGACGCATACAGTGCCGTCGATGACAGGGTATGTTGTAGTTAATGTTGTAAGATGATAAGAGCACCCCTCACTTCACATGGGTGTGATTTATTTATTTTTTTTTTTTTTTTTTAAAGGAACAGATGTCACCAAACTTGGAGCGACACCTTTTTGCACTGTTAATATTATTGCTTAGTGAAATACAAGGAAGTAGCTAGAGATGCACGATTAATCGGAATCGGTCGTATTGGCCGTGAGATGCCACATCATCATCGGAGCGGTTTCAAAATAAGACAGATGACTTGGACATAAAACAGTATAATGTATCTATTGATTAATTGAATACTTGATTAACCGTTACTCTGCCAGTATTTATTTTGTATTTTTTTTATAACGGTATTTAGCTGGCACCAGTGTTTATCAATGTGGAATTCCGACCACAAGGGGACCTATTATATCAGCGCACAGGAAGTGGTCCGTCCATTCTCTGTTTACCTCTGAGTGACATGGCTGCCTCCATAGAGTCACTATGCAACTATGCCGGCGGTCCGTGACACACAGCTATACAACTCCTTACCACTCCTTACCATGATGTACCGGATTGGCAATGAATGTGGTTGTTGTACCATGTATAGGAAATATAAATAATCGGCTGCTCGATCGAGGACCGTTGCCAATGAACAGACTATCACTAGTCATCATTTTCAAATCGTAACTCGTACAAGAAAGTGTAATTTTCTGTATGTTGTCCAATGGGGTTTTTTCCCACCCAAGCTTTGCTTTGTTGAGCCCAAATGAGAATAAAAAGGCTACGATGTGAGTCTGGAAGTCCCGCTGTTGTTTCTCTTCAGATGCACTACTGCGATCAGTGTGATGACCAATTTAATGGTGATGTAATTAACAACAGTAGCAATAGTTCAGCACAGGTTCAACATAAATTCTCAAAAATGATGATTTATCTTTAAAAATGGCACACTATACTGTAGTTTGCTGTCCAAGACCAGGTACTATAGCCTAGTGTTTTTTCTCGATTTCGGCATTTAAAAAAAAATGACGAAAAACGTCTATAGTATGTCGATTCTTCACGATTTTGACATTTTTCGAAAATCCTCAAGAATGTTGTCTGAGACCAGGACAGGTGAGACCTGTCGTTTTTCCTTGATTTCTGCATTTTTTTAAATACTTAACAAACGATAAAAAAACGGCATACTATTTCCCAAGACCAGGCTCTAGCCTGAAAATCCTCGAAGTTAGAGAAATAGGTTACAAAAATAGGCTGAGTTGTGCACTTCTGGCAGAAAGCGTAAAAATTTGCATCTGGGGGTATTTTTGGGTGCTGAATTAAAAAAATGAATGGACCAAGAGTTCTGACTTCTGACCAGCCCCAGAATCCAGAATCCTTCATAACTTGAAATGCATTGATTTTACACCCCGTAAATCTATTGAACGTTAATATAAAGTTGCGCATAACGGACGATTTGTAACATTGATTCTTAAGTCAATCAAATCGTAATACAGGCGTGAAAATTGGTACACACACAGGTTAGTCAAGACCAGAAACAGCATGACGCCATCGCACATCCTGTTTAGGAGATCTGGTGCTTCAAAATAACGTTTTTTTTTTTTTTTTTTTTTTTTAATTTATTATTATTATTATTATTTTAACCAATGCACTAGCTAGCCATGGCATATAGCAGAACGACGAACGTGGGTTCATGTGAAATGTAAAATGAATGTAATTTTTCCACAGACATCGTGGGATTTGGGGATAACCCTTTTGTCAGAACTCTTGGATCCATTTTTTTTTAATTCAGCACCCAAAAATATCCCCAGATGCAAATTTTCACGCTTTCACCTATTTCACATATTTCTATATTGGTTTGAGGATTTTCGAAAAATGTCAAAATCTCGAAAAAAAACACAAATACAGTAGCCTTATGCATTACCGTTTTACATCATTTTGATGATTTTGGAAAAATGACGAAACCTACAAAAACGCAAGGCTATAGCCTGAAGGTCTTGCACAGCTTGCCGTTTTTCATCGTTTTGAGATTTTTGAGGATTTTCAGAAATAAAAAATCTCGAAAAAACGCAAAGGCTATAGCCTTACCAATTTTCATCGTTTTGAGGATTTTTGAGGATTTTCGAAAAATGATGGAACCTGCAAAAACTCAAGGCTATAGCCTTACGGTCTTGCACAGCATCCCTTTTTCATCGATTTGAGGGTTTTTGAGGATTTTTTTTTTAATTCAAAATCTAAAAAAGCAAAGGCTATAGTCTTACCATTTTTCATCGTTTTGAGGATTTTCGAAAAATGACGAAACCTGGCAAAAAACGCAAGGCTATACCTACACGGTCTTGCACAGCAGGCCTTTTTCATCGTTTTGAGGATTTTTGAGGATTTCTGAAAAATGTCAAAATCTCGGGGGGAAAAAACGCAAAAGCTATAGCCTTACCATTTTTCATCGTTTTGAGGATTTTTGATGATTTTTAAGGATTTTAGAAAAATGTCGAAACCTGGCAAAAACGCAAGACATAAAACGCAAGGCTATAGCCTCACGGTCTTGCACAGCATGCCTGGTTTTGAGGTTTTTTGAGGATTTTTGAGAAATGTCAAAATCTCACAAAGGCTATAGCCTTACCGTTTTTCATCATTTTGAGGATTTTTGAAAAATGACGAAACCTGGCAAAATTGCAAGGCTATAGCCTTAAGGTCTTGCACAGCATGCCGTTTTCATCGTTTTGAGGATTTTTGAGGATTTTTGAAAAATATCCAAATCTCGAAAAAATGCAAAGGCTATAGCCTTACCATTTTTCATCGTTTTGAGGATTTTTGAGGATTTCCAAAAAAATTCAAAATCTCGAAAAAACGCAAAGGCTATAGCCTTACCATTTTCCATTGTTTTCATTGTTTTTGAGGATTTTTGAGGATTTTGGAAAAATGACGAAACCTGCAAAAACGCAAGGCTATAGCCTGAAGGTCTTGCACAGCTTGCCGTTTTCATCGCCTTGAGATTTTTGAGAATTTAAAAAATAAATACATAAAATTCTCGCGAAAAAAAAAAAAAAAAACGCAAAGGCTATAGCCTTACCAATTTTGATCATTTTGGGGATTTTTGAGGATTTTCGAAAAATGACGAAACGTGCAAAACCGCAAGGCTATAGCCTTATGGTCTTGCACAGCATCCCTTTTTCATCGATTTGAGGATTTTTGAAAATTTTCAAAATCTCGAAAAAACGCAAAGGCTATAGCCTTACGTCTTGCACAGCATGCCTTTTTCATAGTTTTGAAGATTTTGAGGATTTCTGAAAAATGTCAAAATCTCGAGAAAAAAACAAAACAAAACGCAAAAGCTATAGCCTTACCCTTTCTCATTGTTTTGAGGATTTTTGATAATTTTTGAGGATGTTAGAAAAATGTCGACACCTGGCAAAAACGCAAGACTATAGCCTTACAGTATTGCACAGCGTGCAGTTTTTATCGTTTTGAGGATTTGTGAAAAATGTCCAAATCTCGAAAAAAGCAAAGGCTATAGCCTTACCAATTTTCATCATTTTGAGGATTTTTGAGGATTTTCGAAAAATGACGAACCTGTCAAAATCTCGAGACTATAGCCTTACAGTCTTGCACAGCATGCCGTTTTTCATCATTTTGAGGATTTTTGAGTATTTTGGAAAAATAACGAAACCTGCAAAAATGCAAGGCTATAGCCTGATGATCTTGCACAGCTTGCCGTTTTTCATCGTTTTGAGATTTTTGAGGATTCAAGAAAAAAAACATCTCGAAAAAACGTAAAGACTATAGCCTTACCAATTTTCATCGTTTTGAGGATTTTTGAGGATTTTCGAAAAATGACGAAGCCTTCAAAAACGCAAGGCTATAGCCTTACGGTCTTGCACAGCATTCCTTTTTCATCGATTTGAATATTTTTGAGGATTTAAAAAAAAATCAAAATCTAAATAAAGCAAAGGCCATAGCGTTACGATTTTTCATCGTTTTGAGGATTTTCTAAAAATGACGAAACCTGGCAAAAACGCAAGGCTATACCTTCACGGTCTTGCACAGCATGCCTTTTTCATCGTTTTGAGGATTTTTGAGGATTTCTGAAAAATGTCAAAATCTCGAAAAAACACAAAGGCTATAGCCTTACGTCTTGCACAGCAGGCATTTTTCATCGTTTTGAGGATTTTTGAGGATTTTAGAAAAATGTCAAAACCTGGCAAAAACGCAAGACTATAGCCTTACAGTCTTGCATAGCTTGCGGTTTTTATCATTTTGAGGATTTTCGAAAAATGTCAAAATCTCTAAAAAAGGCAAAGGCTATAGCCTTACCAATTTTCACCATTTTGAGGATTTTTGAGGATTTTCGAAAAATGACGAAATCTGTCAAAAACGCAAGGCTATAGCCTTACAGTCTTGCACAGCATGCCGTTTCTCATTGTTTTGAGGATTTTTGAGGATTTTGGAAAAATGACAAAACCTGCAAAAACGCACGGCTATAGCCTTGCGCACCTTACCGTTTTTCATCGTTTTGAGATTTTTGAGGATTTTCAAAAAAATTAAACTTCTCAGAAAAACGCAAAGGCTATAGCCTTACCAATTTTCATCGTTTTGAGGATTCTCGAAAAATGAGGAAACCTGTCAGAAACGCAAGGCGATAGCTTTACGGTCTTGCACATCATGCCCTTTTCATCGTTTTGAGGATTTTTGAGGATTTTCAAAAAATGTTTTGAGGATTTTCAAAAAATGACGAAACCTGTCAAAAACGCAAGGCTATAGCCTTACAGTCTTGCACAGCATGCCGTTTCTCATTGTTTTGAGGATTTTTGAGGATTTTGGAAAAATGACAAAACCTGCAAAAACGCAAGGCTATAGCCTGAATGTCTTGCACAGCTTGCTGTTCGTTTTGAGATTTTTGAGGATTTTCAAAAAAATTAAAAATCCCGAAAAAAACGCAAAGGCTATAGCCTTACCAATTTTCATCGTTTTGAGGATTTTTGTGGATTTTCGAAAAATGTCGAAACCTGTCAAAATTGCAAGGCTATAGCCTTACAGTCTTACACAGCATACCATTTTTAACCGTTTTGAGGTTTTTTGAGGATTTTTGAGAGATGTCAAAATCTCGAGGGAAAAAAATCGTAAAGGCTATAGACTTCCCATTTTTCATCGTTTTGAGGATTTTTGAAAAATGAGGAAACCTGTCAAAAATGCAAGGCGATAGACATAGGGTCTTTCACAGCATGCCCTTTTCATTGTTTTCAGGATTTTCGAAAAATGACGAAACTCATCAAAAACGCAAGGCTATAGCCTTACAGTCTTGCACAGCATGCCGTTTCTCATTGTTTACAGGATTTTTGAAAAATGACGAAACCTGCAAAAATGCAAGGCTATAGCCTGAAGGTCTTGCACAGCTGGCCGTTTTTCATCGTTTTGAGATTTTTGAGGATTTAAAAAAAAAAAAAAAAAAAAATCTCAAAAACGCAAAGGCTATAGCCTTGCCAATTTTCATTGTTTTGAGGATTTTTGAGGATTTTCAAAAAATGGCGAAACCTGCAAAAATGCAAGGCTGTAGCCTTACGGTCTTGCACTTTTTCATCGATTTGAGTTTTTTTGAGGATTTTTGAGAAATGTCAAAATCTCGGGGAAAAAAAGCCGAAGGCTATAGCCTTACCGTTTTTCGTCGTTTTGAGGATTTTCGAAAAATGACGAAACCTGTCAAAAACGCAATGCTATAGCCTTACAGTCTTGCACAGCATGCCGTTTTTCATCATTTTGAGGATTTTTGAGGATTTTGGAAAAATGACCTGTGAAGAATGCAAGGCTATAGCCTTACAGTCATGCACGGCATGCCGTTTTTTTTTTTTATCATTTTGAGGATTTTTGAGGATTTTTGAGAAACGCAAAAGCTATAGCCTTACCCTTTTTCATCGTTTTGAGGATTTTTGAGGATTTTTGCAAAATGTCAAAATCCCGAAAAAATGCAAAGGTCTTACCTTCTTACCGTCTCGCACAGCATGCCTTTTTCATTGCTTTGAGGATTTTCAAAAATGACGCAAGCTGGCAAAAATACAAGGCTATAGCCTTGCACAGCATGCCTTTTTCATCGTTTGGAGGATTATTGAGAATTTTCGAAAAATATCAAAATCCAAAAAATAAACGCACAGGTTATAGCATTACCGTTTTTCATCGTTCTGAGGATTTTTCGAAATCTGGCAAAACGCAAGACTATAGGCCTTGCCGTCTTGCACAGCATGCCGTTTTTTTATCGTTTTGAGGATTTTTGAGGATTTTCGAAAAAGGGCAAAATCTAAAAAAGACAAAGAAAACGCAAAGGTTATAGCCTTACCGTTTTTCATCGTTTTGAGGAATTTTGAGGATTTTCGAAAAAATGACAAAACCTGGCAAAAACGCAAGGCTACAGCCTTACGGTCTTGCACAGCATGCCGTTTTTTATTGTTTTGAGGATTTTTGAGGATTTTTGAAAAAAATGTCAAATCTCGATAAAAGCAAGGCTATATATGGTCTTTTTCATCGTTTTGAGGATTTTCGAAAAATGACGAAACCTGGCAAAAACACAAGGCTATATAGCCTTACATTCTTGTGCAGCATGCCGTTATTCATCGTTTGAGGATTTTTGAAAAATGTCAAAATCTTGAAAAAGCGCAAAGGCTAGCCTTACCGTTTTTCATTTCTTTTTGTTTCATTTCGAGGATTTTTAAGTATTTTTGAAAAATGTCAAAAGTACAAGGCTATAGCCTCACGCTCACAGTCTTGCACAACATGTAGTTAGAGAAATATGTTACAAAAATAGGCTGAGTTGTGCACTTCTGGCAGAAAGCGTGAACATTTGCATCTGGGGGTATTTTTGGGTGCTGAATTAAAAAATGAACGGATCCAAGTGTTCTGACCAAATCATGATCAAATCAAGATAGGCCAGGCAGAAATGTCTGTCTGTGCACCACACTGAGTCTGAGCTTCACAATAAGTGTATATGTGAAGCGACGCACCAAGTGTAGCATGTGACATAATGGTATAATATGCTAATAAGTGCAATAGTGTAATAGGATAATATGTGCAATAGCGCAATATATGTACATAAGAAAATAATATTTAAAGGTTCTAAATTAATTCGCGTTAGAGCTCGTGAAATAAGTATTTGATCCCTAAGCACAACCTGACTTAGGACTTGGTGGAGAAACCCTTGTTGGCAAGCACAGAAGTCAGACGTTCTTGTAGTTGGTCACCAAGTTTACGCACATCTCAGGAGGGATTTTGGCCCACTCCTGGTTAGATCTTCTATCCAAATCCTGAAGGCTTTGAGGCTGTTGCTTGCCAAGTCGATGCTCGAGCTCCCTCCATAGATTTTCTATAGGAATAAGGTCTGGAGACTGGCTAGGCCACTCCATGAGCTTAATGTGCTTGTTCGTGAGCCACTCCTTTGTTGCCTTGGCCGTATGTTTTGCGTCGTTGTCATGCTGGAAGACCCAGCCACGACCCATCTTCAGTGCTCTGGCTGAGGGAAGGAGGTTCTTGTCCAAGATCCTGCGGTACATGGCCACATCTGTGGTCCCAGCTGCCTTCAAATCATTAACACCATCCCCATCGTCAGGCATGGAGGTGGAAACATTATGCTTTGGGGCTGTTTCTCTGCTAAGGGTACAGGGCAACTTCACTGCATTGTGTGGCCGATGGATGGAGACATGCACTGCAACATCTTGGACAAGAACCTCCTTCCCTCAGCCAGAGCACTAAAGATCTTGAAGGTCTTGAAGAAGCACATTAAGCTCATGGAGTGGCCTAGCCAGACCTTAATCCCATAGAAAATCTATGGAGGGAGATTGAGCTTTGAGTTGGCAAGCAACAACCTCGAAACCTTGAGGTTTTGGGGAGGATATCTAAACAGGAGTGGGCTAAAAACCCTCCTGAGATGTGCACAAACTTGGTGACCAACTACAAGAAACGTCTGACTTCCGTGCTTGCCAACAATGGTTTCTCCACCAAGTACTAAGTCAGATTGTGCTTAGGGATCAAATACTTATTTCACAAGCTCTAATGCAAATTAATGTATAACTTTTAAATATTATTTTCTTATGGACATTTTTGTTCATATTCTGTCTGTATTTGTTTAAATAAAAGTACCATAAAAATGACAGAGTGCTCATTTCTTTCTAATCCTGAAAAATTACAAAATCATCAAGGGATCAAATAATTATTTTCCCCACTGTATTACCCTATGCCACTATTGCATATATTACAATATTGTACATATATTGTGCTATTGCACGGTCAGAACTCTTGGACCCGTTAATTTTTAAATTCAGCACCCAAAAATCCCCCCAGATGCAAATTTTCACGCTTTCCACTGGAAGTGCACACCTATTTCACATATTTCTCTATTTCAGGTGAATGTTAATGCACTATGGAAAGGGGTGTGAAAGAATGTGATTGTGATTGCAATGTCTCACAGCGACCGGCAGAGGGCAACACAAGCCTAGTTATGATCAGAGCATGCAGAGACACTTTCTGAATCCTCTTGGGCGTTTATTAAACTATTTGAACTATTTATGAGAGCAATTCTTATTATCTAAACATGAACACAACCTTCACCAGTGACTTATTTACTTGTATTGTAAATTTAAGAGTATGAGACATTTAAATTGTGTTGTGGTGAGGTGATGATTCTCACTTCTAAGAAATGGACTCTTTACAGTATCTTGGGTCGTTTTTAAATTATTGATTGCTTGCTTGCTTGATTGATTGATTAATTGATTGCAGTGTTACAATACATTCCAATCACAGCTCAATCCAAAGACTGTTCGCTGTGAGAGGGACAGCAAGCTGAAGTATTTCTATACTGGTTTACAATAGGGTCCATATGTTCATTTCTTCAAGACATTTAGAGACATACAGCTATGGAAGGACAACTTCTCTCATATGGTGCAATTTAATATGATAAAATAATATATATATATATATATATATATATATATATATATATATATATATATATATATATATATATATATATATATATATATATATATATATATATATATATATATATATATATATATATATATATATATATATATATATATATATATATTAGTGTGTGATTAACTCACAGTAAAAAATGTTGAACATCTGCATCATTTAAGTTAATTTAAAATAAAATGAACACAATTAGAGAATGTAGGACATATTTTACAAACGTTGCATGTTGGCTCTTCATGGTGCCAACATCAATACAGCTTGGAATTGTGGATTTCATTTACGTCTGGACGTCTAAATAAATGCCATGAAATGGTGAATAAAGAATAAATAATGGACCTTTATATGGAAAATCTTGAAAACCAATCATTTAAGGTATATTTAGAACTGATAAAAATATGCAATTAAATTGCGGTTAATTATATATATATATATATATATATATATATATATATATATATATATATATATATATATATATATATATATATATATATATATATATATATATATATATATATATATATATATATATAAAAAACACACACGATATGGCACGCACACAGGTGTGTATTGGTATATGTCAAATGTTCTTTAATATGAATTAATATGAATTTAATATGAAGCTATCTTGTGTGGCCATCTGTCTATCATCATAGTTTTCAAGTGTTTAGTCTTTAGTTTTACATTTCAGGCTTTTAGATTTAGCAGATGATCTTTCATTCTTAATGTTTTCATCTAAACGCAGCTCATTGTGTTTTATGTGATGTAATATATGGTTGGATATAATGGCAATGGTGTTCTGAATTACTTTATTTATTTGGGTAATAATAATAATAATAATAATAATAGTTTCATAAATAGTGATTATATACAAATTGTACAACATTTTATTATTTATTCTTAATAATAAAAAGAAACAAAGTATTCTATTTGACGGGGAGAAAAATGAGTCACACAACGAAAAAGGGCAGTCGAGAGCGGTCGTTGTTTTTTCCATTTCTTTTATTATTAAAACCATACAAACATGTTGTTGTTCAGTTATAAAAGAGCAAAGGCCTCGACCGGAGCCCTGTGGGACCCCACCCCCACGGTCTCGTCTCTGCTAAAATCTACAGAAAGGACTAAAAGGGAGTATTTACATAGAATTATATTTATTTATATATTTATATATAAGAGGGCAAATATAACATGGGGGAGGAACAAAAAAAAAGGTAGGACGCTTTCTGCTGATCCCGTTTTTCAATTTCCATTCGTCGCGTTATATAAATGTTCTTTGATTAGCCCCCCCACCCCCACCCCACACACAAACCTTTGCACGCCGCACAAGACACTTAACAGGATTACTTTTTGTAATTATTATTATTATTATATATTTCTTTTACAATTAACAATGGAAGATTGGCAGTGATCTTTCTCTTTTTTTTATTCCCTCCGACAGACGGGCAGATATAAGGCACATCACCTCAACGTTCATTTCCCTCCACCTTTGAAAAGGAAACGGTTTCGACTTTTTTGTTTTGTTTAGAAACAAACAAATAAAAGAAAATACTTTTGAAGCACAGCTACCAAAAATATGACCAAAAACGTACCAAAAACAACGGCAACAACAACAAAAAAACGAACATAACGATATCTATTTTGTACCTCCTTTAGGGTAAACGATTCAAAGTTCTGTGCGCATGGAGTCGGCAACGCGCCGAAGCTAACGCTAGCGCTAACACTGTTGACAAAGTCGCGGCAATACTTTGTGGCAGTCGGTCGATCTGTAATAAGAGCTTTGGAGGAAATTAAAACACATTTCCCATTAAAACAATAAAAAAACGTAACGTTTCATACCATCATATATCACCATGAGAGGTAAAACCCATGGCCAGTAACAGATAATATTAATAATAATATAAAAAAAACAAAGCGCATGAACCGTTGGAATATCTATTTGTAGATACATTATTACATTACCAAAGCACCAAATGTGACCCTTTAAAAAATGTGTTCACCGACACAGAAGAAAAAAATGTGTTTCACATCACCACCGCTGAATGATCGTGCAGTCTGATACAAAAGAATCAGATTTTTTCCCTTACACAGAATATAAAAAACACATTGTATATATACACATGTGTGTGAGTACCGTATGAAGTTACCACACTAAAACTAAATCAATACATTTTAGATATTGATTAGAACACTAACTGGATGAGTTGGTGCTTATTCTAAGACTTTTCTGTGTGGTACTTTCTTTATTTTTTATTTGTATTTGTTTTCCATACGGAGGACAATATCATACCATTTAATAATAAAAAAAAAATACTACTTGGTAAGACTTTCGTAGAAGCACTGACGATTTAGAGTCGCCAAAAACAATACCAAATATACTGTATAACGTACAAAACAATTGACGATAATACCGCTCATAAAAAAACGAAGGAAAAAAAGAACTACATGACGGAATAAAGATATGTGTAGCCATGGCTAAATTCACACATTTTATCTCACCTCTTGTGGAGTGAAAATGGAATGTGATGCGTTTGGTACAGTACCGATAAAAACATACTTGGCAAAATGCTCTCGTCTAAATACACGCTTAGAAAAACAGTGTTTATGTTGAATCCTCAAATACATGCAGTTGTTTTATACCAACAGTGTGTACAGCAAAACAGTAACCTAAAAAAAACAGTCATAAATGAAAACGCTGACAAAAATCGCTACACAGAATACTGACTCAAAGCAGTGAAATTATTATTAGTATATTTTTTTTGCTCACCATCACATACAAAACAGAAAAGGCTTTAAAAAAACAGCCTTCATTCCCAAAATGGAACATTATCTATTTATTTATACATCGTATTTTAAGACATCCCTTCTTTTTGCTCTCTTTTTTCCCTCTGATCCGGATGACACATTATTTTTTTTGTACAAAATAATTCTGTTTGGCACCCCCCCCCCCATCCCCCCGCCCCACTTGCGGAAACACTTTCTAGGTACATAATACACATCATGACGTAATAAAAATGACACTCCTGTTCTTTTCAAGTGTTTGTTTTGGATCTTTGGATCCAAGGGGGATAGCGTCATGGAACCAGTTGTTAGTAAAAAAAATGGAACCATTTGGATCAGTCTCTGTATTTTATCTTTTTTCTTCACATACACCAGAGTTTTTTTTTTCTTAGTCTTTCTATCGGAACGAGAGAGAGAGAGAGAGAGAGAGAGAGAGAGAGAGAGAGAGAGAGAGAGAGTGTGTGAGAGAGAGAGAGAGAGAGAGAGAGAGTGTGTGTGTGTGTGTGTGTGTGTGTGTGTGTGCGCGTGTGTGCGTGCGTGTGTGCGTGCGCAAACCAGTTCAGAACCAGTTTTTAGTCCATGAGCCCTACTTCCAACATTGGAACATTAATTAATACCTATAGTAAATTTATATAGGGTCAATATAAGAACAGTAACATAACCATAACTATTCCACAGTAGTACTGTTTTCATATTGTATTTTATTTGCATATTTAGGGAAATATTTGCATATTTCCCCATATAATGCTTATTAGAGATCAGCGAATGGCGGATTCATCCACGGATTCCGCAAGTCATCTGTGGTTTAGGGTGGATCAGGATCCATGGAATATATCAATATCAGATAACCCACAGATGAATAATATAATAATAAGATAATAATTAGCTGGTTTTGCACGCAAATTAACATTAACAATTCTGGAGCTCTGGCTCCTGGACTGAAAAACAAAAGGAACTGGACTGTTGAAGTCCCAGTCACTGGACAAGAGGCCTCCGTGAGACAGAGAGAGACACTCTTTAAGACACAGAGAGAGGGTCTCTACTGCAGGGCAGCCAGGAACTTGCTCTCCTCGGCTAGCGCGCTCAGCAGGGAGCTCATGTCTCCGACGGCCATGTTGTTGTTGTTGTTGTGTCCCGGCATCGGTGGGAAGGAGGGCGTGGTCAGCCTGGATGACGTCCTGGTGGACAGACCCAACGGGAAGACGGAGGGACTGATCGTGCCAGACACCAGGCTGTAGGCCTGGTCTTCCACCAAGCTGTAGCCGGGGTTGTAGGCCGGGTCGTAGGCTGGGTCGTAGCCCTGGTCGTAGTCCTGGTCGTAGCCCTGGTCCTCCGCTAGCATGGCCCCGAAGTCCAAGCTCACCACCTCCACCGTGCTGCTCACCTCCTGTTGGTCCTCCGAGCCGGATGCTTGGTCCTCCGAGCCGGATGCTTCGTCCTCCGAGCCGGATGCTTGGTCCTCCGAGCCGGATGCTACTTCTGACAGCGGGATTCGTCCTCCCATCCCCGCAGACTCCTCTTCCTCCTCCTCCTCCTCCTCCTCCTCGTCTTCCTCCTCCACCGCCATGGAGTCTAGCTGCTCCTCCAGGCTGGGGAACAAGGAGGAGGTGCAGCAGCAGGTTGTGGTGGTCTTGGCGGAGGAGGAAACGTCGTTTGCTCCTCCAGGAGCTTCAAAACCGAAGCTCTGCTCCTTCTCCTCTTCTGAGGAGAAGACTTCCGTCTTCTGAGGGAAGAAGCAGCAGCAGCGACGCTCGCCAGCGCCACGTCCGTGTCTCTCCTCCTGCTGACCGAGGTAACGCTGACTCCTGGTCGCCGCGGTTGTCCTGTAGTTGCCGCCGCTGCTGCTACCGTTGGTCGCCACCGCAGCAGGGGGGCAGGGGGCGGTGGGGGGTTGGAGGAGGAGGAGGGGGGCCTGGCCATGGCGCTGGTGGTCCTGGGAGGAGAACAGGAGGCCACTGGGGTCCCTGCCGAGGAGCAGGTTGGCTCCCACGTGGCGGGAGTTGGAAGAGGAAGAGGAGGAGAAGAGGGCGTGACGGTGACCCTGAAGTTCATCGCGGGAGCTCTGCCGGTCGCCGTAGCTCTGGGGAAGAGGCGGGAGAGGCGCCGTGCCGATGTGGGAGAAGTCGGGCCTCGTGCCGCGCCTCGCCTCCATGCAGGAGGAAGAGGAGTTAGCGCCAGCGTTGGGGTCGCAGTCCTCCAGCTTCACGCTAGTGCCGCTGACTCGGCAGGCCATGGCATTGCCGGCCGGTGTCTGGAAGCCCTCGGCGTGCTGCTGTGGCTGCACCACCATGTTACCGAACCTTCCGAAGGGCATAGGGACGCGGTTGTGGTGGTGATGGTGTTGGTGGTGGTGTTGCTCCGGGTCGGAGCCCAGCGGCCAGCGAGGAGGAGGCGGGGAGGCAGCCACACCGCTCCCGGAGCTCACTTCATTCCATTGGATGGGCAGCTGGCTGGGACTGCGCTCTCTGGGAGGAGAAAGGGGAGCTACTCCTACTCCCGCCTCCTGAGACTGCTCCTGGAGGTTTTGGTGGTGGAAGAACCCTCCCTGGTGGTGGTGGAGGTTGTACTGGCTGGAGTGGTGGAGGTGGTGATGGACCGGGAGGTCGTCAGGCAGCATCATGTCCTCCTGGTTATCGCCACTGCTCATCTCCCGGTATTGTTGGTCCACCGAGCCGGATGGTCGGTCCTCCGAGCCGGACGCCGAGAGCTGCACCCTCCGAGGGGCGGCCATGTAGTTCTGGAGGCTGAAGGGGACCGGCGGGGGACGATGCTGCTGCTGCTGGTGACGGCGACCGCCCCCCGCAGAGGTGGCAGCGGCCAGAGGGGGCAGCAGAGGGTGCTGGAGGTCGCTGAGGCTGTTGAAGCGCTCGACAACCCCTAGGTTTCCGTGATGGTGCGTGGTGGTGGTCCGCACCGGGTCGCTGGCCCTCCTCCGCTGCTCCGGACCCTCTCCCGGGTAGAAGACCCTTCTCCTGGCGGCATGGAACCCTCCCCAACCCGCCTGGGCAGCGGTGTTGTTGTTGTCGACGGCCGTGCCGTCGCTGCAGCGGCGCGGGCGGGGGGCCAGCGGGGGCAGCAGCGACGACAGGGAATGGTGACGGCCCTCGTCCGCCATCATGCAGGACGGGGTGGAGGTCTTCGTGCCAGCGGCGACCATATTCGGCAGCGGCGTCGGCGGGGGTCCGCCGGTGGCCGCCGCGTAGCGCGCCTTCAGAGCGTAGTGCTGCGCCGGCGTCAGGTTGAGCATCCCCCGCGAGCCGAAAGCCCCGGGACCGCCCCCTCCTCCTCCTCCACCACCCCAGCCTCCACCTGCTGCCGGAGGGGCGGGGCCTATTCCTCCTCCCCCTCCTCCGCACTGCGAGGCGTCGCTGGAGCGCCGCGAGGCGTCGGTGGAGATGGGGTCGTAGGAGTCGCTGGAGCTCAGGTTGTGCAGGCGGCGGTGCTGGGCGTGGCTGTAGTAGGGGGCGTGGCCACCCATACCGTCGACCACGCCTCCCCCTCCTCCTCCTCCTCCCTGATTGGACGTCTGGCTGGAGCGGCGGGAGGAGAAGCAGGAGGGGGAGACGCCGGAGGAACGGCGGCTGGCCGTCAGGTAGGAGGAGGAGGCGTGGCTGCTGGCCGCGCTGTCGCCGCGCTCCAGCAGCACCGTCAGCTCACTGCTGCCCCCTTCAGGAGGAGGAGGGGGAGCCGGGCCCCAGGACCCCCACGAGCCCCGGGACAGACTGGTGGTCCCTGTAGGGAGAGAGAGAAAGTAGAGAATATGACACACAGGTAGAAGCGCCGCTGGAAATACCAAACAGTTTTTCCTCAGTTTCCTGTCTAGGACGAGATTGGATGTGTTAGCCCCCGCCCACATTTTAGCATTAGCATGTTAGCATTAGCATGTTAACATGTCAGCATTAACATGTCAAAATGTTAACATTAGAATGTTAGCATTAACATGTCAGCCTTAACATGTCAAAATGTTAACATGTTAGCATTAGCATGTTAGCATTGACATGTCAGCATTAACATGGTAAAATGTTAACATGTTAGCATTAACTTGGTAAAATAGCATGTTGGCATGTTACAATAGCATGTTAACACCTCATATCAGCATAACATGTTAGTATAACATGTTAACATAGCATGTTAGCTTAGCATGTTAATATGGCATGTTAACATAGCATGTTAGCATTTTAACATAGCATGTTAGCATAGCATGTTAGCGTGTCAACAAGGCATTTTAGCCCTGCATGTCTGCATGCTAGCTTAACATGTTGACGTAGCATGCTAGCATGTTAGCTCCTAAGCACAAGTTTCACAGACTTGGCAGGCAAACGGTAAACATTCTTAGAAATGTTGTTTTTGTTTGTTTGTTTTGATTTAATCACCGACACAATACTTATATTGTGCACTTCTGAATAGTTTCCATGTTCCTTAAAGTTTATTGATTTTGTCTGTCTCTCTTTGAGTAGGGGCTGGTTTAGTAGTGGGCGTTTGGAGGGTACTAGGGGTTGTTTTGGGGGCTATTAGGTTGTGTTCCGGCGGTCTTACCCTTGCTGAGGATGCAGGGCAGAGTGGGGTTGTGTGTTTTGGAGGTATTAGGGGTTGTTTTGGGGGCTATTAGGTCGGGTTCCAGCGGTCTTACCCTTGCTGAGGATACAGGGAACAGTGTGGGGGTGTTTTGGAGGTATTAGGGGCCGTTCTGGGGGGTATTAGGTTGTGTTCCGGCGGTCATACCCTTGCTGACCCTTGCTTGGATCACAGGTGAGCAGCCTTGACCTTATATATAACAGACAGGTCCTCAAAAAATCCCTGTCTATCTGCTCTGACTCTGCTCATCCTCTTCATGGGGAGTATATTCCTCTCCCGTCTGGCCTTCGTTTTCGTGCCCCCCGTGCCTCAAAAAACAGATACAAGTTTTCATTTGTACCTGTTTCTATAGGCACATTAAATGCTGCTAAGGGTAGGTCTTAGCCCCTCTGGTCCTCTGTAACTTATACTGTCTCTTTTTTACTTTTTATCTTATCTATTTATCTATTTATTACTGTCTTCCAGTACATCATCCAATGTGCTGGAAGGCTACGAGCATCTACTTGCCCGTGCACTTTGACTTGCCGTACGGCCTGTACACTATCTCAGCACTTTAGTTGTGTATTTAAAGTACTGTGTATACGTAAACATGTACTGTGTTTTTTCTTGTACTGTCTCAATGTTTTGTTTTTCTGTTTAGTTGCCTTGTCTTCTTGTGCTGCACTTTAATTGCTTTTTAAGGGACTTGAATAAAACTGAACTGAACTGAACTGAGAATGCAGGACAGAGTGTGTGGGGGTGTTTTGGAGGTTTCTGGGGGTATTTTCCGGCGGTCTTACCCTTGCTGAGGATGCAGGGCAGCAGGCTGGAGGTCTTGGGGGGCTGCGGCCCTCCTCCTCCTCCTCCGTTGACCTGCCTCAGCCTCTCCATCTTCAGGGTCTCCATCCAGCGCAGCGGGCGTCCCAGACCGCCGCCGTGGCGCCGCCGCGCCGGCAGGGCCAGCGTCGCCGTGGAGACGGTGGAGTCCATGATGAGCGGAGACAGCTCCTCCTCCTCATCCTCCTCATCCTCCTCCTCTCCTCCTCCTCCGTAGTTCTCGTCGTCTTCCTCCTCCTCCCCTCCTCCGCCTCCTCCTCCCCCTCGGTGCCGCTCCGCTAGCCCCTCCCGCTCCCCGGGGTCAGGGGTCACAGCAGGCTGGACTCCAGAGCCGACGACAGAGAGGTGGACTGAGGACTGGTCACTGCCGCATGAAGACTGACCGCCAGGGCTTGGCTGAGACGCCTGGATAGACAGGGAGACAAGAGAGAGAGAGAGGCAGACGTTGTAGTCCTCCAAACCACCTAAAGCACTGCTTTTCAAGCTTTTTGGATACCAGTGCCCACCATTTACTCAGCATTTGCGCCGCGAGCCACCATTTGATGATATTTTAGCCCCACAGACCCCAAAAACTGAAGATTTCTTTTGCTTTTGTCCACAACTCCAGGCTGGATTTGGGGAAACAAAACAGTCAAACATACAGATCAAAATGACCATTAATCTTCTACATTCTCTAGTTGTGTAGACTTGGGCTAATTCACATGATGAATATTTTAACTCTTGAGAGGTGTTTACACGCTCTCAAAGAGTTACACCTGGTTAACCAACTTTCCATCGTGCAGCCTGAAGACCGAGAGAGAGGTCGAGACAGACACCAACACCTAAAAGGGGTCGAGACCGAGACAAAGACCACCGCAAAGCGAGAACAAGTCGAGGAGTTGGAACGATAGATCTCGTAATATAGAACATTTCCTTGGCATTGTCTCGAGTGGTCTCGGTGGCGGACAAGACCTGAGACATTAGCTCCGAGGCGGCGACGAGAACAAGACAAATTGAGGGCGAGACCAAGACAAGACCACGACACAAATGAAGTGCGAGAATGGCGAGCACCGAGACAAGACCGAGACAAATTGAGGGGCAAGACAAAAACGAGACCTGCCGAGACTTCGGGATTAGACAGGCCTTACCCTTACCTCTCTGAAAGGAGGGCGTACACACTTTAGGGTTCTCAAAATCTTCCCAGAACCCCCGATCAGGCCCGAACCCAAAAAGTTAGGGACAGCGCCAGGTCTAAAATCTAATATCATAAGGTAAGCCTTGGTCTCCAGGCCTTACCTCATCTGCACCGTGAAAAGGAAAGCCTGGGCACGAGCTAAGGAAAATAGTCTGAAACTGTGGAAGTGTGTGTTGGATCTTCCGTCAGATGTGCGTATTTCACCCCGGATACGCTATTTTCCTGACCAATCACAGCACTTGTTTCATTCGCAGAGAATGTAAACTGATTTGTAATAGGGTTTATAGCGTTAACGTCATTTCCTTAGGCGGTTGTTCCACCCAAATACCGCAATTTCCACTACACTCTACAGCGTATGTATTTTTTCGTGGGCCTTGGGATCCAAGTCCATTCCAGTCAGTCTGATCAGATAGGGCCAGGCCTTCATTTCAAGGCCCGTTGAGACCTCTAGTACACTTCATTAGTGTGACGCTACCTCCTTACATCACATTTGTTGGACTAGAGTCGCTGCCGAGACCCTTAACACCAGAAAAATGTATAATTCACACAAGCATTTCCCTGTGCTATTCCCTATTATCATTATTATGAAACTTTGGCACAATATGGGGCCCATGATTTTATTCATAATATATTTTAATAAGAATAGTATAAAATAAAGCATTTCTCATTTTAAAACCTTTCACTGGGATAGCAGTACATAAAGTGAACTATGCTCTTTTTCAGTCATTCAATTAAGCCAGAACTAAATCAATGGATTGATTTATTGTTTTTTTTTTTTGGTTTTTTTTGTTTGTTTTTTTGTTTTTGTTCCAGAAGCAGGTCTGAATACAGAATAGTTGATCCAACAGTATTATTCACTGAATGAGCCCTTCTCAAAAGCCCACTTCTTGGGGCCGAGTTTAGTCACTGACCAAAGCCAGTCCAAATATTTTAGCAGGTCAAGCTTTCCTCTTCCAGCATGCCTATTGGACAAGGGTGGATTCGGGAGGGGCTTAGTGAAGGGCCAATTAAGAACAGCTTGAGTGACAAATATGAGAACCAAAGCGCAGGAATGGCATTCTATGTTCCAAAGACAACGATGAGAGAATGGCAGGCGTCTGCGACATGCTTTGAACACAACACAAAAACACTCACTCACACATGTGCTTTTGAATGTCGCCTGAGCATGTGTTTGTGTACATGTGTGCACTGTCCATGGGGACAGAAGTTGGGAATACATTGTTTTTAACGAGGGCGACGCAAACAATACAGTAATGACTAAAGTCTCTGTGAGGTTTATGCG
This sequence comes from Benthosema pterotum, assembly GCA_039105355.1. Taxonomy (NCBI): domain Eukaryota; kingdom Metazoa; phylum Chordata; class Actinopteri; order Myctophiformes; family Myctophidae; genus Benthosema; species Benthosema pterotum. The sequence continues at coordinate 47,895,502 of CM076982.1, read as the reverse complement.
CTATGACTACAAAACCATCTAAAATAAAAGGATTTAAGATCGTTAAAGCAGGGCTGTTCCCTGAGTCCAATGCATTTCTGTCTACTAGGTAGCAGCAGTGGATCAGAGGCAGAGTAATCGGATGGTAACCACACGGTTGCCGGTTCGATCCCGGGCTACCGCAGAGTTACTGTCGATGTGTCCCTGAGCAAGACACAGAACCCCTAATTGCTCCTGATGTCCTAGTAGGTATATACCTTGCATGGTTTCCACTGCCATCAGTGTGTGAATGTGTGTGTGAATGTGGTGAATGTGATGCACAATCTGTAAAGCAGCTTGGATAAAGGCGCTATATAAATAGGGTGACCAGATCCAAACTGTTCATTTGAGGGACAGAAGTGTTGCATGTGTGGGACAAGTGGAGTGTGGAAACGGGACAAAATGTCCCGTTCAAGATTCCATTTTATACAGCAAAAACAGCTGATCTAAAATCAAAAATAGCTGATCTACGATCTCAAAACGCGTCGCACTGCGACGCGTTTTGAGATCGTAGATCAGCTATTTCTGATACGACAGTATGCGATGTGGCCTCTCTAGAGTGAGTGTGGAAATATAGTGGTACCACATGTGGGAATTATTTTAAAAAAACATAGCAAGAAATGATGAAATCCAACTATTAGGGCACTACAAATTATTAGGGCATTTTGAACACTGATGTCTGTCAGTCACAATGTGGGACAGAGTCTCAATTTGTGGGACGCTTCAAAAATCTTGAAAATGAGGGACTGTCCCACGCAAAGAGGGACATCTGGTCACCCTATATATAAATGCACCATTTACCATTTACTTCAGTTCCAGGACATTGTGACATTGTCATCATCATCAATAAATAAATACATAATAATGACACCTGGTGTGATGGGAGTGAAGAGTTGAAGCTGACTGGAACGCAATATAAACACCATGCGTTGTGAATGGATGATCGCGGAACATCACAATGAGATCTGATGGTATTTACACACATTTAACGACGTCTCACCTGATCACCCACTGTCCTTAGAAACACACCAACGAAGCATTTGATAGGCAGAGAGGAAACATGGGCGGGTTAGAAGGACTCAATGTCACCGCTATTGTTTGTTCAACTGCATGGGGACATGTTTAGGTCCTTTTAAATGGTATATAACTTACTAACTTAAACTAACTAAAAATTAATCGCTAAGTGGATTTGTTTTGATGGCGGCTAGCAGGGGCAAATCTAGGCATGGGCATGGGCATGGGGGAGGCAACGCCCCCTAAATGCCCAGTCTGCCCCACCAAACACGATGGCATCCAAAACAACTAAAGAAACTCAAATTAAATGGTTTATATTCAAAATTATTTGAAACACTACTACTGCTACTAACTGACTAGAGTTCTGGCACCACTAAACCAACAGCATTTTATCACTGAAAACAGAAAACTCTCTGAGTCAGACCTTTAGTTTTATGCATGCTGCGTGTCTGTTGCAAATTTAACAACAACTGATGTTATTATTGATTCTTTACTTGACTAATAAACGTCATATAACCGAAAATGGTATGGGTGCGGCTGCACCCATACCATTTTCTCCTGCCCCCCAATTGGGTAATGTTACATCCGCCCCTGGCGGCTAGCTAGGCTTTACCTGCTGCACATGCAGGCATTCACTTCCTGTTTCGTGCGCGACAAATCTTTCCGTTATCTCAGAATCTACAGTGTGGGGTTTTGATCAGCATGCCAAAGTTCTGTCCTAATTTCTGAGTTTTAGCTTTTAGCTTAAAAAAAAAAAAAAAAAAAAAAAAAGTGTACATGAAGTGTCACTATTCTGTAGGTTTCTCTGTCTTTATGGTTAGTAATAAAGTAGTTAGTTAAAGGAGAATTCCATACCAAAACACATTGGGCATCCATCTACCTTGATTCCTGTGACATGGTACATAATGTCCTTGATTTTTGTCACAGATGCCCCATTTTCTACATTTCACCCTGAAGTCCCCCTCCCACCAATACAGGTTGTATTGCCGCAGGTTGTCTTTATTCTAATGGGGGTATTTTAGTAGCTCCAAACTTCAAGATAACCGGGCGATTTGGGCCACTATATGATTTTTAAAAACTCAGTCGGCACCCGTGGGACAGGAGTTTCAACCGGAGTGATTGGAGAGGAGAGTGGCAAAAGGGAAGGGAGGAGGAGGAATAGAATACCTAGTAAGTAAAGTCTGCCACCAGAGTGACGTAAAACTCGCGAGTATCCGCATACTATTGAAATATGATGTTTGGGGGAAAAAAATACTAAAATATCCACATTAGAATAAAGACAACCTGCACCAATGCAAACTGCATTGGAGGGAGGGGGACCTCATGGTGAAATGTAGAAAATGGGACATCTGTGATAAAAATCAAGGACATTTTGTATCATGTCACAGGAATCAAGGTAGATTGATGCCCAATGTGTTTTGGTGTGGAATTCTCCTTTAATAGTTTGTCGTAATAGTTGAAGTTAGCACTATTTAAGATACATAAACTCTCGCTATAGGTGTCTATGTGTAGTTAGTAATAGTTAATAATAGACATATAAGCTCACCATAGGTTTCTCTGTCTTGATGTTCTTGACCTGTAAACACGCGTCCTGTTTGGAGGTATCGTGGTGGTTGTATTCCCTGGGCTCTGCGTAGCCTCCCTGGTGGCCCGGGGACCCCCGTGGACCCCCGCCCTGGTTGGGGGGCCGCGGGTAGTCGCCGCGCTGCTTCTTGGTGACGTGCGCCTCGGGTCCGTGCACCGTCTTCACGTGCTTACGCAGTGAGGAGGGGTCCGTGTAGCGCTTGGTGCAGCCCGGGATCTTACAAACGTAGGGTTTCTGGAATAATAATAATAATAATGTTTTATGACATGGCTATTTTCAAGAAGACACGCCTCTCCAACAGCTGAATATCTTATTTATCAGAAGACATTACAGTGTTTAGAATCATTCCTATTTTAGACATGTGGTAATTGCTATTGAGCCACTAAACATCTACTGGAATCTGAGCTGGAATAACCATGAAACGCTTTGTTCATCTACTGGTATCTGAACTGGAATAACTGTAAAACACTTTGTTTAACTACCGCTGTCTGAACTGGAATAACCATAAAACACTTTGTTCCACAATGTCTGAACTGGATTAACCATAAAACACTTTGCTCACCACTGTCTGAACTGGAATAACTGTAAAACACTTTGTTTAACTACCGCTGTCTGAACTGGAATAACCATAAAACACTTTGTTCACCAATGTCTGAACTGGATTAACCATAAACACTTTGTTCATGTACTGCCAACTGAACTGGATTAACCATAAAACACTTTGTTCATCTACTGCCGTCTGAACTGGAATAACTGTAAAACACTTTGTTCATCTACTGCCGTCTGAACTGGAATAACTGTAAAACACTTTGTTCATCTACTGCCGTCTGAACTGGAATAACTGTAAAACACTTTGTTCATCTACTGCCATCTGAACTGGAATAACTGTAAAACACTTTGTTCATCTACTGCCGTCTGAACTGGAATAACTGTAAAACACTTTGTTCATCTACTACTGTCTGAACTGGAATAAACATAAAACACTTTGTTCATCTACCACTGTCTGAACTGGAATAACCATAAAACACTTTGTTCACCACTGTCTGAACTGGATTAACCTATAAAACACTTTGTTCACCACTGTTTGAACTGGAATAACCTTAAAACACTTTGTTCACCACTGTCCGAACTGGAATAACCATAAAACACTTTGTTCACCCACTGCCGTCTGAACTGGAATAAACATAAAACACTTCATTCACCACCACTGTCTGAACTGGAATAACCATAAAACACTTTGTTCACCACTGTCTGAACTGGAATAACCATAAAACACTTTGTTCACCACTGTCTGAACTGGAATAACCATAAAACACTTTGTTCACCACTATCTGAACTGGAATAACCATAAAACACTTTGTTCACCGCTGTCTGAACTGGAATAACCATAAAACACTTTGTTCACCACTATCTGAACTGGAATAACCATAAAACGCTTGTGAGGATCAATTAAGAGATTAAATACACGCGGTAAGACATCATTATATATTTATCTTTAATTAGAACCCCAAACAAAACAATGTTGGAGCGGTATGCGTACCTCGTTGGAGTGTGTGCGGTTCTGGTGCTTGGCGCGGTCCGAGGCGTTGGAGAAGGCCTTGTTGCATCCCTCGTGTTCGCAGACGTACGGCTTTTCTCCCGTGTGCGAGCGCAAGTGAGTCTTCAGGTTCTCCAGCCGCGAGTACGCCTTGGAACAGCCTTCAAACTGCAGTTACACACACAGAACACAGTCCTCAAACTGCAGTTACAGACACAGAACACAGTCCTCAAACTGCAGTTATAGACACAGAACACAGTCCTCAAACTGCAGTTACAGACACAGAGCACAGTCCTCAAACTGCAGTTACAGACACAGAACACAGTCCTCAAACTGCAGTTACAGACACAGAACACAGTCCTCAAACTGCAGTTACAGACACAGAACACAGTCCTCAAACTGCAGTTACAGACACAGAACATAGTCCTCAAACTGCAGTTACAGACACAGAACACAGTCCTCAAACTGCAGTTATAGACACAGAACACAGTCCTCAAACTGCAGTTACAGACACAGAACACAGTCCTCAAACTGCAGTTTTAGACACAGAACACAGTCCTCAAACTGCAGTTACAGACACAGAACACAGTCTTCAAACTGCAGTTATAGAAACAAAACGCAGTCGCAAACCGCAGGTTTTTTGTTTTTGTTTTTTTTGTTAAAGGGTGTACTATTTTTTTCATTTCATTTTCAATATGATATCCATTATGACTGGCATATTTGTCACATAAGCCATGCCATTTAAGCCCTCCCAAAGCCTTTTCTAAACATGTTTTCTATCGAAAATGAAGTGGAGGATACCGTGGTACCCAGGGAAATTTCCCGTCACGCAAATGACTGTTCCTTGATTACAAGCACCAATCAGAATGCGACCTAAAGTGCAAGGGATGCTGGGAAATGTAGGACTCGATCTAAAAAAAAAACTGCAGTACCACCACCCTCACCGATGTTAAACTACTGCGCATACAGACAATCTGTGCGTGACGTGAAGCAAAGGGACAGTTTATTCTACCAACATCGACATGAACGACCAACCAAAACGGAAACACACAACACACCACTTAAACCGTCCCCGGTCTGAGTGCAGCTTTAAAAGGGTCATAGGCAGTGTTGTAGTGGGACTTTTAGAAGTAGGGGGACGCCTCTTAAAGGGGAATTCCACCCATTTTCATTTTTTTTTTCTGAGAGTGTACAAATGGAACCAAATGGACCCGCTAGGGTCCAAAAGGAATCTCATTAATATGGTGAAACACATCTTGATGATGTCATCAAGATGTATTTCACCATGCTAATGATTTTCTTCAGACCTCCATTTCTAGCAAACACAGATTGGGGGAACTTTTTTTTTATCATGTCCACACAACATCTCTAAGGTATATTAATATTAATGACATAGAAAAAATATTCAAAATGAGTGGAATTCCCCACGTGCATGCACACTTGCATTTGCGTGCACCTGCGCGACACACACAGACACGCTAGCAAGTATGGCAGCATATTGAGAAAGTTTGTTTACAATGCCTAATTGTATCCGTAAAAGAAAATGACAAGACAAAAAAAAACATAGGCCTACTTTTGCAAGAAGTGGGGGCAGGGGGGACGCCCCCCCTCCACTACATCCCTGGTCATAGGTCAAATGAAGGGGCATGTATACTCACGGTGCATTTACAGACACAGAACACAGACCTCAAACTGGAGTTACAGACACACAACACAGCCCTCAAACTGCAGTTACAGACACAACACAGCCCTCAAACTGCAGTTACAGACACAGAACACAGTCCTCAAACTGCAGTTACAGACACAGAACACAGACCTCAAACTGGAGTTACAGACACAGAACACAGTCCTCAAACTGCAGTTACAGACACAGAACACAGTCCTCAAACTGCAGTTACAGACACAGAACACAGTCCTCAAACTGCAGTTACAGACACAGAACACAGTCCTCAAACTGCAGTTACAGACACAGAATACAGTCCTCAAACTGCAGTTACAGACAGAGAACACAGTCCTCAAACTGCAGTTACAGACAGAGAACACAGTCCTCAAACTGCAGTTACAGACACAGAACACAGTCCTCAAACTGCAGTTACAGACACAGAACACAGTCCTCAAACTGCAGTTATAGACACAGAACACAGTCCTCAAACTGCAGTTTTAGACACAGAACACAGTCTTCAAACTGCAGTTACAGACACAGAACACAGTCCTCAAACTGCAGTTACAGAACACAGTCCTCAAACTGCAGTTACAGACACAGAACACAGTCCTCAAACTGCAGTTACAGACACAGAACACAGTCCTCAAACTGCAGCTATAGACACAGAACACAGTCCTCAAACTGCAGTTACAGACACAGAACACAGTCCTCAAACTGCAGTTACAGACACAGAACACAGTCCTCAAACTGCAGTTACAGACACAGAACACAGTCCTCAAACTGCAGTTACAGACACAGAACACAGTCCTCAAACTGCAGTTACAGACACAGAACACAGTCCTCAAACTGCAGTTACAGACACAGAACACAGTCCTCAAACTGCAGTTACAGACACAGAACACAGTCGCAAACCACATTTTTTTTTTGTTAAAGGGTGTACTATTTTTTATTTATTTATTTATTTATTTATTTATTTATTTATTTATTTATTTATTTATTTATTTATTTATTTATTTATTTATTTATTTATTTATTTATTTATTTATTTATTTATTTATTTATTTATTCGTTTCATTGGTCATAGGTCAAATGAAGGTCAAATGAAGAGGCATGTATACTCACGGTGCATTTGTGCGGTTTCTCCCCTGTGTGTCGTCTCATGTGGACCACCAGCATGTACTGGGCCTTGAAGGGTTTCTGCTCTCTGGAGCACTCATCCCACCGACACACAAACTCCTTCTTCTCCCCGTGGATGTGGTCGTTGTTGATGTGCTGAGAGACGCCACCAAAACACACACACACACACACACACACACACACACACACACACACACACACACACACACACACACACACACACACACACACACACACACACACACACACACACACACACACAGCAGGACAATGTTACTGTCAGCAGGGAAGACGTCAGGGCCGGATCTAGGCATGGGTATGGGGAAAGGGGGGGGGGGGGGGGGGGGCAACAGTTGGGGCAATGCCCCAACTGCCCCACAAAACATGATGGCATCATGCAAATCAACCCAAATCTCAAAGATATTTCAAATTTAAAGATCTCACCCCAATTTCTTTTTCTGTTAAAATGCTCTATTATAAGCTGTGCAGACCATATATGGAGTTTCCCCCTCCCCCACGTTAGCAGAGGAGCTAATAAAAGTTCCCCAGGTGGAGGGTGAATTCTCCTCCAATTCTCCAGGCTACTCTTGGGCGCCCCTAGTGCACCAGGCTGGTACTACACCATGAATTTCAAATCACTTCCCTTAGCCTTAAAGTGCTTACAGTATATTTGAAATGATTTGAAACACTACGACTGCTACTAACTAACTACTTCAACAACAACTGATGTTATTATTGATGCTTTATTTGCCTGATATAAGTCCTGTACAAGATATACATCTTGAACAGCCCCCCCCCCCCCCCCCCCCCCCCCCCCCAATTGGGAAATGATACATCTGGACCTGGAAGCCATGCATTACTAGAAGTGCACTCAGTAGCCAGAGTGCCATGCAACCCCCCCAAGTAAAACTGGAACTATTATCAACCAACAAAACAAAACAAAAAAAAGACACCACTAGAAGCCATTTTGCGGTGGAACGGGCCTCAGGTCTTCGTGGCTCAACCTCTCCAGAGACAAAGAACAACTTTCCTTTTCTCTTTTCTTTTATTTTTCACAATGTCATTTCAGCATGTTTCACTCCATTCCCCCTATCTGTCTCTCTCTTTCTCTCTCTCCCTCTCTCTCTCTCTCTCTCTCTCTCTCTCATATATATAAAGCCAGTGTCGGCCGTCCGGTGTCTGAAAAGGCTTTTCAAATAAAGCCCCGTCTGTCACTTCCCATCACCCGCTTTTTGACGAGTGCTGACAGGAAGTGCTGCCGTGGCAACTTCCAATCCCACGGCTTAGGAGCGTGTGTGTGTGTGTGTGTGTGTGTGTGTGTGTGTGTGTGTGTGTGTGTGTGTGTGTGTGTGTGTGTGCGTGCGTGTGTGTGTGTGTGTGTGTGTGTGTGTGTGTGTGCGCCTCCAGCCAACCGTCACAGCAAACCACCATCTTCTCTCCGTCGTTGCATTTTTATAAAGCAGTGGGTTTTCAACCGTTTTCATACCAGGGCCCACCATTTATTCAGCACTTGAGCCACGGACCACCTTTTGAGGAGTTCTTTTGCTTTTGTCCACAATTCCAGGATGGATTTGGGAAACAAAACAGGCAAAACATAGACC
>CM076982.1:47879447-47881947 GCA_039105355.1 Benthosema pterotum | reverse complement strand
TGAATATAGTGGGGGCGGACTTGCATTTGGTTCTGTTGGAGTGTCGGATACAGGGGAGATATGCCGACCTCCTGTAGGAGAGCAGTTCTCTCTCTGCTGCCAAAAAAAGGAGATTGGCCCTACTTAAGGAACTGGAGACCAGTGGCCCTTCTGTGCACGGATTATAAGATTCTTTCTAGAGCGTAATCTAACAGGCTTGCACATGTGTTGCATATGATCATTCAAGCCGATCAAACGTACTGTGTACAGGGCAGAACAATTATGGATAACCTGTTTCTTATCCGAGACATTATGGACTTAAGTGCAAACTGTATGAACTCGATGTTGGCATTGTTTCCCTTGACCAGGAGCAGGCCTTTGATAGGATTGATCACGGTTATTTGTTCTCCACTTTAAAGGCTTTTGGTTTTGGGGACAGCTTTATCTCCTGGGTGGGGCTGCTTTATATAACAGAGCAGAATGTTTGGTTAAGGTTGGGTGGAGGTCTAAGTAGGCAAATATGGGGGCAACATTGCCCCAGTACTGAGGGGTATAAGACAGGCTGCCCCATTTTGGTCAGTTGTACAGCATAATTTTTGAACCCTTGCTGAACAAATTGAGAAGCCGCCTAAGGGCTTTAAGCTACCTGGGAATCATTATCCCCCGGCTGACTGTTTCGGCCTATGCGGACGATTTAAATGTTTTTTATTTCTGACCAGCAGGATTGGCTGTCCTGCAGACATTCTTAAAATTCTTTGTATGGAATGCCTCCTCTGCTAGGGTAAATTGGGGAAAAAGTGAGGCTCTGCAGGTGGGTCATGGGGAGGTGGTGCAGCACCAACACTACCCACGGGACTACAGTGGGAGACAAGAAGGGCTGAAAGTTTTTAGGGTTTATCTGGGTACAGAAAAATTCCAAAAGAAGAATTGGGAGGGAGTGATGGAGAAAGGTGGTGCCAAGTTTGTCTTCCCTGAAATGGTTGCACGGCAGTTGTCGTTAGGGGTCGAGTTCTGGTAGCCAATAACTTGGCTCCTCGATGCTGTGGCACAGACTCAGTGTCTTCCACTCCACCAGGAGGTTTAGTAGAGGACATCCAGAGGGCCCTAGTGGACTTTTTTTGGTCTGTGGCAGCACTGGGTTCGTGCTCCGCCCTGTATCTGCCAGTGGAAGAAGGAGGACAGGGTCTCATGGACATTACTTCCCGCTGGCAGCTTTCCGCCTACGGACAGCGCAAAGACTTTGTATGACTGTGGGTGAGGTGGCTGGACACAGCCAGACTCATTCTCTGTAAAGCTGGACGTCTGGGCTACAGCAAGCAGCTTTTTCTTCTGAGGCTGGAGGGGGTGGACCTGACGGGGCTGCCTGCCTTCTATGGATCGTACGGAGGCGTGGAGGATCCTAAAAGTGACCAGAGATCCTGAGGCCACAGCCGGATGTGGCTACTGGAGGAGCCACTGTTCCACAATGACTGGCTAAAGACACAAACATTGTCCTCAGCCAGCCTAAAACCTTTTTTCAGGGAAGCCGGCTGCACCAAGCTGGGTCATCTGCTGGCACCCGTGGAGTCGCTGCAGGAGCGTTTACACACGTCAGGTCCAGGCTGCTGAGCGTGTCATTGAGGAGGTGGAGGGGGCCATCCCGCAGCACCTAAGAACTTTTATAAGGGAGAATGGCACTCTGGTGGAGCAGTGGGAGGACGATGTGGACTATGTTTTCCCTAATGTGACTGTTGCTGCCAACGTCGAGCAGGTGGAGGAGGAGGAGGAGGAGGGCAGCATCCTGTCTCTCACTACTCCACAACCCTGTTCTTGTGAGGACCTAGGGAAAAAGGAAATGTACATCCTTTGCGTAAAGGTGAGACACTGTCAGTCTCTGCACGCCACAAAAGCATCGAGGGGCTTGAGTTCTTTGGTCCAGGCTCCTCCCCGAAAGGCAGCTGGCGGTGCCTGTACAAGCCACCCGTTGACAAGCGGTCGGCTGACCTCCAATGGAGGGTTGTACATGGGGCGATAGCTACAAACAGAACAACACAAGGCACACATTGATCCCAATCACGGGGGAGGGTTGTTATTTTTGCCCTCAATTGAAACGCTGTTCCACCTCTTTGTCCAGTGTCCCAGGCTGCAACCAGTTTTTTGATCTGTTGAGGGTTGGGTTGTGGGGCTGGGGGAGTCTTTCTCATCTCAACTTTTTATCTTTGGCCCAAGGTATACAGTAACAAAAAAACTTGTGCACACACTGATCAATTTCTATCTGCCACGGCTAAGTTGGCGGTTTGGCTTAGCCGCAGGAACAAGGCCCAAGGGGTGGGCTGTGTGGAACCCGTCCCTATATTGACTGGGCTTGTGAAAGCTCGGCTTAGGACAGAATATTCCTATTATTTAATGACGGACAATATTGAACTTTTTCAGGAAAAATGGGCCATTGAAGGAGTCCTGTGCATGGTGGGTGGAAATTCTGAACTGTTATTGTCTTTTTTTGATTTTGGTTCTGGTGTAGAGTTGCGCCTTACTAGGTACT
>CM076982.1:47851290-47878947 GCA_039105355.1 Benthosema pterotum | reverse complement strand
AAGTTAACCTTGAACCTGGAACCTTGATAAAATCCATTGTATACATTTTTTTTCTCTTTTTTTGTAAAGTGACTTGTATTAAAAGGTACCACTTTCAAGAGTTAGCTTTTTTTTCTTTTCCATATGGGCTGCCAACATTTTGGGCTGTTCCAGGGGTGTTTTTTTTGCCATTAGGCAGACTAGGCAGCTGCCTAGGGCGAAATGGGGGGAGCGGGGCGAGAGGAGGGGAGGAGACCACCAGACATGATTTAAAAGGGTCCCAGCCTAATGAGAAGACTAATATGGATGAATACAATACACATATCCCCTATGACTAGAATTGAACATTTAAAACACATATAATATGTTTTAGTTTAAAAATAGTTCATGATTTTATCCCTTTGGGGGGGCGCCATTTTTACGGGAGATTTTCTCTGGAGCCCCCCTTACCAAATGGACCCTTACGGGTACCAAATGGACCCTTACGGGTCCATTTTGTAAGGGGGAGCTTCAGAGAAAAATCGTGCCTAGTGCTCCAGTTTGCTTAGAGACGTCACTGGGCTGTTCTTCCAGCATATGATTGGAGCGATGAGTTGTTATTGGTGCGGTCCAATTCCCTAGATGTTTTATTACAATGTAGGGAAGAGCGATTCTCTGATATCTTTATAGATTTGTCACATTGTAACAGAAAGTGTAGCCCCCCTCTCTCTCTCTTTCTCCCCCTCAGTCTTTTTCAAACTCTCTCTCTCTTTCATGCTTTACACAAAGTGTACCTTTCCTCTCTCTCTCTCTCTCTCTCTCTCTCTCTCTCTCTCTCTCTCTCTCTCTCTCTCTCTCCTCTCTCTCTCTCTCTCATGAATAATCCAGGGAGAACAGTTTCCTGTACACCTGCCCCCCTCCCCTCCCCTCTCTCTCTCTCCCCCATAACGGTCGTCGTGGCAACGGAAATGCTATCCATCCAACCCAACCAACCTGGCCTCGAAAACCACACACACACACACGCACACACACGCACACGCACACACGCACGCACGCACACACACACACACAACACACACACCACACACACACACACACACACACACACACACAGAGCCGTGGTCCCCGCTGGGCTGAATGAGTTTCTTTGCGTTTGTGTTGTGTTGTGTGTTCCTGACAGGGCAGAGAACTTCCTTCCTGGGGCGAGCATGTCCAAACCTTCCTCCAACGTCAAGGCCCTGCAGGTAACGGAACTGAAACTACTTACCTACTTAAACGTACATTTACTCTTAAGTACTACAAGGGAGTATACCACTTCCAGGTATTTGTATTTACTTTACTTTAACCCATTGTGTCGTGACCCTCGATTCGACTTTCTGACACCAGATTATACAGTAGTTTCTGACACCAGATTATACAGTAGTTCCTGACACCAGATTATAGCTGCAGCAACATTCTATCTTTTGACACCAGATTATACAGTAGTTCTTTACACCAGATTATAGCTGCAGCAACATTCTATCTTTTGACACCAGATTATACAGTAGTTCCTGACACCAGATTATAGCTGCAGCAAAATTCTAGTTTTTGACACCAGATTATACAGTAGTTCCTGACACCAGATTATAGCTGCAGCAACATTCTAGTTTTTGACACCAGATTATACAGTAGTTCCTGACACCAGATTATAGCTGCAGCAACATTCTGGCTTTTGACGCTAGATTCTACAGTAGTTTCCGACACTAGATTCTAGTTATTGACACTAAATCTAGTTTATGATGCTAGAATCATGTTTTTGACACTAGATTCCTATAGTTTCTGACACTAGATTTCTGTTTTTTTTTTTTTTCTGAAAAAATCTGTGTTCCTGTGTCAGTGATGCTAACATATTTCAAGCCAAGGACCACCAGAATTATCCATATTTGGCTGCACACCCCCATCTGAAAACATGTTGTTCTAGGGGATCCCCCAGAAGCAAAAAATTGAGTTAAAAATGATTGAGATGATTGAAAATGAATGAGATTTGCAGCACATTTTCAAAATTTTTCAAAAATAGCAGAACTACAAGCTCATATCGCGCCACTCGGTGGCGCGATATGAGCTTGTAGTTCTGCTATTTTTCAACAGCTAAAACACCAAAACGCGTTCGGTACACCAAGGGTTAATGAATACCGCACATCTCGCCACGTACAGTTCAAACTCGCCGCGGCGAGAAGTGGACAGAAACACTTTCTTTCTGTCCACTTCTCAGCAGCATATTTGGGTATGCCCCACCCAAATGAAAGGGCTCTAAATTTAAAATATCTAAAAAACACACACATATTACACACATAAAGATCCCATGCAGGACAATACATTACAATACAATACATTTGTTAGTGATGCATTATAGGCCTACATCATATAAAGGGATCATTCAGGGTTTTTTAGAACTTAAGCTGTGTGAAATACTTGCCCATTAACTGTGTTAAGTGGTGAATATTAAAGGGGTATATCACTTTAAAAAAAAAAAAAAAAACTTTGGTCATTTTATGGTCTACTCAGCCTCATGTGAACACACCAGACAGTTTATAAGTTACTCCTTTCAGTATTTAGATATTTGATGTTCATTAATCTGCTGGAACGTTCTTCCTATACAAACCCATTATAACTTAAAACTCCATTTTAACCATGACAGATTATTCGAAAACAACCCATCTTTTTTCTGGTGACTGATATTGTCCTCCTATACGTGAGACTATACGTAAATACTGAAAGGAGTAACTTATAAACTGTCTGGTGTGTTCACATGAGGCTGAGTAGACCATAAAAATGAACCAAAAGTTTTTTTTTTTAAATGGAATACCCCTTTAAGTTCTGGTTAATTCAAGGAGGCCACCAATAAAATTATATAGGCTAAAAAGAATCCACAAAACTTATGTAATTTGTATTGTTGAATTATTTCACATGGGACTACTTTTTGGCCGCAGTGATATGGACACAAACAACGCAGTTCCCTGTGATAGTGGGGTCAAAAATGAACAAAGCATGTGATCATATATATTTTTTTTTAGAAATGGGTTAGCAGTACCCATTTTGTCATTTGCTGACCCAGAAATGGGTCAGCGGTGTTTTGGGTTCATTCGCTTTTACTCTATGGCCCCCAGTGACCCCCACAAAATGACCCGAACTACTTCATATTTCACCAACACCAGAGTAGAACTCATGGGCGGATTGGCCATCTGGAGTACAGGGAGTTTTCCCGGTGGCCTGCGGCGCCACCTAGTGGCCTGGACAAGATCCAAAATGCACTAGTGGCACTTCCAAAATGCACTAGAATGTGCTAGATGCTCGCCTGGAACATACAGATCAAAATGACCATTAAGCTTCTACATTCTCTAGTTGTGTAGACTAAGTTGGGCTAATTCACATGATGGATATTTTAACTCTTGAGAGTGTAAAAATGAAACCAAATGGACCCGCAAGGGTCCATTTGGTTTCATTTTTACGCCCTCAAAGAGTTACATCTGGTTAACCAGCAGCTTATTTTGTGAAATTAAATGATAAAAAGGTGAGTAAGGATTGTCCAGTAGGAACAGTGTTATCTTTTGAGGAGAGTTTGAAGGAGTAAAATGTAATAATCAACATATTTACTCTACTGATATATCATCCGTACTCCATAGTGTCAACTCTAAGACTAAGTTTTAAAATTAAAGCTAAAATGCACTACACCGTGGCTAGTCAGAAAAGTGGCGACTTCTCTGTGTTACGGTAACTTGCAATAGCCTATATAATTTTACTTACCAACATCTTGGATTCACTAGTTAATATCACAAGCATACTTACTAGACCATATGTGAACTAAATATGAGAGCTGACATGAGCAAACATGCAGCTTTAGATGTAATGTTAGAGTCCACAGAAGACATGTAAATATGAAATAAATGTCCCCAACATGTAGCTATAGGTGTAATGTTAGAGTCCACAGAAGATGTAAATATGAAATAAATGCTTCAACATGTAGCTATAGGTGTAATGTTAGAGTCCATAGAAGACATGCAAATATGAAATAAATGCTTAAACATGTAGCTATAGGTGTAATGTTAGAGTCCATAGAAGACATGTAAATATGAAATAAATGCTTAAACATGTAGCTATAGGTGTAATGTTAGAGTCCACAGAAGACATGTAAATATGGAATAAATGCTTAAACATGTAGATATAGGTGTAAACTTAGATTCCACAGAAGACAAGAGAAGAGTTGTGCTGTATATCTCTGTGATTCTCAACCATATTCATTTTGAAGAACTGAAATTAGGCCAGCAATACATTTAAACAGTGATACGATACGCATCATGATTCATGGTTGACGATGCGATTCAATGATTTGAAATCCATACAGTGACAGTGTATTTAGCAAATCTATTAAATATGTGGAAAACATGTGGAAACTGCATGTTTTTTAATGGGAAAATGTATTGAGATGAATATAAATAAGTAAAAACAATGATCTGGCATCTTCTAGATGGACATTGTGTTTTTTTGTTGTTGTCTGTTGTTTTTTTTTAGTTGTACGTTGGTATTGTATAGAACACAAATACAATACAGATGTACAACTAAAAATACATTTTTTTTTATTAGTCAAGTAAAGCATCAACAATAACATCAGTTGTTGTTGAAGTTGCAACAGACACGCAGCATGCATAAAGCTAAAGGTCTGACTCAGAGAGTTTTCTGTTTTCAATGATGAAATGCTGTTGGTTTAGTGGTGCCACAGCTGTAGTTAGTTAGTAGCAGTAGTAGTGTTTCAAATCATCGTAAACATGAGCAATTTGAAATATCTTATTACAATACAGTTGCTATATCGTTAGACCCCTAGCTAACGCGTGCCAATTCTGCCTCTGCGTGGAAACCCGGTTTATATTGTAGAAAATCAAAACGAGTTCAACTCGTTACGTTGGCGGGTCCATTTGGTTCCATATGTGTTCCAAACTTATCATTTAAGCGTTGGGACCCCCTGGAAGTCCCTCAAGGACCCCTGAGGGGCTCCCAGGACCCCACTTTGTGAACCACCGCTGCTGTGCAAAGCATTGTTGTTTTTCTTATTGTTGTTCTGTGAAAAAAGGTCCTTTGATGGTTCTGTGACGCACAACATGGAGTGTGTGTGTGTGTGCGTGTGTGTGTGTGTGTGCGTGTGGTGTTGTGTGTGTGTGTGGTGTGTGTGTGTGTGTGTGTGTGTGTGTGTGTGTGTGTGTGTGTGTGTGTGTGTGTGCGTGTGTTGTATGTGTGTGTGTGTGCGTGCATGCGTGCGTTTGTGTGTGTGTGCGCGCATGTGTGCTACAACTTGGCTGAACGTTGTGGGGGGGTCGATTCATCACACAATGGTGGGAAACTGCAGTACTGTTGGAACGAAAAGAAGTGTTGATAAGGCATTCACTGACAGAGAGATTATTGAGCTGGGGACCCAGCCTAATTTGCTGCGTTCCGTGCATCCGAAATGTCACTTTGTCATTCAGTCTGGCCAGGACCTAGCCCTCAAGCGTGACTGTCATTATCATCATGACACTCATGCAGTGACTTATAATCCATTGTATCCTATCTAGTTTCTGAATAACATAACATTCAAAGATTTGCACCACGTTTTCACGATTTTTCAAAAATAGCAGAGATACAAGCTCATAGCGCGCCACTCGGTGGCGCGCTATGAGCTTGTAGATCTGCTATTTTTCAACAGTTAAAACATAATGCTCAGAACACCAAAACACGTTCAGTACACTCAGGGTTTTAATCCAGTTCTATGTGAGTCGCTACATTTACAGAAAAAAAAAAAAACTTGTACATAAACATTCCGATCCCAAATATAAAGTTACTCACACATACAATCTATGTTTGTATGTTTGAGTACAAACTGCCCGATCGGGGCACATTCAATTGAAAGCCAATGGTGGAAGAAAAGCTCGGATAAAAATGCTTTTCATTAAACAACGCGGCGCGCTGCCAATCTAGCGTCAGAAACTAGAATCTAGTCAGAAGCTAAAATCTAGTGTCAGAAACTAGAATCTAGCGTCAGAAGCTAGAATCTAGTGTCAGAAACTAGAATCAGCGTCAGAAAATAGAATGTAGCATCAGAAACTAGAATCTAGTGTCAGAAACTAGAAACTAGTTTCAAAAACTAGAATGTAGCGTCAGAAACTATAATCTAGTGTCAAAAACTAGAATGTAGTGTCGGAAAGTAGAATCTAGTGTCATAAAGTGGAAAAGGGTGTCAGAAACTAGAATCAAGTGTCAGAAACTAGAATCTAGCGTCAGAAACTAGAATCTAGCGTCAGAAACTAGAATGTATCGTCAGAAACTAGAATCTAGCGTCAGAAACTAGAATCTAGCGTCAGAAACTAGAATCTAGTGTCAGAAACTAGAATCTAGTGTCAGAAACTAGAATCTAGTGTCAGAAACTAGAATATAGTGTCAGAAACTAGAATCTAGCGTCAGAAACTAGAATCTAGTGTCAGAAACTAGAATCTAGTGTCAGAAACTAGAATATAGTGTCAGAAACTAGAATCTAGCGTCAGAAACTAGAATGTATCGTCAGAAACTAGAATCTAGCGTCAGAAACTAGAATCTAGCGTCAGAAACTAGAATCTAGCGTCAGAAACTAGAATCTAGCGTCAGAAACTAGAATCTAGTGTCAGAAACTAGAACCTATAGTGCCAGAAACTAGAATCTCGTGTCAGGACAAAAGGGCTTAACATTGGGACTGTAACCAAATGGACCCCTGCAACCTTCACCCAAGCTGCCCGGTTCGCCCCGTCTGCGCTGCGTAACTTTTGCATCTTTTGCATCTTTGGGTCACCTTTATGTCCCTGGTTACCCCACTGTTACCACTCAGGCCACACCGGGAAACACAAATGGAACACATTCCTGTGAAGTTAGATGAAGCTCTAACTAGCCAAATGTTTTACAGGACCGTTTGATGACGATACAGTCATCACAGAGCAGACACGATGTACAGATGAACTATTCACATGTTAATGTATTGATCCTTGAAAGCAGCAACAATAGCAGTAAGAGACTACAATGACACAATGACAAGACACTTTACAGTATTGTATATTACTGCATGCTGCAAGGCCAATGTTTCCAGGGTGTGTGTGTGTGGTGTGTGTGTGTGTGGTGTGTGTTGTGTGTGTGTGTGTGTGTGTGTGTGTGTGTTGTGTGTGTGTGTGTGTGTGTGTGTGTGTGTGTGTGTGTGTGTGCTTGTGCGCGCGTGCGTGCGTGTGTATTACATAAAAGCATGTGGCCCTTTTGAAAAAAAAAAAAAAACAGAAATGCTTCATAGACATCAAAGGACATATTTCATAGTCAAATCAGTTAAGAGGAATGACACACACACACACACACACACACACACACACACACACACACACACACACACACACACACACACACACACAGGCATACTGTCATCTGATTGGCTGCTCCCGCTGTCACTCAGGCCAACCTGAACATCCCGATGGGAGCGTTGCGTCCGGGGGCGGGGCATCCGGTGAGGAGAAGAGAAGAGACGCTGGAGACAGAGGTGGACACACACACACACACACACGCACGCACACGCACGCACGCACGCACACGCGCACAACACATACACACACACACACACACACACACACACACACACACACACACACACACACACACACACACACACACACACATTCCACACATTCCACACATTCCACACATATTCCACACATATTCCACACATTTTCAACATTCTAATATGTCATTAGTATACCCTAGAGGTGCTGGGTGGACATGATAAAAAAAAAAAAAAGTCCCCCCCCCCTTCTGTTTTCCCAAGCAAATGGAGGTCTGAAGAAAACCACTAACATGGTTGAAACATCTTGATGACATCATCAAGATGTATTTTCACCATGTTAATGGATTTCTTTAGGCACTTCTTTTTTTTATGAGAGCGTACAAATGGAACCAAATGAACCCGTTAGGGTTCATGTGGTTGCATTTGTACGCTCTCAGAAAAAATGTTGGAAATGGGTGGAATTCCCCTTTAATATACCTTTTTGTGTGGACATGATTAGAAAAAGTTCTACCATTCTGTTTGCTAAAAAATGGAGGTCTGAAAGAAATCATTAACATGGTGAAACACAACTTAATGACATCAAGTTGTGTTCACCGTGTTAGTGATTTTTTTTTCTTTTAGGACCTAGGCTATTTTTTTCCGAGAGTGATTGTACAAATGGAACCAAATGGGCCTGTTTGGGTTCTTTTATTTGCTCCCTTTTGCAACGCTCTCCGGAAAAATCTTGAAAATGGGCGGAATTCCCCTTTAAACCCCTTTGCAGTGGTAGTAGTCGTTCACAAGTTCCCTCCTCCATATACCTTGATCTGGGAACTCTCAAACAGAAACTATGTGGGACAACAGCAGAACAAAAAATATGATATATCCAAAATCATTTGGAATTGTAGTGTTGTTAGGTTGTTGTTTACATTAGAGCAGTGGCACAGCTTCAATATGTCAGCAGTCTCACGTTGATCCAGCCTCTGGCAGCCACGTACGGAGGCAATAGCTCCGATCAGATTCTGATCGGAGAGCATTGGGTCTGCCCCCATGCTTCCAGATGGGAGCAGTAGAAGGAACGCACTGCTGCCCCAGATGGTGGAGTCAGGTTACCCCCCTTCGGTTTTATCTTGAAATTAAATTAAAGGTAGGGGAAGTGATTTCACTTTTGTCAGATATCACCCCAAAAATATATTTTTTCTGTTGAAATGGTCTATTATAAGGTGTGGAAACCACATATGGAGTTTCCCCCTCCCCCACGTTAGCAGAGGAGCTAATAAAAGTTCCCCAGGTGGTGGCGAATTCTCCTCCAATCAGGATCGAGCACAGGCTCACATAGTGTAGCTACTGTTTGGCGCCCCTAGTGCACCAGGCTGGAACTACAGGATGAATTTCAAATCAGTTACCCTACCTTTAATATTACGCAGACTTTAGTTCAGCCTTTAGTCTTTAGTCAGCCTTTAGTCCCTCCACAATATTTTATGTACCTCATTTGCCCCTTGGGAAAAACTAATCGCCCAGCCATGTTATAGATGGTCTTATTTCTTCTTGTCAAAAAGACCATTGTTGTCTCTGCGTCGAACAGGAGGACCGCCCCCAGCCGGCCTCGTCCGGCCAATCACCAGAGGAGAAGAAGTCATGTGTTCCGGGCGGGGTGAAGCTGCCGGGGCCCAGCGTCGACCTATCAGAGCTGCAGAACGTGAAGAGTGAGCTGCGATGGGTCACCAAGGAGTAGCGCGCAAAGGTCAGAGGTCAACACACACACGCACGCACGCACGCACGCACGCACGCACACACACACACACACACACACACACATGCGTTATTCGGTGAATTCCATGTGCAGGGTCTCGGTTTGTGTTTATCACATTTTCCGAGGTCGTTGTCTGCTATTGCTCCACAGATTTCGCAGCCATAGAGGGAAACTGGTTCTATAACAGAGTCCAGAATTTTAAGCAGGTCTTATGTGGGATATCTACTTTGATGTTTCTTTTGATGGCATAGAAGGCTCTTCTTGCTTTGTCTCTCAGGTCCTTTACAGCTTGGTTGTAGTTCCCTGTGCTGCTGATGTTTAGGCTGAGGTAGGTATAGTTCTTTGTTTGTTCAAATGGGACTGTGTTTAGGAAGAATTGGTGGTTTTGGCGATTGGATCGTTTTTGAAATATCATGATTTTGGTCTTGGTTAGGTTAACTGTCAGGGCCCATGTGTGGGAGAATTTGTGTAGGACATCAAGCTGCTGCTGTGGTCCTTCCTTGGTTGGAGACAGCAGCTAATGGGTCCACTAAGTTACCTTTTTCAACTATGTTATGTAACATAGTTGACATATTTACTGTTTTCAGATATAAAATCAACAGCCATCTTTTTTCTGCTCTCTTGCTGAGTTCTCCAGTACTTTCTCTTTGACCGTTTCTCACTCAAATCAGAAACAGCTAGACAGAACATGGCACGTGTCAACTAAGTTACCTTTTACAGGGTAACATAGTTGACATATTTACTGTTTTCAGGTATAAAATCAACATGGCTGGCTATCACCCTACACCACATGGCATTTTTACAGAAAGATTCTTCTAAATATTCGATATACAATTGATTTATTTCTAAATTTAAAGTTATTTATTATGAAACTGTAGTAACACTGTTGACATCTTAATAGTTCACACCTGACTTTGACCCTACTTTATGTTAAATAACTAAAACAGAGAAGATAACTCATACCTGTGGTTTCCCCAAACTTTTCATCAGCAGGAAATGACATCAGGTGGAGCAGGTCATGTGATTTGGAAATAACACACCTCCTTGGGAGGGGTAACTTAGTTGACAGTGATTTCTCGGACACAGACAAAATGTGTTATTTTTCAGATTATATTTGATATATTCCAAAAAGAATCATATCTAACAGGATTAGCTTAACTTCATAATAATAAAATGATGAAAATATGTTTTGATTCAATTCATTTAATTGTTGTTTAACTAAATAGAAGGTAGTTGTTGTTACATTCGGACAGTTATTTGACATCTTAGTGATATTCAGACATTTTGTATTAATAAGTGACTGTTTTCCTCGTAAATGACTATGGTATTTGAAAAGACATGATCATAATGAACATAAAACGCTTTATTTATTTATTTTATTTTTTTTTACTTTTAATGCAAACACATGCTAGATATATACCATGGACTTGAAAAGTCCCATAATTTGATATTGACCCAAATCATCTGTGAAGAGTAAGTATTTCATTTCCGTGTTTGCTAGGGCAGGGGTTTTCAACCAGTGGTCCGGGGACCACCAGTGGTCCCTGAGAGGGTTCCAGGTGGTCCCCAGGCTAAATGATGGAAAGTTGGTTAACCAAGTGTAACTCTTGAGAATGTAAAAATGAAACCAAATGGACCCTTGCGGGTCCATTTGGTTTCATTTTCACACTCTCAAGAGTTAAAATATTCATCATCTGAAAGTCTACACTGTTTGCAAAATCCAGCCTGGAATGGTGGACAAAACCAAAATAATTCTTTAGTTCTAGGTCCTTTGGTGAGAATGTCATCAAATGGTGGTCCGTGGCTCAAATGCTGAATAAATGGTGGTCCCTGGAGTCAAAAAGGTTGAAAACCCCTGTGCTAGGGCGATGCCTGAGCTGTTGAACTGCTGCTCTCTGCAGTGACGACAACTCACCACAGGAGGTCACTGTGGCCTTTAGTTAAAACCGTGTTCTGGTCAAATAGGAGAATGTAATGCTGTCAGAACTTCAGCTTTTCAATCTGCTAAACGTGAATCTAGGCATATTTAAACCTTTTACATGTTTTAAAGAAAATAAAACTCTCTAAATATGTTTTCTGTCTCACAGGACAACTCCCAGCCCACGTGGAACAGATCTGAAGACGAACAGCAGCTACACACACACACACACACACACACACACACACACACACACACACACACACACACACACACACACACACACACACACACACACACACGGTCAGAACCAGGACCAATTAGTGACGTCATGATTGTGTCCAGATCAAGCTAATTGGATTGGATCTCGGATTGGTTGATCTGAACCCAATCAGGGGCGGATGTAACATTGCCCAATGGGGGGGGGGGGCAGGAGAAAATGGTATGGGTGCGACTTCATCGCCCGTGGCGCGAAGCGACACGGGCGATGAAGTCGCACCCATACCATTTTCAGTTACAGGACTTTTATTAGTCAAGTAAAGCATCAATAATAACATCAGTTGTTGTTGAAGTTGCAACAGACACGCAGCATGCATAAAGCTAAAGGTCTGACTCAGAGAGTTCTGTTTTCAATGATGAAATGCTGTTGGTTTAGTGGTGACACAGTAGCAGTGATAGTGTTTCACATCATTTTAAATATAAGCTCTTTACTTACTTACTTACTGCCATCATATTTGGTGGGGCAGTCAGGGCATTTAGGGGGGCATTGCCCCCCCCCCCCCCATGCCCATGCCTAGATCCGCCCCTGTAACCCCATCAAGACGTCAGTAATTGGTCGCTGTCCTGACCGTGTTGTTTATAATTATTAGAACCACCATGGGAGTGAAAACACAAACTCATCAAAACAAACCAGTGGTCCTTGAAGGAGGTTCCAGGTGGTCCCTGAACCATGCAGCTACATGATGGGAGACTTGGTATAACCAAATGGACCCCTTAATTCATTCATTTGTAGATCTTTAACTCTTGAGAGCCTACGGATGAAACGGGTCTCTGTACGCTCTCAAGAGTTTGCATTTTTATTTTATTGTCTCTTATTTACTTATTTTAATACTTAAAAAGCATCTGCATCTACTAAGTTCATTTAATTCAACTGGATGACGGTGACAGTCTGGGGTGTTCACATGAGACGGAGTAGAAGATGGAATTACCAAGAATTATTATGTTTATTATTTCTTTCTGAAAGGGGAATTCCACCCATTTCCAAAAAAATCCTGAGAGGATACAAATGTGAACCATGGTTCCATATGGACCCTAGCGGGTCCATTTGGTTCCATCTGTACCCTCTCAGGAGAATCCAGGGGTCTGAAAGAAAAATCCTTAACATGGTGAAATACATCTTGATGATGTCATCAGATGTATTTCAACCATGTTAATGTTTTTTTTTTTTTTTTTTTTTTTTTCCCAGACCTCCATTTTTAGGAAATACAGAATTGTGGGAACTTTTTTTTATCATGTCCACATACACAACATCTCTAAGGTATATTAATGACATATTCAAATGTTGAAAATGGGTGCAGTTCCCCTTTAAAGGAACCCATGACTGTGAAACATGTCCATCTCACCACCGGTACATTTGATCTGGTGTTATCGACTGTTTACTGTTGTTTACCACAATATAGAGCCAAAGGATGAGGAGAAGCATATACCCTAACCTTTAAAGGAGAATTGCACACCAAAGTTTTTTTTAATCTTTATTTGCACTTAATTTGTTAGAAAAAAAGTGGTCCAGGTGTTATTTTGTGAAAACACTCCTTAATGGCTGTTTTCCCTATCCAAAAATAAGCTTATAATGGGGCTAATGTGCAAGTTCACCTATATACATCGCTCCAAAATGCAAGTTTTTGCTATATATGGTCTCTCCACCATGTCAGTAGAGTGTTGACACTCACTTTCACTTTCGTTTCAGCAGTGGTTCAGCCATGAACCACGTGCCACGCCCCCACCTTTTGAGACAGCTGAATCACTGCTGTACCAAAAGTGAAAGTGAGTGTTAACACACTACTTACATGGTGGGGAGACAATATATAGCAGTAAATTGTATTTTGGAGCAAAGTATATAGGTGAAATTGCATTAGACCCCTTAGCCCCATTATAAGCCTATTTTGGAGAGGGGAAACAAAATAACACCTGCAATTCTCCTTTAACATTCGGGTTTGCATTTTTCTTTCTGATGTGAATTCACTAGGAAAGTTAACCTGGCTAACGCCAGACCAAATCAGGTCTGGGATAGCTCAATTGTACACCCATTTCCTACTCCAGAAAACTGGGGTAGCCAATCAGGACACAGTATGCAAACATATTTGAAAAAGTGACTGTACTTTAAGAGATGAAATATGATATGAGATGATTTAAAGACATTTGGTCGGGTTGCAGTAGTACTCCCCTATAGAGCCCTGCAGTCCAGCCCACTGACAGCTGTTCCAGAAGTGAATTCCCCATTCGTTTTCCTCAGACTTTTCAAACAGCGTAAACATGGAGACGTTTACGCCACGGTCAAAGACAACTCAGGTCGTGACAAATCATGACAACAAACACCATTTTTTGAGTCTAACAAATAATTAGAAAGATGTTTTTTTCTTCAGAATGTAACTCCACCTCACCCCCACCCGATTGGCTCAGTATGCAACTGCTGAAAACTGCTGTGCTGTGATTAACTGAAGCCCTGCCTCCCCCCACATAACCCCCCTCCCCCTCACAAACTAGCCCCGCCTTTCCTGATCCTGACAAATGTTTTGTTTTGATGATTTGTTGACAACAACAAAGTTCAGGACCGTCTGCAGGACGAAGCGAGTGTCTGTCTGCAGGGAAACAGCTGCAGCATCAAAGTAGAAGCAACGTAGAGGGGGGAAAAACAAAAAAATAAAGCTATATTACTTTTGACTAAAAGTTGCCTCTATTAGCTTTAAATACATACTTTTTGAAAAGTCTAAGAAAATGAACAGGGAATTCACCTGGAACAGGCGAGGGGGCGGGACTGCGGTGCTCTGTAGACCAAGACCAAGATATCTAGGCCTGCACTAATTTCATAGTTTTTGTGCCGTGATTCCGTGAAGATGTGACAATCAACATTAACTGCACGCACACGTGCTGACGTGCATGTGTACCACCCCACACCCACACCCACACCCACCCACCCACACACACACACCACACACAACACACACACACACACACACACACACCACACACACACACACACACACACACACACACACACACACACACACACACACACACACACACACACACACACAGAGTAATGCATCTTTTCAAAAGCAATAAACTAATATATAAATGAAATCTACATAATATATATATTTATTTAGCAGATAACTTTGTAATAAAGAAAAAAAAGCTTGATAAAGCTTGATGAAGTTATATGACTATAAAACCTCTTGTAAGCATAGAGCTGTATGTTATAGAGCAGGTTTCATGGTTCATGTGTGAGTTGAATTGTAACTACTTTATTTTTTTACTCTTTTCTTTGTGTGGAAATGTCACTCTATTTTCTTCTTTGCTTTTCAAACACACACATTATGGTTCTGTTGAAACAGCAAAGGAAACGTCAATAAATAACATGTTGGTTAAACACACGTGGTCATTCAGCTTTAATGTTTTCTCTGCTCTCTGTGATTCTAATGGTAGCTAAAAGTACATCTGTTTTCTACAGACAACCATATACTCCATATATTTATATTAGGGATGACATGTTTGTAAACAACCATATACTCCATATATTTATATTAGGGATGACATGTTTGTAAACAACCATATACTCCATATATTTATATTAGGGATGACATGTTTGTAAACAACCATATACTCCATATATTTATATTAGGGATGACATGTTTGTAAACAACCATATACTCCATATATTTATATTAGGGATGACATGTTTGTAAACAACCATATACTCCATATATTTATATTAGGGATGACATGTTTGTAAACAACCATATACTCCATATATTTATATTAGAGGTGACATGTTTATAAACGACCATATGCTCCATTATATTTATATTAGGGGTGACATGTTTGTAAACAACCATATACTCCATATATTTATATTAGGGGTGACATGTTTGTAAACAACCATATACTCCATATATTTATATTAGAGATGACATGTTTGTAAACAACCATACACTCCATATATTTATATTAGAGGTGACATGTTTGTAAACAACCATATACTCCATATATTTATATTAGGGATGGCATGTTTGTAAACAACCATATACTCCATATATTTATATTAGGGATGATATGTTTGTAAACGCTATGGTGCAAATCGTAGGATAATCCCGGAAGGTTCATTAATATTCATGAGGTGCTGCTCCGAGCATCCAATCACGTTCACGCGAGGAGGGAGATTTGGCGGAAAACTCATTATTAGAGCGCTTGTTTTATCTGCCGGCTACTACTAGTAGGGCGGGGCGAAGGAAGTTTTACTGAGGTTATGGTTAGGTTAGGTTAGGTTTAGGCATAGGTTTACTGAGGTTAAGTTTAGGGTTAGGATTAGGTTTAGGCATAGCCTAGTTTTACTGGGTTATGTTTAGGGTTAGGGTTAGGTTAGGGTTAGGGTTAGACGGTGCTTTATGCGGTAACTAACCCTAAACATAACCTCAGTAAAACTATGCTTCGCCCCGCCCGACTAGTAGTAGCCGGCAGATAAAACAAGCGCTCTAATAATGAGTTTTCCGCCAAATGCCCCTCCTCGCGTGAACGTGATTGGATGCTCGGAGCAGCACCTCATGAATATTAATGAACCTTCCGGGATGCTCCTACGATTTGCACCATCGCGTTTGTAAACAACCATATACTCCATATATTTATATTAGGGATGACATGTTTGTAAACAACCATATACTCCATATATTTGTATTAGAGGTGACATGTTTGTAAACAACAATATACTCCATATATTTATATTAGGGATGACATGTTTGTAAACAACCATATACTCCATATATTTATATTAGGGATGACATGTTTGTAAACAACCATATACTCCATATATTATATTAGGGATGACATGTTTGTAAACAACCATATACTCCATATATTTATATTAGGGATGACATGTTTGTAAACAACAATATACTCCATATATTTATTGTAGGGATGACGTGTTTGTAAACAACAATATACTCCATATATTTATATTAGAGGTGACATGTTTGTAAACAACAATATACTCCATATATTTATTGTAGGGATGACGTGTTTGTAAACAACAATATACTCCATATATTTGTATTAGATGTGACATGTTTGTAAACAACCATATACTCCATATATTTATATTAGGGGTGACATGTTTGTAAACAACCATATACTCCATATATTTATATTAGGGGTGACATGTTTGTGAACAACCATATACTCCATATATTTATATTAGAGGTGACATGTTTGTGAACAACCATATACTCCATATATTTATATTAGAGGTGACATGTTTATAAACGACCATATGCTCCATTATATTTATATTAGGGATGACATGTTTGTAGACAACCATATACTCCATATATTTATATTAGGGATGACATGTTTGTAGACAACCATATATTTCATATATTTATATTAGAGATGTTAACCGTTTGTGTGCTGAACGCGAGGATTACGTGTACGGGTCTATGCCACAGCTTTCACATTTGAAACTCTTATTTTGAAGCCCCAGATCTCTGAAACTGGATGTATGATGACGGAACCGTATTTAAAAAAAAAAAAAAAAAAAAAAAAAACACTGTCTACTATTGCAAACGGTTGGTTTGCAAAGAAAACAAAATGGACATTGAGGGGTAGAATCTGAGGCACTTTTTGGAGCAGTTGGTTGACCCCTCCCTTTACACCCCTAATGTGTGTATAATATAAAACATCATATGGCATGTCTGATGGTCTAGTAGCAGGGGCGGATCTAGGCATGGGCATTGGGGGGGGGGGGGGGGGGGGGGGGGGGGGGGGGGGGGGGGGGGGGGGGGGGGGGGGGTGGGGGAGGGGGGGCGCAATGCCCTCCTAAATGCCCAGTCTGCCCCACCAAACACGATGGCATGCAAAACAACCCAAGATATTTCAAATTATAGTGTTTATATTTAAAATGATTTGAAAGGATTATGCAACGGGCAGTGTTTATATTTACAATGGGCTTAGTCATTTTGTGTCAATAAAATACCCCAAAGGTGATATGGTACATTACTGCAAGCCTTTGCATTTACTAGCTTAATCATAGTGTAGGTAACCTGCAAAAAACTCTCAAAACTGTTGACACATGTCCCTCAAAAATAGCCTAAGTATCCCAATGATATATTTAAAATGCCTGATGGGGCCGTACACATCTCACATTTGAGGTTTATAAAAATAAAATTACTACATCCGCCACTTTGGGAAATGTAGTTCTGAATCTGTTGATGTCGCGGGTGTGTGACGACAATAGGAGAATGTCTTTTCTTCTTGTTGCAATGCTAACTTCGATGGACACGCCTTTCTCCTCGTCAGCACGTACCGTCACAGCAACGCAGTTGTGCTTGTTGAGTATAGACAGAATCAGCGTGAGTCGAGACTATTTATAGCGCTCAGTTCTTGGAACAACTTTTCGGTTGTCTACAACTTTTGGAAAATGCCAAAGAGATGCGTAATCGGTGGGTGCAGCAATATAGGTGGGAAGGGAATTCCGATACACGTTTGGTCAGTGGAAAGCTGGCATGGCCTCAAAGCCACATTTGAAAAGGGATGCTGCACATTTGAAAAGGGACCTGGCATACTGAACGTGGATGTTTTTACGTAGGTTCTCCTACGCAGCAGCAGTGTGCGTAAAACTCGAAACAAGGCTACTGCCCGGACATGAGATTGTGAAAGAGAAAAGCGAAGCTGCTGCTGTTCCCCGAGAGGATCAGTATCAGTGGGTAGACGCAGCGGTGGTCCGCTGGCTCGTTCGGATATTTACGACAGTGGTTTTCAACCTTTTTGATACCAGGGCCCACTATTTATTCTGCATTTGAGCCACGGACCACCGTTTGAGGACATTTAGCCCACAGACCCCAAAACTAAAGATTTCTTTTGCTTTTCTCCATCCATTCTAGTTGTGTACACTTGGCTAATTCAGATGATAAATATTTTAACTCTTGAGGGTGTAAAATTGAAACCAAATGGACCCGCAAGGGTCCATTTGGTTTCATTTTTACGATCTCAAGAGTTACATTTGGTTGACCAACTTAGCTGGGGACCACCTGGAACTCTTTCAGGGACCACTGGTGGTCCCCGGACCACCGGTTGAAAACCCCTGATTTACGAGCATGTTTACCAAGATTACTCTCTCCTTCACAAATACTCCTCCTGTTTTTAATGTTATCGTCATGGTTCTATCCCAGCATAAAGCACAGTTGCTGCTAACGTAATGTCCATAATCCATCCACCGAGTCCCCTCGCATTCCAGCGGCAGAAAACAACTAAACGTTGGCTTGGTGGAGAACTCCAGTTTGTCCCCATTCAGGCAGCTCGAGCGCTCAGTTTCCGACTCCGCAATGTCGCAAGTCTTGTACTAGATGGCTCTGAGTCACTGGTCAGCTGGAGTGAAGGCACGCCCCTCGCGACTGCAGTGTGTAGAACTATAGCCACATACGCTAGCTCTGTTTCAACATGGATATTGCAAAAACGGTCTGAGAGACTGTCTGAGTAAAAACAACGTGTGGTGGCCGTGTGGTCCTCGGTCACGATCATTAACAGAGTTATGTATGTACTCCCTTACGAGAGGGTTTAATATGGTAATTCCCACGGCCACTCTTCTATGCAAGTCTATGCAAGTCAATGGGAACCCGATGAGATGTTCTCCTAATGACGCGCCATATCAACTCGTAACTTTCCGGCGTGATTGGCCAGTGCTTCGGGGGTTGGACCACCTTTCTTCTGATAGCCCCCAGAGCAAATACACACCAAGTATTGTTGTATTGGCAAATGTGTTTGTAATTATGACACAATTTGATTGGGAAAAGTAGTGCGAAACAGGTTACTTACACTTTAATCATTTTGTCTGTTAATTATTTTCAAGCAATCCCTTGCTCTAAATCCTGATGGAATGAGGTGAACATCGCAGGCCTATATGTCTGGTGTAGCCGCACCCATACCATTTTCACCTGCCCCCCCCAATTGGGAAACGTTTGATCCGCCCCTGTCTAGCAGTGGATAGGATTCGACACTCCGCACCGCCGTGTCGTGGGTTCGATTCCCAGTCGGTCAGAGAACTAGTTTTGTGAGTGTGTTTGGATGGTCCTACTGCGTTCACAGCGCCTCCGTTTTAAGCATTAGCTAGCATTAGCTTTAGCTATTGAAAGCATTACCATTAGCTGTTGGAAAACATCAGACCTACAAGTTCATCGTGAAAATGTGGAGCAAATTGTTTAAACATTCTGTCTCAGGGAATGTTTTTAACTCAAACGTTTTGCTTCTGGGGGTCCATGAAACTGCATTATTTTCAGACGGGGGTCCGGCGGTACATACAGATGATTCTGGAGATGAGATTGACATGAAATCAATCAATTTATTAAACATAGGGATTAAACATGAGTCTAAACATGATTGACCATTGATAAAACAAACATTCATTTCTCTTCACAGTCGGTGGTGTTTTTAAAACCAACATTGATATGATGAAAAACAAACATTAAAGCTGTATATAGGAGGGTCTAGCACCGCTAAAAGAGAGAGTATTGTTTGACAATAGTTGGCCTCCAGGTGGCGCTATAACAGTCCAATGTCTCTGACAGAAGGTGAAACATAGTCTGGGCTCTGCCTTCAGCCTGGCGGAGATAATACACATGATTATACAATAACACAATGAGAATAATACTAAAATAACATCTTTATACAACACATGTTCAGATGGGGGTCCCTGGTACAACACATGTTCAGATGGGGGTCCCTGGTACAACACATGTTCAGATGGGGGTCCCTGGTACAACACATGTTCAGATGGGGGTCCCTGGTACAACACATGTTCAGATGGGGGTCCCTGGTACAACGCGTTCAGATGGGGGTCCCTGGTACAACACATGTTCAGATGGGGGTCCCTGGTACAACACATGTTCAGATGGGGGTCCCTGGTACAACACATGTTCAGATGGGGGTCCCTGGTACAACACATGTTCAGATGGGGTCCCTGGTACAACACGTGTTCTGATGGTGGTCCCTGGTACAACACGTGTTCTGATGGTGGTCCCTGGTACGACACATGTCCATATGAGGGGTCCCTGGCACAACACATGTCCATATGAGGGGTCCCCGGTACAATACGTATTCAGATGGGGGTCCCTGGTACAGAATATTTACAACAGTGGTAACCATGGTGACCTGATGTGACTTACATAGAGACTCTATCTCTGCTCACACAGAAACACTGAGGAGTCAGAGGACCACCCAAACAGGAACCCAACACATAGTGGTTGAGTAGACGTGGTCTGGAAGGTGTACAGGTGGACCAGAGTGTCCTCTGAGGACACGTCATAGAAGGACAGAGTCCCAGAGGGACGGTCCATGTACACTGCTACTCTGTAGACACCGTTGGAGCGTCTAGAGGGACTGACAGGGAGGACAGTCTGCTCTCTATTGTGTCTGACAGAGTAACTGTTACCATAACACTCCAGACTCCAGGACATGACATTGTATCCAAGCCTACAGTCATAACCATGTCCTTTCCTGCTGATTCTTCTGTCAGTTCCTGCTATAGAAACATATCCACTGCACTCTACCTCAGAGTAGCAGCGTTCACTCACACTGTCTGTACACAGAACCTGAGGCTAGTAATCAAACCTCTCATGGTGGTCAGGATACTGATGCTTCTGTCCATCCCATGTGACCTTCCTGTTGTCCTCTGACAGAGTGAGGTCACAGTGTGTTGTGTTTGTGTCCAGTGTGAGACGATGGAAATCTGATGAGAAAACAACACAGTAAACATTAAATACATTATTCACTGACTGATTAACTGACTATCCTGAAGACGTGCACGCACACACATGCATATACACACGCGCACTCAAACATGGAAGCGTCCACCACACACACACAAAGGCATGCACACACATGCACACAAAGATGACAATGTGCACACACACACACACACACACACACACACACACACACACACACACACACACACACACACACACACACACACACACACACGGTGGGGGCCCCTTTCATGAGGTCATAATAACATTATGATGTCATATATTGTTATTAATATTATTAACAATAACAATAACAATACCCCTGACGGCCCAGGCTCATTTGCATAATTGGTGGCCGGTCTTTCAGTGGGGCCGGGCTTTGTTGTTAATATATTGATATTAAAGTGTAAAATAGTACATTGTAGCCTAAATATAAATGAAAACGATCCGTCTAGTCCAGGGGTTTTCAACCTTTTTCATACCAGGGACCACCATTTATTCAGCATTTGAGCCACGGGCCACCATTTGATGACATTTTAGCCCAAAGACCTAAAACTAAAGAATTCTTTTGGTTTTGTTCACAATTCCAGGCTGGATTTGGGAAACAAGACAGTGTAGACTTCTTAATTAAATAGTGCTAATTCGCATGATGAATATTTTAACTCTTGAGAGTGTGAAAATGAAACCAAATGGACCCGCAGGGTCCATTTGGTTTCATTTTTACACTCTCAAGAGTTACATCTGGTTAACCAAATTTCCATCATTTCGCCTGGGGACCACCTGGAACCCTCTCAAGGACCACTGGTGGTCCCCGGACCACCTGTTGAAAACCCCTGGTCTAGTCTGTCTCTGTGTTAACCAGGATGGATGGTGCAGCTAAGCAGCAGCACCACTGGTTGAGTTGCAGCAACGAACAAACATATACAGTAGTCCCATATTTAACCTCAGTCCCTGTGTTCATTCTGTAGCCTGGCCCTACAGAACGAACAAACATATACAGTAGTCCCATATTTAACCTCAGTCCCTGTGTTCATTCTGTAGCCTGGCCCTACAGAACGAACAAACATATACAGTAGTCCCATATTTAACCTCAGTCCCTGTGTTCATTCTGTAGCCTGGCCCTACAGAACGAACAAACATATACAGTAGTCCCATATTTAACCTCAGTCCCTGTGTTCATTCTGTAGCCTGGCCCTACAGAACGAACAAACATATACAGTAGTCCCATATTTAACCTCAGTCCCTGTGTTCATTCTGTAGCCTGGCCCTACAGAACGAACAAACATATAGCCTATATTTAACCTCAGTCCCTGTGTTCATTCTGTAGCCTGGCCCTACAGAACAAACAAACATATAGCCCCATATTTAACCTCAGTCCCTGTGTTCATTCTGTAGCCTGGCCCTACAGAACGAACAAACATATACAGTAGTCCCATATTTAACCTCAGTCCCTGTGTTCATTCTGTAGCCTGGCCCTACAGAACGAACAAACATATACAGTAGTCCCATATTTAACCTCAGTCCCTGTGTTCATTCTGTAGCCTGGCCCTACAGAACGGACAAACATATAATCTGGTAGAATAATTCTGGTAGAAGTTCAATGTGTGATATAGCGAAGGAGTTACATTATTGTTTTTTTTCTCTTTTCAAACTCAGAACACAGATAAGTGCATTTTGTTTTATAAGTCTCTCTCTCAATCTGTGCATTTTGTTTTATAACTCTCTCTCTCTCTCTCTCTCTCTCTCTCTCTCTGTGGCCCTGGGGAGGCTTGAGTCCCGATTCAATTGAAAGGGTTTAAATATAGGTAAGGCCGCCTATGCACAAACACACACACACACACACACACACACACACACACACACACACACACACACACACACACACACACACACACACACACACACACACACACACACACACGAAAACATGCACTAACACACAAAGACTTGTAGCGCCACAGACAGACAGACAGACAGACAGACAGACAGACAGACAGACAGACAGACAGACAGACAGACAGACAGACACTCACATCTTGAAAGGCGTTGAGGATTAATCCAGTGATCTATCCAGTGTTCTCCTCCATGATTCACACTGTAGGAAGAAATGATAAAACATTTATATTACCATTGAATGATACCAGTATGAACATGAGTCACTTCATTAACACTCTTCAGATCACATTCACCATTAAACATTTATTACAGGACTGACTGAGGTGGTCATAACCACTATTGAACCATGCTAACCCGCTGGCCACCGTTTTTAATGGTCACGACCTTTTACACCTGGGGGTCACGACTTGGTGATCACAACCTTTTTCACCTGGGGGTCACGACTTGGTGGTCACAACCTTTTTCACCTGGGGGTCACGACTTGATCACAACCTTTTTCACCTGGGGGTCACGACTTGGTGATCACAACCTTTTTCACCTGGGGTCACGACTTGATCACAACCTTTTTCACCTGGGAGTCACGACTTGATGGTCACGACCTTTTTCACCTGGGGTCACAACCTTTTTCACCTGGGGGTCACGACTTGGTGGTCACAACCTTTTTCACCTGGGGGTCACGACTTGGTGGTCACAACCTTTTTCACCTGGGGGTCACGACCTTTTTCACCTGGGGGTCACGACTTGGTGGTCACAACCTTTTTCACCTGGGGGTCACGACTTGGTGGTCACAACCTTTTTCACCTGGGGGTCACGACTTGGTGGTCACAACCTTTTTCACCTGGGGGTCACGACTTGGTGGTCACAACCTTTTTCACCTGGGGGTCACGACTTGGTGGTCACAACCTTTTTCCACTTGGAGCTCTCCCTCCCCGACCTTTTTTACAGTGACCTTTTTAAAAAGGGTCGTTTCACACAGTCACGACCGTTGTAGTATGAGACTAGTATAACAAACATATGACAGTATCTGATGATATAAGTCACTGTCCTAACTTTAATAGTGTTGTGTTGTTAAAAACAGGAGAACATGAACTGAGAAACCCATTTAGGGTTCTATACAGTATGTACAGTATTCAAACATGTTTAATATTGTTAAATGTATA
The DNA here is from genome assembly GCA_039105355.1 of Benthosema pterotum. Lineage (NCBI taxonomy): Eukaryota > Metazoa > Chordata > Actinopteri > Myctophiformes > Myctophidae > Benthosema > Benthosema pterotum. The sequence continues at coordinate 47,854,697 of CM076982.1, read as the reverse complement.
GTAACTATAATTAGTTATAGTTATATTTTAGTGTAAACTTTAGCAATTTACCGGTACTTTTTTGTTTGTTTCTGATCAAATATTGAGACAGTGAATGCAGTCCGTGTCCGACGTACATCGCAGCGGTTTTAGATTTAAAACAATCTCCATATGAATCCATTCTGGGAACGACTTTTGGTGTTTTAAAGGAGCAGGGAACAGGGAGGAACTCCTTATATGGTCACCACACATGTTTAGTAGGGAGGATTAGCCAAAAAAAGAAGAACAATAACTATATTTAAATTAAGTGAAATCAATTACTATGCCTTTAAGTGATAGCTATTGAAATCAAATCAAGCTTCCAATAGCTAAAATGGCTATTGAAAAATACCTATGAGCTTGTACAGTAGGTCTGCTTTTTTGGAGACATTGTTAAATATGGCAAAAAATATTTGAATATTCTGTCACAGCAAACATTTTCAACTAAAATATTTTTCTTCTGAAGGGTCCCTGGAACTACGTATTTTCAGATGGGGTCTGTGGTCATAAAATATTGAAGACCACTGACATAGAAATATTGGGTGCAATTCCAGATCGCTTGGTGTAGCCAGGTATGGTGTAAGTCCTCTCATTGGCTGCATGGCAGCAAATCAGGTTTGGGGCCGTGCTCATTGGTTGCATGGCAGCAAATCAGGTCTGGGCCCTTGAGGTAGGCCCGAAAGCCTATACCACCAGGCCTGGGCCTGGGCCTACCAAATAGTTATCCAGAATAATTAAAACCAGTCATCAAGAGCTTCAAATCATGATGAACAAAGCAGGGGAGTGCAGTAACATTTTTAATTGGGGGGGTCAGGTGATTTCTGAACCTTTTGACTTGCAGTTTTAATTATTCTGGGTAATTATTTGGTAAGCTCAGGCCCAGGGCTGGTGGTATAGGCTTTCGGCCTACCCAAGGCCCCAGACCTGATTTGCTGCCATGCAACCAATGAGCACGGCCCCAAACCTGATTTGCTGCCATGCAGCCAATGAGAGGACTTACACCATACCTGGCTACACCAAGCGATCTGGAATTGCACCCAATGACTTTTTCCATAAAATTGTCAGGATTTAGAAAACATTATTTTGTACAATCAGTTCTCAGGTCAAACTGGGTTTAATCCACGTCTACTCACTTGACAGTCTCCAGTCCAGCAGAGAGCAGCGTCTGCTCAGCATCTCCTCCTGGATGGTTACAGCTGAGGTCCACATGCTTCAGATGGGAGGAGGGGTTGAGAGCTACAGCTGAAGCCAGAGAAGAACAGCCTTTCTCTGATCAGTTGTCAGGCTGTGATCGCACAGCCTGACAACCTGCAGAGAAATCAACACTTTAATTAACAAACAGAATAAAACTGTTTTTACCTCAGAGTCTGCAGTACAGATCCACACAGAATAAAACTATTTACCTCAGAGTCTGCAGTACAGATCCACACAGAATAAAACTCTATTTACCTCAGAGTCTGCAGTACAGATCCACACAGAATAAAACTCTATTTACCTCAGAGTCTGCAGTACAGATCCACACAGAATAAAAGTCTATTTACCACAGAGTCTGCAGTACAGATCCACACAGAATAAAACTGTATTTACCTCAGAGTCTGCAGTACAGATCCACACAGAATAAAACTCTATTTACCTCAGAGTCTGCAGTACAGATCCACACAGAATAAAACTCTATTTACCTCAGAGTCTGCAGTACAGATCCACACAGAATAAAACTCTATTTACCTCAGAGTCTGCAGTACAGATCCACACAGAATAAAACTATTTACCACAGAGTCTGCAGTACAGATCCACACAGAATAAAACTCTCTTTACCTGAGGGTCTCCAGGTGACAATGTGGACTCTTCACTCCGGCACATAGAAACTCAATTCCAGAATCCTGCAGGTTGTTCAAAGTCAAGTCTAATTCTCTCAACAGGGAAGGATTGGAGCTGAGAGCCGAGGCCAGAACTTCACAGCTTCTCTCTGACAACCAGCAGTGAATCAGTCTAAATGAAAACAAATAACACCATATTTTGATTGTCTGCTATGTGAAGTAAACAACATATTGTAGCCCCTCACATCCCCACCCTACAGAGGTTATACTAAGGACAAGTCTACTGTATATGTTGTTAAATTACTACATTCATATTTTGCATGTGGGTTCCTTCCTGATAGTGGACATGTGTATGAACACACATGTGGACAGTCACCATCGCTAACAGGCTGTTCTCTGATGTCATGCACAGTCAGTAGTACTTCATCTTAGTGAAGAGTCCTTGATTTTTCTTAGCAAAACAGGATGCTGTTAAACACAGTCTATAAATCTTATTTTTTAGGCTTTCGGCGTTAACGCGCTAATCTCGCGTTAACTCAGCCGTGCGTTAACGGCGTCAAAATTTTTAGCGCGAGATTAACGCACGGACCCCCCCCCCCCCCCCCCCCCCCCCGCCCGCCGCCGCCATAACGAGTAAAAATAGAGACGCGATATACAGGCTACCGAGGCTCTATAAGTTGATAAGTTTTTTCCCCCTTCCTCTGAGGGAAAGGAGTATGGAGGAATTAAAGGTAGGGGAAGTGATTTCACTTTTGTCAGATATCACCCAAAAAATATTTTTTTTCTGTTAAAATGCTCTATTATAAGGTGTGCAGACCATATATGGAGTTTCCCCCTCCCCCACGTTAGCAGAGGAGCTAATAAAAGTTCCCCAGGTCACCACAATTCTCCTCCAATCAGGATCGAGCAGCAGGTTCACATAGTGTAGCTACTGTTGGCGGCCCCTAGTGCACCAGGCTGGTACTACACCATGAATTTCAAATCACTTCCCCTACCTTTAAACATTTGCCTTTGTTTTTTCCCTCTTTTCTTTCTCTATGTGTGCGACGCGTGTGTATATGATTCAACTGTAATATTGGTTACTGTCACTCACGGATAGAAGTCTCTTTTGAAGTTTCCTTTGCAACTCTATCTGAGTTCAGCCTTAATTTAGCCCTACCAATCTTATTGCAGCTTCATGCGCAGCGCACTCTGGGCGCGCGGCGTTCCACTGATCATTACGCACACGGATCAGATCAAACAGCAAACAGTGACCGTCTTGTTCCTCGTTTTGCATTAGGCTACGCACGGGACGCATGCTTCTGTCCGCGTCATTCTCATTAATTTACTGAATGGATCAGAAAAGAAAAGCGGCGCGATATGGTGGTGTTGGAGGAGGAGGAGGAGGCTACATGTAAATGGATCGTAATGTGGCCGCTATGTTAGAACGAACATGTCTTCTGTTGCGTTCTAACGTGTGGGCTGGCTGCTGTGTATTGATGATGTTATGTGTTTTTATGGCTGGCCTGGGAGTGGACGTTGTGCTGCGCTGTGTGCCAATATTGTTTTCATATTAAGCTTGCCACATGCGTC
>CM076982.1:47746290-47848790 GCA_039105355.1 Benthosema pterotum | reverse complement strand
TATATGACTTGCATCCCATAACTTGTTGTCAGATAGCGACTAAAACTTGTGCAGTCAACAACGCTTTTTTTTGCATTGATGAGCTGGAAACGCAGCTGCAATCAATAGTATTAACCAAACCAAAAGTATAATACCAAATATTTGATCATCAAGCCTCAATCATCATATCTTATGCGATGTACAAGAGCACTTTTGAGGCGCGATCTACCATCGTATCCTCTTGTGATGTGCAGATAACATTATGCGATATACAAGAACACATTTTAGTCTCTCTCTCTCTCTTTCTCTCTCTCTCTCTCTCTCTTCAATGTCACCATGCAACCTAACCTTCCAATAAGTATTTTGCGTGCCACATTGCTAATATCTGTGTAACCAGCTTACATTTGTATTTGATAATGTTCATATTTTGTTAAAATTAAAGTTTTAAAACAATAAAATATCACTATTCAATTGAGAATATTAAGTCTCGACATATAATTGTATTTTTAGGGGGACTTTTTTAATTGTCTTATCCTTCTATTTTTTTACGGGAATTCCCGGGAGGGCCGGGAAATCGGCAAAATCCCGGATGTAAAATGGGCCAAATTTGGGAAAAAAAATTAAACCCAAGTGTGTGTGTGTGTGTGTGTGTGTGTGTGTGTGTGTGTGTGTGTGTGTGTGTGTGCGCGCGTGTGTGCGCGTGTGTCCTAGAATCACTCCGTTCCCAATGTGTGAGAGTTAAGAAGAGTTTCTTCACTGTGTGCCCACATTGTAGAAGCTCCGTGCACATCACTGTGAATGTGTTGTTTGAATATGTGTGGTTCCTGGTTGTATGTTGTATTCTACATAGGTCTACCATGCCCTGCCTGTACTCCTCTATGGACAGCAATGCAGACTCTCTAGTATAATCCAGTCCAGTGTATTTTATGTTGTATTCTACATAGGTCTACCATGCGCTGCCTGCCTGTACTCCTCTATGGACAGCAATGCAGACTCTCTAGTATAATCCAGTCCAGTGTATTTTATGTTGTATTCTACATAGGTCTACCATGCACTGCCTGCCTGTACTCCTCTATGGACAGCAATGCAGACTCTCTAGTATAATCCAGTCCAGTGTATTTTATGTTGTATTCTACATAGGTCTACCATGCGCTGCCTGCCTGTACTCCTCTATGGACAGCAATGCAGACTCTCTAGTATAATCCAGTCCAGTTTATTCTGTGTGCCTGCCAGTATGGCAGAAGCACACAGGTTGTGATTCGTCAACTTAATCCATCACTTATCATCTATCTATCCGAAATTTTGACCGCTATGGCCGGCCGCACGGTTTGCACAATCCCCGCAATATATACATCGAAACGTGCGGCTCGGCCGGGAAAGATGTGCTTGTGCTTTTCTTTCCGATGCGCGTTACCGTGCCAACGTAATTCGCAATAAACGACGCAAAAAATCCCCATTCGAAATGAATGGGGGCACACCGAAAAGATCAGAAAAAGAAGCGCTTATTTGGAGCCACATTACTCTGGCACACTGTGGCGTAGAAACACGATTTTAACTTTAAACAGCAGACACGGCTCTCGACTTCGTCACGGTTCAGACGGTATTCGAATATGTTGCACGGTTTGTCCGCTATCGCAGTTCAAAGTGTGCATGGTTCAAGAATTTAGCGGAGCTTAGAGGCTCGCACGACCAGTGAGCGAGTGAAACAGAGTGCGAGATGCAGTGTCTCGAGGTTCGGGTCATGACCGAACAAATCGTCCCCACGGCCACAATATTCGCTTTACACGCGTGGTTTTCGGACATTTTGTAGACAAACTTCTCGCCTTTCACCCAATGTGACCACTAAAGCCCAGTCAATTACAGAACCGGTGCTACGGGCCTCAGAGCGAGATGACGTAACCTCCCGTCTCCATATTAATTCCATTATAATGTGCTGCATTTTGGCGTTTGACGTTTCTTTTCAAACGCGAATTCTTAAATCGCTCTCACGACCACGTCTTTTATCGTACCAATACCACGATCGCACACAACATAGCTTGCGAAGTCGTAGCGCCCACATCGAAAAAAGTAAACACTTACGAGTTTTAATTTTTGCGTGAGAGGCCTTTGTTCCAAGAGAGTGCTAGCCATTGACTCACTGTTTAAACTAACTAGGACCTTACCCGTTGTGAATATATGAACACCAAATGATATACAGTGTAAAGTGAATTAATTGATCATAACAGTGTAGGTAGTGAATTAATAGATTATAGCAATGATCATGTGAATTTCTGCTTGCTTTAATGTAATTGTGACTGTGAGTATACTTGATCATGGGGGGATGGGAATACAATTAAGGCAAAGTAAGGGGGGTCAGGAACGTGTTGATGAATGTGATTTCACTTTTGTTGCATTAAAGTAGCTGTTTCTGTGGACAGTCATCATAAAGCCACTGGCAAAGGGGGACGTAATAACTGTGTGTGTGTGTGTGTGTGTGTGTGTGTGTGTGTGTGTGTGTGTGTGTGTGTGTGTGTGTGTGTGTGGAGGGGGGGGTTCTATCTAGCGATGCAGTACGCGTCGCGCGCACACACAGCTAAAGTAACACATATCTCGTGAATACAGCGGTCGGTGAGCTAGTACAAAAGCTGCTGCACCGGACCGAGCGCGCAGCGCAAGAGTCGGCTGTTGTTAGCTTGTAGATCAGCTTGTTTTTAGCGACTGCCTCCGTCCTGCTGCTCCAACATCGCGTCGAGTTAAGTGTATCAAAAGCATATTCTGTGTCGATAAAACGGGTGAATTAACGTTCCAGCCCGCAGCCTGTGCCGGCAAATGGACAGTATGCCGTGCCATCCGTTAAATCGAAACTATAAATACATACAGAGATGCAACGACACGTCCCAAAGTTTAGAAAGCTGTTGCAGGTTGGCTAACAAACCTGGAGGAAATGAGTAATGACGGTGGCCCGTGTGCACTGCGCATGCCACAGTATAGCCAGCGAAATTGTATGGGTCACCATTTGTTCCAGTGCTGGTGTAGCAGTGGAAATATGACAGTGGGGTAACAGCGATAGTGGTGGGCTGTGATTTGTGTAACGTTAGGGGGCCCGTCGGACTTTCCCATATAAACTTAATGGGGAAATTTACACGCACAAATAAATTCATTATTAATCAAGGACGTGTTAATTTGAAATAAGGGCTTCGTCAGTCTCTTCCTAATGTTATGTTCAATCAGTGTGTGAAAACTGAGAATGATTGCTGTAGTCAGTGACGACTTATGCCTGTTTCAGACAGACAGACAGACAGACAGAGTGCTTAATTATAGTTAGATGGACAACAGTATCTGTACTGACACACTGAACACAGGTGTAACAGATTAGGCCCTAATTAGATGGCTGCCACTAGCCACACGCGCGCAGAGACACGCACACACATGCTCTCCTCTCCAGTCTATGCTTTGCTGCATAGTGTACTTGCTCATGGAGTTCTCCATATTTGGGCATTGAGTGTGTGACGCACACACACACACACACACACACACACACACACACCCACGCACACACCACACACACACGCGCGCGCGCATGCACACACACACACGCGCACACATGCGCGCGCGTGCGCGCGCACACGCATGCACACACACAGTCCGGGTCCTCTCTGAGGTCACCTGATGGGCCACGACTGGTTATTCATGCATGCAGCCACACACACACGCACACACACACACACACACGCGAGCACACATGCACACTCACGCACACACACATTGGCAAGTCAGTTGGCAAAACATCCTCTCTCTCCTGTATTAAGCCTATGTCGCTCGCCCTGACACCCTCTCTCTCCAGTATTAAGCCCATGTCGGTCGCCCTGACACCCTCTCTCTCCTATATTAAGCCTATGTCGCTCGCCCTGACACCTTCTCTCTCCTATATTAAGCCCATGTCGCTCGCCCTGACACCCTCTCTCTCCTATATTAAGCCTATGTCGCTCGCCCTGACACCCTCTCTCTCCTATACTAAGCCTGTCGCTCGCCCTGACACCCTCTCTCTCCTATACTAAGCCTATGCCGATCACCTCATCAGCCTCTCTCTCCTGTATTAAGCCTATGTCGCTCGCCCTGACACCCTCTCTCTCCTATATCAAGCCTATGTCACTCGCCCCAACACCCTCTCTCCTATATTAACCCTTTCACGCATAGCGGTCACTACAGTGGACAGATAATAAAATGTGATTATTATATGGTAAAAAGAGGTTTTCATGGCAGTGCTGCATATAAGCCTGTAGAGTGGACACCAGAGGACCCCCCCACCACTGCCACCCAGTGGCCATGTGTTGTATTTGCAAGATAATCCAGTCAACATCCTAGATGGCTGCCAGTGAAGAACAGTTGCCCCAACCCTCAGGAATTTCGACTCATTCCTTCTATAGTAGGAGACCCCTCCAGGTAAAAAAAATATTTTGGCATAAAGTAACATCTAGTAATCACTGTAGTTTAAAAAAAAAATCCAAGTATTGATTATATGTCGGCAGGAAATTGCAATTTTCCATCTGTCCATGACAGTGGACAGCATGCATCAGTGGCTTATTTCTACAACAATTTGTGACAAAGACAATGCTTCATCTGAAGTAATATGTCTTGCATATAAACAAATTGTTTTATGTTATTAGAATGTAACCTGCATTGTTTGTGTACAAACTAATATTTTGTGCAATATTATTCACTTTTGCATGTTATGTCATTGTTTATATTATGCAGGGCTCAAGTGCAGAACGCAATAAGAGGTAGACACTAACCTCTCTATCCAGAGTAGGGGTCCTCGTAGACACTAACCTCTCTATCCAGAGTAGGGGTCCTCGTAGACACTAACCTCTCTATCCAGAGTAGGGGTCCTCTAACCTCTCTATCCAGAGTAGGGGTCCTCTAACCTCTCTATCCAGAGTAGGGGTCCTCGTAGACACTAACCTCTCTATCCAGAGTAGGGGTCCTCTAACCTCTCTATCCAGAGTAGGGGTCCCTGTAGACACTAACCTCTCTATCCAGAGTAGGGGTTCACTAACCTCTCTATCCAGAGTAGGGGTCCCTGTAGACACTAACCTCTCTATCCAGAGTAGTGGTCCTCTAACCTCTCTATCCAGAGTAGTGGTCCTCTAACCTCTCTATCCAGAGTAAAACATTTGGTAATTTGGTAAAAATGTAATGTAATAAAAGAAAACAGTTTATTCACTGGACAGCTCATTTTCTTGATTTGCAGTTTTCAGGTAGACTGGCATGTGTTGGTGGTAGAGACTGGGCTCTGTTGGGTGAGTGGGGGTGCTAGAGACTGGTGTATGGATTTCCATAAAGAAAAAAAAAAGTTAGCTAAGCACAATCAGCATTATATCTGGTAAATGCAATCATAACACAGATTATTCACCAGTTTTTACATATATGCACTTGTTTTTTTTTCTTTTTTTTTTTTTTTTTTTTCTGCATAATCATTATCAGAAGAAAGTTCCATCTCTGCCATCGCAAACTCCACATGTCTGGTTTTGAGGCATTGCCGCTCACTACTAAACTATCATAAGCCAAAATCAATTGTTTGAAGCCAAGGACATGTGTGGCAATGAATGTGTGTAGTCAGTGGCTGTAAAAAAGTAAAAACACTAGTGCATATTATAACCAAATTATTATTTTGTTATTATTTTGCTATATTCGAATCCATAAACGCCTGTTGTCCATTAGAGTGGACATGTCAGTAACTGGTTAACCAAAATGTGTTTTGAAAAAATACAAAGTGCAATGTTTTCTATATGCCTTAAGAGAAATAAAAACACATAATTCAATTTTTTTCACTCAGTATTTCATAATTCATGCATCAAAGGGTTAAATAAGCCTGTGTTGATCGCCCCAACAGCCTCTCTCTCCTGTATTAAGCCTCTGCATTAATTGGCATAACTTAGGATTATTAACTACACTTAGCATTAGCTTAACTTAGCATTATTAGCATTACTTAGCATTATTAGCATTTTCACAATAGTTAGCATTATTAGCATTATTAACAATGCTTAGCATTACCATGACTTAGCTTTATTGGCATTACCTAGCATTATTAGCATTTCACAATACTTAGCATTACTTAGCATTATTAACAATGCTTAGCGTTAGCATTACTTAGGACTCTCACATGGAAACCCCCCATTTACATTCCATATTTTGAAATATGTAATGCTTATTTACCTGGCAAGCATGTTAGCATGCAGGTAGTATGTTAGCATAGCTTTAGCATGTTAGCATGCTACTACGTTAGCATAGCATGTTAGCATGCCAACTCCCGCGAAAGTTTGCACAGACTTGGCGAGTGGCAGGCACACAGTAAAATTTCTTAGAAATTTTGTTTCTAGTTTTAGTTCTGTGTGCCTGCCAGTATGGCAGAAGCACACAGGTTGTGATTCGTCAACTTAATCCATCACTTATCTTCTATCTATCCGAAATTTCGACCGCTATGGCCGGCCGCACGGTTTGCACAATCCCGCAATATATACATCGAAACGTGCGGCTCGGCCGGGAAAGATGTGCTTGTGCTTTTCTTTCCGATACGCGTTACCGTGCCAACGTAATTCGCAATAAACGACGCAAAAAATCCCCATTCGAAATGAATGGGGGCACACCGAAAACATCAGAAAAAGAAGCGCTTATTTGGAGCCACATTACTCTGGCACACTGTGGCGTAGAAACACGATTTTAACTTTAAACAGCAGGCGCGGCTGTCGACTTCGTCACGGTTCAGACGGTATTCGAATATGTTGCACGGTTTGTCCGCTATCGCAGTTCAAAGTGTGCATGGTTCGAGAATTTAGCGGAGCTTAGAGGCTCGCACGACCAGTGAGCGAGTGAAACAGAGTGCGAGATGCAGTGTCTCGCGGTTCGGGTCATGACCGAACAAATCGTACTCACGGCCACAATATTCGCTTTACACGCGTGGTTTTCGGACATTTTGTAGACAAACTTCTCGCCTTTCACCCAATGTGACCACTAAAGCTCAGTCAGGTACAGAACCGGTGCTACAGGCCTCAGAGCGAGATGAAGTAACATCTCGTCTCCATATTAATTACATTGTAATGTGCTGCATTTTGGCGTTTGACGTTTCTTTTGAAACGCGAATTCTTAAATCGCTCTCACGACCACGTCTTTTATCGTACCAATACCACGATCGCACACAACATAGCTTGCGAAGTCGTAACGCTCACATCGAAAAAAGTAATCGCTTACGAGTTTTAATTTTCGCGTGAGAGGCCTTCGTTCCAAGAGAGTGCTACCCATTGACTCCCTGTTTAAACTAATGGACCATAGTATCTGTACTGAAGCACTGAACACAGGTGTAACAGATTAGGCCCTAATTAGATGGCTGCCACTAGCCACACGCGCGCAGAGACACGCACACACATGCTCTCGATACTATTTCCTGCCATAACTCCACAATGCTATGTCATAGAGACATATGGGTGGCATCATTGGACTCGGGTAATGAGTCCCTTACGTTGATTGGTGTAACTTAGCCCCGCCCCCTATTCTGATTGGTCGATAATATTTCCTGCCATAACTCCACAATGCTATGTCATAGAGACATATGGGTGGCATCATTGGACTCGGGTAATGAGTCCCTGACGTTGATTGGTGTAACTTAGCCCCGCCCCCTATTCTGATTGGTCGATACTATTTCCTGCCATAACTCCTCAATGCTATGTCATAGAGACATATGGGTGGCATCATTGGACTCGGTAATGAGTCCCTGACGTTGATTGGTGTAACTTAGCCCCGCCCCCTATTCTTATTGGTCGATACTATTTAGGGTTTTCTACTACGTTAGCATAGCATTTTAGCATGCTAACTCCCGCGAAAGTTTGCACACACTTGGCGAGTGGCAGGCACACAGTAAAATTTCTTAGAAATTTTGTTTCTAGTTCTACATAGGTCTACCATGCACTGCCTGTGTATACTCCTCTATGGACCTCTATAGTATAATCCAGTCCAGAGAGGTCAATGGTAGCTGCAGAGTGGAGTAAAGGGTTAATGGTTTGCTCCCATTGAGTTAGTCAGTTGACACAAATGGTGTCTCTGGGCCATAAGTGATGAGTCTTATACATGCACACTGTATATTTTAATATTTTATTATTGACAGTTTTGTTAACGTCAGTCGTCACTGACTGGCTGGTTTACCTGATGATGTACTGGTGATGTAATTAAAATATAAGTAATGACATCAGTAATGTTTCATGGAGGTGTCAGGGAAACTTGCCCAATGCTCGCTCTGCTAGCGCACAAGAAGACCATGGCCTACTTGTGGGCAATACACAAGTTAGCACTCAGAGTGCAGTTCTAGTTGTGAATTAATCTGACCTTAAAGTCTCCAGTCTACAATGTGGACTCTTCAATGCAGCCCACAGTGGATTCAGGTCCAGGTCCTTCAGGTTGTTATAACTTAAGTCCAGGTGTCGTAGATGAGACGGATTGGAGCTCAGAGCTGAAGCCACAACTTCAATGTGTTCCTGTCGGAGTCGACAGCCAACAAGTCTGTAATCACAGATTGAATTTAGTTAAGGAAGCAAGCTGGATAATCGTTCACTTTGTGATAAAAGCATGAAAATTGGTACACGTATAGCCAAAGACATTCTAAAAATATTTGGATATGGAGGCATTTTGAATTCCAAGATGGCGCCCCCCAAAATCCAAGATGTCTGCCCAGAAATGTGGTTTTTCCTTCATAACTTGAAATGCATTGAACATTAATACAAATTTGGCCATTGCGGACGATTTGGTACCAAGCACATGTCTGTATCTCCTATGGTTCTCGAGATACAGCATATAGGTACTTTCACAGATTGAGGAGAGCAAGACATCATTGACATTGATTTTTAAGTCAATCAAATTGTGATACAGGCATGGGAATTGGTACACACACTCTTCAAACCCCACTATTTCTAAAAGTACTGCATGCTCTGCAAAATTCCAAGATGGCAGCCCCCAAAATCCAATATGTCCGTCCAAAAATGTGGTTTTTCATTCATAACTCGAAATACGAAGATTTTAAGCCCCATAAATGTATTGAACGATAATATAAAGGTGGGCATTACGGACATTTTGATACCAAGCACATGTCCTGTATGTACTACGGTTCTTGAGTTACAACATATAGGTAGTTATGAGGCACCATAAGGGTAACATTTTGGCATGTATCACTCATTTACTCAAAGATCCCTTTATCACCATGTCTACTATATTCAGGAAACGGACCTACATGGGTCTGCTATCATAAACCACTTCAAGTTGTTCAATTGATGAAACGGGTCGGGAGTTATTAAACTGAACGTGAATGCTGTTCCAGTGTTAAATTTGCTGCGCACATTTTGCGAAGATAAGCCTGGCAGAATTGTCCTGTCTGTGCATCACACTGAGTCTGTGCTTCACAATAAGAGTATATGTGAAGCGGACGCACCAAGTGTAGCATGTGTCATAATGTCAGGGTATAATATGCTCATAAGTGCAATAGGCTAATACGTGCAATAGCATAATATAATATGTACAATAGGCCAATAGTGTAATAGTGTAATATATGCAATAGTGTCATAGGGTAATATGTGTAATAGTGCAATATATGTGCATTAGGGTAATATGTGTAATAGTGCAATATATGTGCATTAGGGTAATATGTGTAATAGTGCAATATTTGTGCATTAGGGTAATAGTGTAATATATGCAATAGTGTAATAGTGTAATAGGTGCAATAGGTGCATAGTGTAATAAGTGCAATAGTGCATAGTGTAATAAGTGCAATAGTGTCGTATATGTGCAATAGGCTAATAGTATATTATATACAGTAGTGTCATAGTGTAATAGGGTATTATGTGTAATAGGGTAGTAAGTGCAATAGTCTAATAAATGTAATAGTGTAATATGTGTGCATTAGGGTAATAGTGTAATAGTGAAATATATATGGTTTGAAGAGTGTGTGTACCAATTCCCGTGCCTGTATTACCATTTGATTGACTCAAAAATCAATGTCAATGATGTCTTGCTCTCCTCAATCTGTGAAAGTACTTATATGCTGTATCTCGAGAACCATAGGAGATACAGACATGTGCTTGGCACCAAATTGTCCGCAGTGGCCAACTTTGTATTAATGTCCAATACATGTATGGGGCATAAAATCAATGCATTTCAAGTTATGAAGGAAAAACCACATTTCTGGGCAGACATCTTGGATTTTGGGGGGCGCCATCTTGGAATTCAAAATGCCTCCATATCCAAATATTTTTAGAATGTCTTTGGCTATACGTGTACCAATTTTCATGCTTTTATCACAGAGTGAACGATTCCTCTATTTTCTGGAGCTTGGGAGCTGTACTAATTGAGAAATCAGAGAAAAAACACTGTCAGGGTCTCTGTGGTTCTGCTTAGTGTGTGTGTGTGTGTGTGTGTGTGTGTGTGTGTGTGTGTGTGTGTGTGTGTGTGTGTGTGTGTGTGTGTGTGTGTGTGTGTGTGTGTGTGTGTGTGTGTGCAGATATTGTAATGTCCCTGAGTTCCTGATTGGTTCACGGTCATTGTCACCGTCTCTTAAAGTACTCCAATTGGCTAGTTTAGGTGATGACATAATGGTGATGTAATTAAGACATGTATTGTATTATTGTCATGAGTATTATCTCCTGGAGGTGTCAGGGTACTAGCACTGTGGTCATGAGTATTATCTCCTGGAGGTGTCAGGGTACTAACACTGTGGTCATGAGTATTATCTCCTGGAGGTGTCAGGGTACTAACACTGTGGTCATGAGTATTATCTCCTGGAGGTGTCAGGGTACTAACACTGTGGTCATGAGTATTATCTCCTGGAGGTGTCAGGGTACTAGCACTGTGGTCATGAGTATTATCTCCTGGAGGTGTCAGGGTACTAACACTGTGGTCATGAGTATTATCTCCTGGAGGTGTCAGGGTACTAACACTGTGGTCATGAGTATTATCTCCTGGAGGTGTCAGGGTACTAACACTGTGGTCATGAGTATTATCTCCTGGAGGTGTCAGGGTACTAACACTGTGGTCATGAGTATTATCTCTTGGAGGTGTCAGGGTACTAACACTGTGGTCATGAGTATTATCTCCTGGAGGTGTCAGGGTACTAACACTGTAGTCATGAGTGTTATCTCCTGGAGGTGTCAGGGTACTAGCACTGTGGTCATGAGTATTATCTCCTGGAGGTGTCAGGGTACTAACACTGTGGTCATGAGTATTATCTCCTGGAGGTGTCAGGGTACTAACACTGTGGTCATGAGTATTATCTCCTGGAAGTGTCAGGGTACTAGCACTGTGTTCGCTTGCTCTGCTCAGTCTAGTCTTGTTAACCCAGCTGGGTGTGGTAAATAATATTGAATTAACCTTACTTCGCCCATATGTAAACGCTAATGTTCACTGCATACATTGCTGCATGAGGACATGCAATGTAGTCCACTGTATATACTGTACAGGCTATTTCCTTTCCAAAATGGTTACAGGACATTAGGTTATTTATTGATAATGTTGGACTGTGTGAATGAGGAACTGTGTGAACTTCACTTCAGAAGAATTAAACTGGGAGCTGCAATGAACATGACTGGTGTAAAATCTATTTCTGCGACTCTCTCTCTCTCTCTCTCTCTCTCTCTCTCTCTCTCTCTCTCTCTCTCTCTCTCTCTCTCTCTCTCTCTCAAACAAATTACACCCAACACTGATTGCTGCAGTTATGTACTTTTCAGCAACCCAAATAGAGAAAAAGTTTTGGAAGTCTGCTTTGACGCAGACCAGTGGCCACTACACAGCCCAAAATCATATGGAGAGAATTTTGTTTCAAAAATAAATCCACGCATTTTGAGTTTCACACACGTGTTTGGAAGATTTACGAATCTCTCACGATGTTTGACAAAAGTCTTTTCGCGTTTTGCAAATGTTTTTTGTATTTTTACAAAAAAATATTAGATTTGTGTGTGTGTAAATCCTGAAAAAACATTCGTAAATCCTCAATTCTGCTCGTGAATTTTAATAAAGTATTTGTCATTCTCTTTTCTTGTTGAATCATTTTGACACAAATTTCATGCTCGTTTATGATAATTTTCACAAATGTATGGTAATTATTCTGCGATTTAGTAGTTTGTATCCAAGATGTCTTCAAGATTTCTCTCTGATTCACAAACTAAATTCCATGATTGACATATATTTCTTTGCGATTCGCAATTGTTTTTTGTATCTTTACAAAAAAATATACGATTTGTGTGTGTGTTAATCCTTAAAAAACATTTGCAAATCCTCAATTCTGCTTGTGAATTTTCAAAAAACATTTGTCATTCCCTTCTCTTGTTGAATAATTTTGGCACAGATGTCATGCTTTTTCATGGTGATTTTCACAAATGTAATGTTGTATCCACAAAAGAAATCTTGTAACTTGTAAGTTGGATTTTTACAAATATATGAGTTTTTGTAGGTATATCATTTTCGCTTAGTAAAAAAAAAACGTAGATTTACAGGCACATTCATCACCAATATGTGTAAAGCATCAACTCTGTGTGTTGCCACTAGATGGCCACCATGCATTTGTAAGAAAATCCCATTCTTTTGTGGATTTTGTGGATTCTTTTGTGGATTTTTGGTACAGACGTGCTGGGACGTCTGTACCAAAAAGATTGATTGGCTGCCTCGTTTCTAGGCTACCTCTAGGCCAATGGGAGACTTGACTTGCCATAAAACCCATAGCCTGAACGACGCTAGGGCCATTATTGAGAATGGGGACAGAAGTAGGGACAAGTGGACTCCGAGTCAGGCAACAGTCCAGTTGTAATGATCTCAAATCCTTTTATTAGAGATAGTTTTGTAGTAAACTGCATAAAGACAACACTTTAGAAGCCGAAAATAGCTCTTATTTGCGCCGCCCTTGTTGAAATCAACGCATTTCCAACTCCAGTTTGCCCCTATTCTGGCCGAACAAGGCACAATGTGCCACGGTTGTCAGCCAGACAGTGTTGCCAACTTGGGCATTTGTCACTATATTTTGTTTTCTTTCCAGACCCCTCTATCGCCAAAATGAGTGAAAAGCTCCTGGCGGAAAATCTAGTGCTTTTTTGGCTGCTGAGTTGGGGTGAAATTGATTGACATGCGCCATAAATAAAACCCTCATTTTCACCATTTTCCTCCTATGACAGTGGTTTTCATCCAGTGGTCCCCAGGCTAAGATGGACAGTTGCTTAACCACATGTAAATCTTTGAGAGCGTGAAACCAAATGGACCCTTGCAGGTCCATTTGGTTCCATTTGCAGTCAAGCGGGCAGCAGCAGGCAGAGCGCAATACGAAGCTGTTGTGTTGCCTTGTTTTACTGATTGTTTTTAATTATCGAAATAGGGATCTTAATAATGCCACTTGCACGCATAACAGAGCTATGACCTATATTGAATGCCATTGCCTATATAAGGGTCCATTTGGTTACCATCGCGATTTGATTCCCCTGTACAGCCTACTGTATATTTACCGGTAGCAAAGAGAATATAGCCTACACCACCACCTAACCCCCTATAGCTCTGCTTAGAACCGTGGTATTCAACCGGTGGTCCGCGGACCACCAGAAGTCCTTGAGAGGCTTCCAGGTGGTCCCCAGACCAGTAACCGTAAAAATGAAACCAAATCAAATGGACCCTTGCGGGTTCAATTATAGACGTGAATTTCAACCAAATTGGATCGTCTCTCTCTCTCTCTCTCTCTCTCTCTCTCTCTCTCTCTCTCTCTCTCTCTCTCTCGACCATTAGGCCACCTAAACAATGGTGGATTCAGTTAAATAAATAACGCAAGTTTCATTCACGTGTGCCAGTGATACGAGCCCTACAGCAATATTATAGGCAAATAGGCCTACAGTATTTATGGCTTTCTTATAGCGGCACAGCTGTCTGCAATGTGATCTGACTGGCGCTCTTATAAACTCTCATTATATGAACAAGAAGTTATCACACTAAAAAGTAGATAACTAACAGTGCACTCACTGTCAATGAGCAGTAGCGCTGTGATATGATGCGAGCCGAAGCCTACAAGCTCACAACGCGCTGAGCTTGTAGATCGTCTCACAGACACATGCTGAATGAAAAACAATCTTGACTCGTTTGTTTAGTAAAGCTCATGCAGTCGCTTATTTATTTTTTATCTTTATTTTATCTAAGTAAGATAATTCTGTTGGGTCCTCCTGATTCAGTTGTGTCAGAGCATAGAACTGTGTGGTGCGCTTCGAGAGAGAGAGAGAGAGAGAGAGAGAGAGAGAGAGAGAGACAGAGAGACAGAGAGAGAGAGAGAGAGAGAGAGAGAGACGATCCAATTTGGTTGAAATTCACGTCTATAATTGAACCCGCAAGGGTCCATTTGATTTGGTTTCATTTTTACGGTTACTGGTCTGGGGACCACCTGGAAGCCTCTCAAGGACTTCTGGTGGTCCGCGGACCACCGGTTGAATACCACGGTTCTAAGCAGAGCTATAGGGGGTTAGGTGGTGGTGTATTAGAAAATACGTGTAGGCTATATTCTCTTTATCATGTTGTGCTACCGGTAAATATACAGTAGGCTGTACAGGGGAATCAAATCGCGATGGTAACCAAATGGACCCTTATATAGGCAATGGCATTCAATATAGGTCATAGCTCTGTTATGCGTGCAAGTGGCATTATTAAGATCCCTATTTCGATAATTAAAAACAATCAGTAAAACAAGGCAACACAACAGCTTCGTATTGCGCTCTGCCTGCTGCTGCCCGCTTGACTGCAAATGGAACCAAATGGACCTGCAAGGGTCCATTTGGTTTCACGCTCTCAAAGATTTACATGTGGTTAAGCAACTGTCCATCTTAGCCTGGGGACCACTGGATGAAAACCACTGTCATAGGAGGAAAATGGTGAAAATGAGGGTTTTATTTATGGCGCCTGTCAATCAATTTCACCCCAACTCAGCAGCCAAAAAAGCACTAGATTTTCCGCCAGGAGCTTTTCACTCATTTTGGCGATAGAGGGGTCTGGAAAGAAAACAAAATATAGTGACAAATGCGCCAAGTTGGCAACACTGTCTGGCTGACAACCGTGGCACATTGTGCCTTGTTCGGCCAGAATAGGGGCAAACTGGAGTTGGAAATGCGTTGATTTCAACAAGGGCGGCGCAAATAAGAGCTATTTTCGGCTTCTAAAGTGTTGTCTTTATGCAGTTTACTACAAAACTATCTCTAATAAAAGGATTTGAGATCATTACAACTGGACTATTGCCTGACTCGGAGTCCACTTGTCCCCACTTCTGTCCCCATTCTCAATAATGGCCCTAGCGTCTTTCAGACTATGGGTTTTATGGCAAGTCAAGTCTCCCATTGGCCTAGAGGTAGCCTAGAAACGATGCAGCCAATCAATCTTTTTTGGTACAGACGTCCCAGTGCGTCTGTACCAAAAATCCACAAAAGAATCCACAAAATCCACAAAAGAATGGGATTTTCTTACAAATGCATGGTGGCCATCTAGTGGCAACACACAGAGTTGATGCTTTACACATATTGGTGATGAATGTGCCTGTAAATCTACGTTTTTTTTTACTAAGCGAAAATGATATACCTACAAAAACTCATATATTTGTAAAAATCCAACTTACAAGTTACAAGATTTCTTTTGTGGATACAACATTACATTTGTGAAAATCACCATGAAAAAGCATGACATCTGTGCCAAAATTATTCAACAAGAGAAGGGAATGACAAATGTTTTTTGAAAATTCACAAGCAGAATTGAGGATTTGCAAATGTTTTTTAAGGATTAACACACACACAAATCGTATATTTTTTTGTAAAGATACAAAAAACAATTGCGAATCGCAAAGAAATATATGTCAATCATGGAATTTAGTTTGTGAATCAGAGAGAAATCTTGAAGACATCTTGGATACAAACTACTAAATCGCAGAATAATTACCATACATTTGTGAAAATTATCATAAACGAGCATGAAATTTGTGTCAAAATGATTCAACAAGAAAAGAGAATGACAAATACTTTATTAAAATTCACGAGCAGAATTGAGGATTTACGAATGTTTTTTCAGGATTTACACACACACAAATCTAATATTTTTTTGTAAAAATACAAAAAACATTTGCAAAACGCGAAAAGACTTTTGTCAAACATCGTGAGAGATTCGTAAATCTTCCAAACACGTGTGTGAAACTCAAAATGCGTGGATTTATTTTTGAAACAAAATTCTCTCCATAAAATCACAGAGGAGACTGTTGTTTGTGAAGAACTGGTCAAGAACCTGTCAATTTCCCAACAGGAATCATAAAGGCCAGCAGGCAGGCAGAAAGCTTAGATTGATTGTTTGTCTGCTTGGTTTTACTGTTTATCCCATCAATCAGACTCAACTACAGTTTCACTGACTAGATACCGTAGGCCAGGCCTCCTAGAGCTGTTTATTATTTTATTTCACTGTAGCTTATTGTTGTTTGAGGATATTTACAGTTCTCTGTTTGCACTCACAGAGTACAGTGTAGGCTATAGGCCTACCAATTTACAGACTGCATATATAAATGTTTACAGTAGCCTAGAGTTGTGTTGTCCTCTTAATAATTTGCACTCATTGAGTATGTATGTTTTGTTTGTTTGTTTTTTGCCTTTTGTTTCAATACAGTTTGTAAAAATCTAAGAAAGTTTCAAGTCGAAAATACGATGAGCCCAAGAAGGCAAGAGAACACTGGTTGCATGTTTTCATTCGTGTGAGCACTTGAAAAATACATTTTGTGAAATGTTTCTCTCTGTTGTCCAAAATATGGTCTTTAGACACTAATGCATGTAACTTTAGATGCTGCTGCATGTACACATGCACCGCTATGGAGGAAAAAAAAGACTCAAAAGTCAGTACTGCATGTATATACTGTAGGTATTGACTGAATAAATGTATAGATTTTTTTTTCAAACTGACTTAAGCTTAATGCAGATCTACAACTGTAAGTTAGTGTGTAAATAGTGTGATAGTGATGTAAAGTAGATTTATTGTAGATTGGTTCTGTTCTATTGTATTCACATGACTACTAACCTGGCTGTTATGCAGTTCCTCACAGCTGGGACCAGTCTCCGTCGCCCCTTATCTGATGTGTTGTATTTCTGCAGGTTAAACTCCCCCAGAGGATCATCTGATATCTGCAGTATGGAGGCCAGAGCTGAACACTGGGTCTCAGAGAGTTCCTTCCCTGAGCTGTTCTCTGACTCCAGGTACTGCAGGATGCCCTGACTTAGTGACGGGTCGTTCATCTCCATCAGACAGTGGAAGATGTTGATGCATCTGTCAGGAGAGAAGCTGTAACTATCCATCTTCCTCAGGTTGTTGATGACTTTCTGGATGCTCTCTGGACTGTTCTCTGTCTGACCCAGCAGACCTCCTAACAGTCTCTGGTTGGACTGCAGTGAGAGACCATGAAGGAAGCGGACAAAGAGGTCCAGTTGGCCATTTTCACTCTGCAGGGCTTTTTCCATGGCTTTCTGCAAGAAAACATCCAGGGTCATTTCTTCTTCTTCTTCTTCTCCCAGGAATGTTTTCAGGACCTCCATGTTCTTCTGTATGAAACAGTGGAACAGGTAGACTGCAGCCAGGAACTCCAGGACGCTCAGATGAACAAAGCTGTAGACCTTTCTCTGGGATTGAACAGTCTCTTCTTTGAAAATCTCTGTGCACACTCCCGAGTACAGTGCGGCGTCGTTCACATCAAGACCACACTTTTCCAGGTCTTCTTGGTAGAACATGATGTTGCCTTTCTCCAGATGTTCAAACGCCAGCCTGCCCAGCTTCAGAAGAACTTCCCTGTCAGTCTCCTCATCATACTTCATCTTCTTCCTCCGTAACTGGAGCGAGATGAAGTGGCTGTACATCCCAGTCAGGTGCTTGGGCAGCTGTGCTGTCTGGTCTGTCTTCACCAGGTCTTCCACAACGGTAGCGGTCATCCAACAGAAGACTGGGATGTGACACATGATGTGGATGCTCTTTGATGTATTCACATGTGAGATGATTCTGCTGGCCAGCTCCTCATCATCACTGAACATCTTCCTGAAGAACTCCTCCTTTTGGGGGTCTGTGAATCCTCGTATTTCTGTCACCAGGTCAAAGCATTTAGGAGGGATCTGATTGGCTGCTGCAGGTCTGGTGGTTATCCAGAGGAGTGCCAAGGGGAGCAGATTCCCCTTGATGAGGTTTGTCAACAGCATGCCCACCGACGATGTAACTGTGACATCCGAGATGATGTTGTTGTTGTCAAAGACGTCAGAATCAACGTCAATGTTCTGGAATTTCAGCGGAAACCTGCTTTCATCAAGACCATCGAAGATGAATCCAACTTTCCAGGCAGCGAGCTGCTCTGCTGTGACATTCTTTAACGTTGGATGGAAAGCATGGATCAGTGAGAGAAGACTGTGCTGCTCATCTTTGACCAAGTTCAGCTCCCGGAATGAGAAGGGAATCAGGAGAATGATGTCTTGGTTCTCCAAACCTCTTGCCCAGTCCAGAGCGAACTTACGTGCAGAGACAGTTTTTCCGATGCCAGCGATGCCATTGGTCAGAACTCTGCTGCTGGGTTTGTCTCTGCCAGGGAGTTTGGTCTTAAAGATGGCAGAGCACTTGATCAGGTCGTCATGGAGGGTCTTCATCTTGGAGGCGGTCTCAAGCTGCCACACCTCATGTTGCTGATTAACCCCTTCACTCCCTCCTGCTGATAGGTGGAGGTCTGTGTAGATGCTGGAGATGGAGGGCATGTCATTGACGTATGTCACACGTTCAAGACCGTCCAGAGTGACCTTAAAAAACTGTAAATCCTCCGGCAGACTGACATCTGATATGAAAAGACAATGAATACATATTAAACATTATGCTTCATTTATAACTTTACATTGAACAATCCATAACATTAAAACCTATGTATTACTATTAATATCCTCCATCAAACATTCAATATGAAAAGAAAAAAAAATACATTGTACATTTATACTGCATTTAATCAGGTGATGTCTGCTTTCAAAGAAGCAGACATCACCTGATTAAACATTTCATTAATTGATAGAACATTTTAATGAGTGTAAAATGTGTTCAGTCTCACTGTGTTCAGGTCTGGTTCTGAATTTCTCTTGTCCAGGTGTGTTTCTGAAAGTCTCTCTGTGGAGATGAAGACAATGTAGATAATATATAAATTAACATATAAACTGTGCCACTTTAACTTGTATTTTGTATATATTTGTATTAGTGGTAAGCATCGATTCATTTTCAGGTGCTAGAAACTAATTGATTAAGTGATAAAGGAGCTCTTTAAGACCTCCATAAGGTGATGGTAAATGTCTGTGTGAAAATACAGAGACAACAGCCTGACCTGGTTGGTGACAGTTCAACTCACAGACAGACAAACGTAGGGTGTGTTCAGGTTTAGGCACACTGAGACACTGGACTTAGAAACGAATAGGGTTAATAGAGTGTGCTCTGTGTATTTCCAAATACACCCAGACTGTCCTTGAATTATAATATTGATAAAAGGAATGGCATACTGTGTATCAGGAGGTCCAGGTTCATTACTGAAGTTAGGAGGTCCTTGTTTAGACCAGTCACTCTTCACAGACAGAAGGCTGGGAGTTGGAGACTCTGCTCTGTGGTCAACACTTCTGGAATCACACAAAGATTATATAATCATCATTATTACTCATGGAAATGTCTCTTTAATTAAACATTCTTAATCATTATGAGAACACAACATCTTGGGTTTCAGCTCGATACTGTTAAAACCACCATATTGCACCCACTATGGTTTTCCCAAGGAACTACACTGGGCCAAGATTTTAGGGTAAAAAAAAAACATATTCTCAGTTTGTGCTACATGCACATGGCACATGTCAAATTAAAGCTAAGGGAAGTGATTTGGAATTCATGGTGTAGTACCAGGCATGTGCACTAGGGGCGCCCAAGAGTAGCTACACTATGTGAACCTGCTGCTCGATCCTGATTGGAGGAGAATTCACCCTCCACCTGGGGAACTTTTATTAGCTCCTCTGCTAACGTGGGGGAGGGGGAAACTCCATATATGGTCTGCACACCTTATAATACAGCATTTAACAGATTTTTTTTTTGAGTGATGTAGTTGGTGGTCAATCAAACACAATGGAATTGACTAACTACAGCCTATACCAGGGGTGGCCAACCGGTCACAGACTAAGAGCCACGTTTTTCATTGTGTTACTGCAAAGAGCCACATCAAAGAGGATTCCAGGTGGTCCCCAGGCTAAATGATGGAAAGTTGGTTAGCCAGATGTAACTCTTTGAGAGCGTAAACATGAAACCAAATGGACCCCTGCGGGTCCATTTGGTTTCATGTTTACACTCTCAAGAGTTAAAATATTCATCATGTGAATTAGCCCAAGTCTACACAACTAGAGAATGTAGAAGATTAATGGTCATTTTGATCTGTATGTTTGACTGTTTTGTTTTCTCTGAAATCCAGCCTGGAATTGTTGACAAAAGTAAACAAAATCTTTAGCTTTGGGGTCTGTGGAGCTAAAATGTCATCAAATGGTAGTCCATGGCTCAAATTCTGAATAAATGGTGGGCCCTGGTATTAAAAAAAAGGTTTTTGATGGTTTCATGTGGAAGCCCCTTAAGAGCCACATGTAACCAGCTGAAGAGCCGCATGCGGCTCGCGAGCCGCGGGTTGGCCAGGCCTGGCCTATACCGTAATAACTTTTTCTGTGGTAGGCCCATATATGGCCCATATGTGTGTGTGTGTGTGTGTGTGTGTGTGTGTGTGTGTGTGTGTGTGTGTGTGTGTGTGTGTGTGTGTGTGTGTGTGTGTGTGTGTGTGTGTTGGGGAGGGTACCAGCTGATAGGGACTTTAGTTCACATGCCGATAGATCATTAGGGAGAGAGTGTTATACTAGTCCAATTTTTACATGACTGATGTCTGTATAGGGAACATCCACGCACAAACAGACACACACACTCACAGGGACATGCACGTGCACGCACCACCATGTTGTACATGAATAAATGATCATCTTGTTCTCATGGCACTCTGCGTTACACTACTGTGTGAAGGTTTGTGATTCTCTTACCCTGTGTAATGGAAGGACATGAGGTAACTGAGTTCTATAGGCAACCAGCTGTGGTGTAACACAATGTATAGACCTTCATAAGGTGATGGTAAATGTCTGTGTGAAAATGCAGAGACAACAGCCTGACCTGGTTGGTGACAGTTCAACTCACAGACAGACAAACGTAGGGTGTGTTCAGGTTTAGGCACACTGAGACACTGGACCTACAAACTAATAGGTGAGTGTGCTCTGTGTGTTCCCTGCAACCAGACTGTCCTTAAATTATAATATTGATAGGAGGAATGACATACTGTGTATCAGGAGGTCCAGGTTCATTACTGAAGTTAGGAGGTTTTTGTTTAGACCAGTCACTCTTCACAGACAGAAGGCTGGGAGTTGGAGACTCTGCTCTGTGGTCAACACTTCTGGAATCACACAGAGTTTATGTAAACAACATAATTATTCCTGGAAATGTCACTTTAATTAAACATTCTTAATCATTATGAGAACACAACATCTTGGGTTTCAGCTCAATCTGTTAAAACCACCATATTGCACCCACTATGGTCTTTGTAACTTATGAAGGAATTTACTACAGCGACCATAATGACTACAAATAGCGAATGTTGTTTACCGTTATATGGAAACAATAAAAAAGCAACTTACTACAGTGACCATAACAGTATAATAATGACTACAAAGGGCGTCATTATATTCACCATTATCTGGAAATACTATGTGATGATAGCACTAATGTACCACCGTGTTGTAATAACTTTACACACGGGTGAAAACGGTACTAAGATGACTATCAATTCTAATATAAAAAGCATTTGCAAACAACAACACTATACAATTGTGTGTGATACTACTACTACTACTACTACATTAGAACCATATCTCCTTCCCCCGACTGTCCTCTTGACACAATCCTTGTTTATTGTCTGTGTATGTGTGTGTGTGTGTGTGTGTGTGTGTGTGTGTGTGTGTGTGTGTGTGTGTGTGTGTGTGTGTGTGTGTGTGTGTGTGTGTGTGTGTGTGTGTGTGTGTATGTTGGGGATGGTATCAGCTGATAGGGACTTTAGTTCACATGCCGATAGATCATTAGGGAGGGAGTTATACTAGTCCAATTTTTACATGACTGATGTCTGTATAGGGAACATACACGCACGAACAGAGACACACGCTCACAGGGTCATGCACGTGCACGCACCCGCATGCTCCACCATGTTGTACATGAATAAATGATCATCTTGTTCTCATGGCATTCTGTGTTACACTACTGTGTTAAGGTTTGGGATTCTCTTACCCTGTGTAATGGAAGGACATAAGGTAACTGAGTTCTATAGGCAACTAGCTGTGGTGTAACACAATGTATAGACCTTCATAAGGTGATGGTAAATGTCTGTGTGAGAATGCAGAGACAACAGCCTGACCTGGTTGGTGACAGTTCAACTCACAGACAGACAAACGTAGGGTGTGTTCAGGTTTAGGCACACTGAGACACTGGACCTACAAACTAATAGGTGAGTGTGCTCTGTGTGTTCCCTGTGTGTATTTCCAAACACACCCAGACTGTTTAAATTACAATATTGAAAGGAGGAATGACATACTGTGTATCAGGAGGTCCAGGTTCATTACTGAAGTTAGGAGGTCCTTGTTTAGACCAGTCACTCTTCACAGACAGAAGGCTGGGAGTTGGAGACTCTGCTCTGTGGTCAACACTTCTGGAATCACACAAAGTTTATATAATCATCATTATTACGCAGGGAAATGTCACTTTTATTAAACGGTTTTAATCATTATGAGAAAAAGATCTTGGGTTCCAGCTACTCGACACTGTTAAAATTATACAACAACAACAACTACCACCATGAGCGCCCACTATGGTTTCCCCAAGGTACTACACTGGGACAAGATTTCATGGCTTTTTTTTTTTAATCCAGAGAATATTCTCAGTTTGCTACATTCACATGGCACGTGTCAAATTAACAAACAAGATGGCAGCTTTCATCAAACAAATTAATAAAAAATGAGTAGATAAAATCTTCCTAATTGTAGTTGTTGTCAATCAAAAACACCCTGGACTTGTCTAAATACAGCCTATTCAGAAATAGATTTTGAGCTATTTACATTTTTTTGTGAAACAAACTAATAACTTTTGGCATATCTCAAAATAACTGCACACACACAAAGACACACTCATACGCACACATGCACACACACGATGCACCCGTGTCATGGAAATGTCATTGTTAAGGCTGTCAGCATTAACTAGATAATCGCGAGTTAACTCTGCCATGAGTTAACTCAATTGATTTATTTAGTGTGTGATTAACTCGCAGTAAAAACAAAAGCCAAGTGCGTCCATTAGGGTCAATTCATGTTCACATGTGAAAATGCAGAGACTGGCCTGGTTGGTGACTCTGTGTGTTCCCTGTGTGTATTTCCAAACACACCCAGACTCTCCTTAAATTATTATATTGATAGGAGGAATGACATACTGTGTATCAGGAGGTCCAGGTTCATTACTGAAGTTAGGAGGTTTTTGTTTAGACCAGTCACTCTTCACAGACAGAAGGCTGGGAGTTGGAGACTCTGCTCTGTGGTCAACACTTCTGAAATCACACAATGTTTATATAAAATCATCACAATTACTCATGGAAATGTCATTTTCCTTAAATGGTTTTAATCATTATGAGAACACAACATGTTGGGTTCCAGCTCAAAAAATCCTTAGAATATTCTCAGTTTGAGACTATATACATATATATGTATGTATAAAGGTATTCTATCAAATGACAGAATACAATGTTTATTTCAATCCAACAAAAATGGACTTTGTAATTTATGATCAGCTGTTGAAAGCCGCTTCGTCCAACTAGAAACCTCTGGACCATTCAAATGACAAAACAGTGACAGGAATGACCCTTTTATAATATTAGGGAGGGATCCAGAGTGAAGATGGACATCAAATACAATAAAAAAAAATACAATTAGACATTAGTTGTAATAATGTTGCTTGGTGTGGTAGAGAAGCATATTCCTTTGAGGGCAACTAACTGTCTGTTTCCCTGCCCCAACTGTCCTGTGTGTTGGTCAGAAGGGGGTGGGTACCTTTGTATACTCCAGCTATGGAATGCATCACACAATTGGGTCCATTTGGTTCCATTGCAACATAGCAACTGTATAGAGATGCGCAGTGACGTCACCAGCCCTGTTCCACTAGTAGATTCCTCATCCATTTTCCTCATAGACTTTTCAAAAATGGTTAATAAAAACATGATTGCGCCGCGGCCAAAGCCAACTCGGGTCGTGACAAATCATGACAACAAACACAATGCCGTCATATAATATATAATTAGGAAGAAGTAGAAAACGGCATGACTTTTTGTTTCGGTTTTCACCTTAGAAATTATTTTATTGTCCCAAAAGTTTGTGTGTGTCATCATGATTCGTCACGACTCAAGTTGGCTTTGTCCGCGGCGTAATCGTCTTGATATAAAATATTTTCGAAAAGTCTATGAGAAAAATGAATGGGGAATCAACTAGTGGAACAGGGGCGGTGACGTCACTGCGCATCTCTATACTGCTTTGTAATAAAAATGGCACCCCCCACTGGTTGAATAAGGGACTATATATAAAAAAAAGACGTAGTAAATTTACTTGGTGGAAAAATAGTTGTTTGATGCCTTCCATGAGTTCTACGCAGCGATCTATTGTGACGTCATCCTTATGACAGGCACAGTAAAATTACTATTTTTAAACTAAAGAACATATTTGTTTTAATTGTTCAATTCTAGCTATAGAAGGCAAGTATAATGTATTCATCCTGTTTTGTGAGAACAGCTATTTTAGTGAAGGAGAAAAAGGAAAAGAAAAACATGTCAAAAACAAGAAGGTACCAAGTCTCCTTCAGGGACTGCTTGATGCCTTAATAAACACTCATGTTTATATTACTAGGACCTTACCCGTTGTGAATATATGAACACCAAATGATGTACTGTGTGGGTGTGTGGGTGTTTTGCTATTTGCATTGCCCCCTGTGGCCGAAAAGGGAATTGCTAATGTTAAGTGAATGGAGAAATTTAATTACTAAATAAATTCATTATTAATCAACAATTTGTTAATTTGAGAAAAGGGCTTCGTTAGTCTCTTCCTAATGTTATGGTCAATGACTGTGTGAAAAATCATAGCGATTGGTGCAGCCAGTGATGAGTTACGCTTGTTTCAGACATTCAGACATCTCCTTAAAAATCACACCCGTGTGAAATGAAGTGCTGCGTGTGTGGCTACAGTATACTAAAACACACTTCGTCCCATTGTGCTTGTTTCTCTGAACATGGCAACATCAACAATACACACTTCGTCCCATTGTGCTTGTTTCTCTGAACATGGCAACATCAACATGACTCCACGCATGCAGGCAGGGACACAGGCAGGCAGGGACACAGACAGTGCTTGTTTCTCTGAACATGGCAACATCAACATGACTCCACGCATGCAGGCAGGGACACAGGCAGGCAGGGACACAGACAGTGCTTGTTTCTCTGAACATGGCAACATCAACATGACTCCACGCATGCAGGCAGGGACACAGGCAGGCAGGGACACAGACAGTGCTTGTTTCTCTGAACATGGCAACATCAACATGACTCCACGCATGCAGGCAGGGACACAGGCAGGCAGGGACACAGACAGTGCTTGTTTCTCTGAACATGGCAACATCAACATGACTCCACGCATGCAGGCAGGGACACAGGCAGGCAGGGACACAGACAGTGCTTGTTTCTCTGAACATGGCAACATCAACATGACTCCACGCATGCAGGCAGGGACACAGGCAGGCAGGGACACAGACAGTGCTTGTTTCTCTGAACATGGCAACATCAACATGACTCCACGCATGCAGGCAGGGACACAGGCAGGCAGGGACACAGACAGTGCTTGTTTCTCTGAACATGGCAACATCAACATGACTCCACGCATGCAGGCAGGGACACAGACACGGACAGGCAGGGACGGACGGACGGACACATCTTGTACATCGTCTAAGGGAAGTGCCTGGCAGCACTTCAATTATAGTATTGATTGACTAGGGCCTTACCCGTTGTGAATATATGAACACCAAATGATGTACTCACTGTGTGGGTAATGTGAATCCTTCATCACATTATGTGATGAAGGATTTGATGAAGGATTGCTTTAATGCATACGCACAGACACTGCAATGGCCAGTCATAAAGTGTGTGTGTGTGTGTGTGTGTGTGTGTGTGTGTGTGTGTGTGTGTGTGTGTGTGTGTGTGTGTGTGTGTGTGTGTGTGTGTGTGTGTGTGTGTGTGTGTGTGTTTTGGTATTTGCATTGCGCCCTGTGGCCGAAAAGGGAATTGCCAATGTTAAGTGAATGGGGAAATTTAATTCACCAATACATTCATTATTAATCAACAATTTGTTAATTTGAAAAAAGGGCTTCCTCAGTCTCTTCCTAATTTTATGGTCAATGACTGTGTGAAAAATCATAGTGATCGGTGCAGCCAGTGATGAGTTATGCTCGCTTCAGACATTCAGACATTCAGACAGACAGACAACTCCTTAATTATAGTATTGATACAGGAGGATTGACATACTGTGTATGTGGAGGTCCAGGTTCATTACTGAAGTTAGGAGGCTGTCCTCTAGACGTGTCACTCTTCATAGACATGTAGCTGGGTGTTGGAGACCCTGGTCTGTGGTCAACACTTCTGGAATCATTCAAATGTTAATACATTTAATTGTGTTATTGAAAATGATTCTTCAAAGTGGCAACAAGGCTCCAGTTCTGCTTCAAAGTTTATATTTTACTGGTGATCAGAAACATTCTTTGGGTGATATCTGACAAAAGTGAAATCACTTCCCCTACCTTTAAAAGGTTTTAATCATTATAAGAAAAACATCTAGGGTTCCAGCTACTCGACACTGTTAAAATTATACAACAACAACAACTACCACCATGAACTAGGCAACAAACACAATGCCGTCATATAATATATAATTAGGAAGAAGTAGAAAACGGCATGACTTTTTGTTTCGTTTTTCATCTTAGAAATTATTTTATTGTCCCAAAAGTTTGTGTGTGTCATCATGATTCGTCACGACTCGAGTTGGCTTTGTCCGCGGCGTAATCGTCTTGATATAAAATATTTTCGAAAAGTCTATGAGAAAAATGAATGGGGAATCAACTAGTGGAACAGGGGCGGTGACGTCACTGCGCATCTCTATACTGCTTTGTAATAAAAATGGCACCCCCCACTGGTTGAATAAGGGACTATATATAAAAAAAAGACGTAGTAAATTTACTTGGTGGAAAAATAGTTGTTTGATGCCTTCCATGAGTTCTACGCAGCGATCTATTGTGACGTCATCCTTATGACAGGCACAGTAAAATTACTATTTTTAAACTAAAGAACATATGTGTTTTAATTGTTCAATTCTAGCTATAGAAGGCAAGTATAATGTATGTATCCTGTTTTGTGAGAACAGCTATTTTAGTGAAGGAGAAAAAGGAAAAGAAAAACATGTCAAAAACAAGAAGGTACCAAGTCTCTTTCAGGGACTGCTTGATGCCTTAATAAACACTCATGTTTATATTACTAGGACCTTACCCGTTGTGAATATATGAACACCAAATGATGTACTGTGTGGGTGTGTGGGTGTTTTGCTATTTGCATTGCCCCCTGTGGCCGAAAAGGGAATTGCTAATGTTAAGTGAATGGAGAAATTTAATTACTAAATAAATTCATTATTAATCAACAATTTGTTAATTTGCGAAAAGGGCTTCGTTAGTCTCTTCCTAATGTTATGGTCAATGACTGTGTGAAAAATCATAGCGATTGGTGCAGCCAGTGATGAGTTACGCTTGTTTCAGACATTCAGACATCTCCTTAATTATAGTATTGACTAGGGCCTTACCCGTTGTGAATATATGAACACCAAATGATGTACTCACTGTGTGGGTAATGTGAATCCTTCATCACATTATGTGAAGAAGGATTTGATGAAGGATTGCTTTAATGCACACGCACAGACACTGCAATGGCCAGTCATAAAGTGTGTGTGTGTGTGTGTGTGTGTGTGTGTGTGTGTGTGTGTGTGTGTGTGTGTGTGTGTGTGTGTGTGTGTGTGTGTGTGTGTGTGTGTGTGTGTGTGTTTTGGTATTTGCATTGCGCCCTGTGGCCGAAAAGGGAATTGCCAATGTTAAGTGAATGGGGAAATTTAATTCACCAATACATTCATTATTAATCAACAATTTGTTAATTTGAAAAAAGGGCTTCCTCAGTCTCTTCCTAATTTTATGGTCAATGACTGTGTGAAAAATCATAGTGATCGGTGCAGCCAGTGATGAGTTATGCTCGCTTCAGACATTCAGACAGACAGACAACTCCTTAATTATAGTATTGATACAGGAGGATTGACATACTGTGTATGTGGAGGTCCAGGTTCATTACTGAAGTTAGGAGGCTGTCCTCTAGACGTGTCACTCTTCATAGACATGTAGCTGGGTGTTGGAGACCCTGGTCTGTGGTCAACACTTCTGGAATCATTCAAATGTTAATACAATTAATTGTGTTAATGAAAATGATTCTTCAAAGTGGCAACAAGGCTCCAGTTCTGCTTCATAGTTTATATTTTACTGGTGATCAGAATTCTGCTATGGGTGATAACTGACAAAAGT
The DNA here is from genome assembly GCA_039105355.1 of Benthosema pterotum. NCBI lineage: Eukaryota > Metazoa > Chordata > Actinopteri > Myctophiformes > Myctophidae > Benthosema > Benthosema pterotum. Next base: position 47,820,014 of record CM076982.1, on the reverse strand, counting down.
GAAATCACTTCCCCTACCTTTAAAAGGTTTTAATCATTATAAGAAAAACATCTAGGGTTCCAGCTACTCGACACTGTTAAAATTCTACAACAACAACAACTACCACCATGAGCTAGGCAACAAACACAATGCCGTCATATAATATATAATTAGGAAGAAGTAGAAAACGGCATGACTTTTTGTTTCGTTTTTCACCTTAGAAATTATTTTATTGTCCCAAAAGTTTGTGTGTGTCATCATGATTCGTCACGACTCAAGTTGGCTTTGTCCGCGGCGTAATCGTCTTGATATAAAATATTTTCGAAAAGTCTATGAGAAAAATGAATGGGGAATCAACTAGTGGAACAGGGGCGGTGACGTCACTGCGCATCTCTATACTGCTTTGTAATAAAAATGGCACCCCCCACTGGTTGAATAAGGGACTATATATAAAAAAAAAAACGTAGTAAATTTACTTGGTGGAAAAATAGTTGTTTGATGCCTTCCATGAGTTCTACGCAGCGATCTATTGTGACGTCATCCTTATGACAGGCACAGTAAAATTACTATTTTTAAACTAAAGAACATATTTGTTTTAATTGTTCAATTCTAGCTATAGAAGGCAAGTATAATGTATGTATCCTGTTTTGTGAGAACAGCTATTTTAGTGAAGGAGAAAAAGGAAAAGAAAAACATGTCAAAAACAAGAAGGTACCAAGTCTCCTTCAGGGACTGCTTGATGCCTTAATAAACACTCATGTTTATATTACTAGGACCTTACCCGTTGTGAATATATGAACACCAAATGATGTACTGTGTGGGTGTGTGTGTGTGTGTGTGTGTGTGTGTGTGTTTTGCTATTTGCATTGCCCCCTGTGGCCGAAAAGGGAATTGCTAATGTTAAGTGAATGGAGAAATTTAATTACTAAATAAATTCATTATTAATCAACAATTTGTTAATTTGAGAAAAGGGCTTAGTTAGTCTCTTCCTAATGTTATGGTCAATGACTGTGTGAAAAATCATAGCGATTGGTGCAGCCAGTGATGAGTTACGCTTGTTTCAGACATTCAGACATCTCCTTAATTATAGTATTGATACAGGAGGATTGACATACTGTGTATGTGGAGGTCCAGGTTCATTACTGAAGTTAGGAGGCTTTCCTCTAGACGTGTCACTCTTCATAGACATGTAGCTGGGTGTTGGAGACCCTGGTCTGTGGTCAACACTTCTGGAATCATTAAATGTTAATACAATTAATTGTGTTAATGAAAATGATTCTTCAAAGTGGCAACAAGGCTCCACTTCTGCTTCATAGTTTATATTTTACTGGTGATCAGAATTCTGCTCCAGACTTAATTATATCACTGCTGCTGTGAAGAAACCACCTAATTCCAACATGTTATTTTTCAGGATGTTACAATCATACATAGGAAGACGTTTTGTACTAAGCATTTTTACTACTTTTATTCTGTTCAATATTTTCAAAACACCACACAGACATAAAGAGCAGTGATTTATAGAAAAAAGAAGAAAAGAAAAAGCCTCAGATTACAATGTTTACTTCAATTAAACAAAAAGGGACTTTGTAACTTATGATCAGCTGTTGAAAGCTGTTTCGTCCAAATAGAAACCTCTGGACGATTCAAATGACAAACAGTGACTGGAATGACCCTTTTATTTTGTCATACAGCAAAATATTATTAGGGAGGGGATCCAGACTGGAGATGGTCAACAAATAAAATGAAATAAAATTACAATTAGACATTATTTGTAATAATGTTTCCTTTATGGGCAACTGTCTGTTTCCCTGCCCCAACTGTCCTCTTGGTACAACTTTTTGCTCATGTACAGTATTTATTGTGTGGTAAATTTACTTGGTGAAAAATAAAGTATATAGTTGTTTGATGCATTCCATTAGCTCTACTACGCAGTCAGCAGTGATCTCTTGTGATGTTGGCACCACCATGGGATAAAAATATGAACTATTTTTTTTTATACTACAGAACATATTATATGTATTTTAATTGTTCAATTCTAGTTATAGAAGGCAAGTATAATGTATCCATCCTGTTTTGTGAGAACAGCTATTTTTAGTGAAGAAGAAGGAGAAAAAAGGAGGATAAGAAAAACATGACAAAAACAAGAAGGTACCAAGTCTCCTTCAGGGACTGCTTGATGCCTTAATAAACACTCATGTTTATATTATACAGGAGAATTGACATACTGTGTATGTGGAGGTCCAGGTTCATTACTGAAGTTAGGAGGCTCTCCTCTAGACGTGTCACTCTTCATAGACATGTAGCTGGGTGTTGGAGACCCTGGTCTGTGGTCAACACTTCTGGAATCATTCAAATGTTAATACAATTAATTGTGTTAATGAAAATGATTCTTCAAAGTGGCAACAAGGCTCCACTTCTGCTTCATAGTTTATATTTTACTGGTGATCAGAATTCTGCTCCAGACTTAATTATATCACTGCTGCTGTGAAGAAACCACCTAATTCCAACATGTTATTTTTCAGGATGTTACAATCATACATAGGAAGACGTTTTGTACTAAGCATTTTTACTACTTTTATTCCTTCCGTTCAATATTTTCAAAACACCACACAGACATAAAGAGTGTTGAATAGCAGTGATTTATAGAAAAAATATATAAAAGAAGAAAATAAAACGCCTCAATAATGGAGTTGTGAGGTTTCCTGCTGACAGGAATGATATTAACCCATTTAGGCCTTTTTTTAAACTTTAAATATTTATATATCAGCATAAAACCAAATTCAATATTTGTATTAAATATTGACTTGTGCATGAGGGCATGAGTTGACATACTGTGTATCAGGAGGTCCAGGAGGTTCAGTAGTGAAGTTCTCAGGTACATCTTTAGACTCTGATCTGTCAGCTCCATCCATCTTTATGTCTCTATGACACCTGTCAATCACACACATCATCTTTATGTCTCTATGACACCTGTCAATCACACACATCATCTTTATGTCTCTATGACACCTGTCAATCACACACATCATCTTTATGTCTCTATGACACCTGTCAATCACACACATCATCTTTATGTCTCTATGACACCTGTCAATCACACACATCATCTTTATGTCTCTATGACACCTGTCAATCACACACATCATATTTATGTCTCTATGACACCTGTCAATCACACACATCATATTTGTCTCTATGACACCTGTCAATCACACACATCATCTTCATGTCTCTATGACACCTGTCAATCACACACATCATCTTTATGTCTCTATGACACCTGTCAATCACACACATCATCTTTATGTCTCTATGACACCTGTCAATCACACACATCATCTTTATGTCTCTATGACACCTGTCAATCAGCAAATCACCTTTAGGTCTATATTTAACATGCAAGGGGTACAGCGGTTAATGTAACATTTAGATGAGAAAACAAGAAAACCCTCAATGTGTAGTATATGGGCATCAGTAACATGTTATCATGGTACAACGGACATGTCACTGTACTCTATATAAGGACATCAGTAACATGTGTTTTCATGTCACTGTACTCTATATAAGGACATCAGTAACATGTGTTTTCATGTCACTGTACTCTATATAAGGACATCAGTAACATGTGTTTTCATGTCACTGTACTCTATATAAGGACATCAGTAACATGTGTTTTCATGTCACTGTACTCTATATAAGGACATCAGTAACATGTGTTTTCATGTCACTGTACTCTATATAAGGACATCAGTAACATGTGTTTTCATAGTACAACAGACATGTCACTGTACTCTATATAAGGACATCAGTAACATGTGTTTTCATAGTAAAACAGACATGTCACTCTGTCACTCTTCAAATTTCGAAAAAATGAAATAAAATAAAAAAATAAAAATGGTGTCATTCTTTAATGTTTCCTTTGTGCTGAATTGTGCCATAAATTTCAGAATCTGTGCTGCTACCATTCTGGAGATTCTGGAGTTATAGGTCTTGAGCTTTGTCAACCTGCACCCTGCACTTGGGGTGGTCCAAAACGGACTAAAATGGGCTCATCTTTTAGTGCTCCATGTGCTAGAATTTGTGCCGCTGAAATCAGCATTTGTGCTGTTTTTATTGATTTTATATAAATATTTATATACAATGAGCTGTTATGACCACTATGACCGCCAGGCGGCGTGTTGCAAATATAAATGTTCATACAAAATCAATAAAAACAACACAAATGCCGATCTAGCACACTGAGCACATTTTTTTTCCAAAATTTGAAAAATCATGGGGTGCCAACTTCACTCAGCTATGTGACATTTATGCTGAGTATAAAGAAGAGTAGCATATAAATGGGTGACAATGACAAACAAAATGGTGTATAGCCTGTTAGTAATGTCAAACACAGAACAATAATTACATAATTGCTCTGCCCTGCTTTTAGCCAGTCCAAAAGCATTCATTTTTACACACACCTGAGTAACAACACCAGAGAGACAGAGAGAGAGAAACACAGAGAGAGAGAGAGAGAGAGAGAGAGAGAGAGAGAGAGAGAGAGAGAGAGAGAGAGAGAGAGAGAGAGAGAGAGAGAGAGAGAGAGAGAGAGAGAGACAGACAGACAGACAGACAGACAGACAGACAGACAGACAGACAGACAGACAGACAGACAGACAGACAGACAGACAGACAGACAGACAGACAGACAGAGACAGAGGGGGGGGGGGTTAAACTGTCATTCAAGATCCTGAATCTGTCAGGTGAATTGAATTGAAGCATCTTAGTTGACACACACATGGTTCCTTGCTGTGTAATCAGGTGCTCATGTAAATCTAGTTCCCCACACACATAATATAAGAGAAGGAGGAAGTGTGTGTGTGTGTGTGTGTGTGTGTGTGTGTGTGTGTGTGTGTGTGTGTGTGTGTGTGTGTGTGTGTGTGTGTGTGTGTGTGTGTGTGTGTGTGTGTGTGTGTGTGCCTACGTGCCTACGTTCCTATGTGTGTGCGTGAGGGTTTGTCTAGTCTAGTGTTACATTCCACAATGCTCACATCATACAAACAACCAGACTTTCTTGCATGATTATTTTATCTTGAAAAACATCTCTATGTGTATTGAACAGCAGAACGCTACAATGATGAAGAGATTTGAGGGAGCGACCCTGATGCTCCCTATTTATATTTAAACATAAAAACCCTCTAAACACACACAAGAATTTAAACAAGCCTCAGTGCCCCGATAAATATGAAAATGATCATATAAACATGAACTCCATAATGTTCATATAAACATGAACTCCATAATGTTCATATAAACATGAACTCCATAATGTTCATATAAACATGAATTCCATAATGTTCATATAAACATGAACTCCATAATGTTCATATAAACATGAACTCCATAATGTCCATATAAACATGAACTCCATAATGTCCATATAAACATGAACTCCATAATGTCCATATAAACATGAACTCCATAATGTTCATATAAACATGAACTCCATAATGTTCATATAAACATGAACTCCATAATGTTCATATAAACATGAACTCCATAATGTTCATATAAACATTTACTCCATAATGTCCATATAAACATGAACTCCATAATGTCCATATAAACATGAACTCCATAATGTCCATATAAACATGAACTCCATAATGTTCATATAAACATGAACTCCATAATGTTTATATAAACATGAACTCCATAATGTTCATATAAACATTTACTCCATAATGTCCATATGAACATGAACGCAATAATGTCCATATAAACATGATCTCCATAATGTTCATATAAACATGAACTCAATAATGTCCATATAAACATGAACTCCATAATGTTTATATAAACATGAACTCCATAATGTTCATAAAAACATTTACTCCATAATGTCCATTTAAACATGAATTCCATACAGTTCCATTCAGGAGTCTTACCTGTGGTTGAGGGTTCAGTGTGTTAATGGCTGTAGACACATCCTCTTCTATACTGGAGGTCTCACAGGATTGGACACGGCAGATGTCAATCAAACGCAACGTGTCATCAATTCATCAATGAACGGGTGTGGCAAGTGCATCCTTGGTCAAGAGCACACACACACACACACACACACACACACACACACACACACACACACACACACACACACACACACCCCTGTTTGTAAACGTGTTTTGTGGGTACCAACAGCAGGGCCATCACATATGGGGACACCACTTTCCAGTGGTCGTAGAGGCATGAAAAAAATCAGGCAAGCTTAAAAAAAAATCCTTAACATGAATATCACCTCAGATTCTGGATTGGATGAAGTGATGTCCTGGACATGAATTGTGGGGACCGATATTTATCCATGGTTCATGGGGACTTCATTTGCATACACACATATCTGTGCATGAAGTCATGGTTCATGGGGACCTCGATTAACATATCATTTAAATAACACACACACCATAATGGGGACTCAATATCCTGTGTACATTTTTCACACCATAATGGGGACTCAATGTCCTGTGGACATTTAATCAGTTTCACACAGAATTTTATGCAGGAAGCTTGGCCTACAGAAACAGACTTGTCCAGAAAGCAAGTCAGGATTCATAGTGGGTTCTGTAATCCCAAGTCTCAACCTGTCTGAGGCTGTCTCACAGGAAAAGCTAGAGAAGACAGCAGGGAACGCACAAGAAAACTGGATGCTTTAAGGAAAGAGCATATAATGTTCACTATACTTTAGCCCGATTTAGCCCCGATTTTGGACTCACGACAAAATTCCTCTGTCATCTCCCGACAATTTGATGGCCGTCTTTTCGTCTTGTAGTGTGACATCTCACAAAGAGAAAAAATCGGGCCGAATCTGCCGTCGAGACCCCCCCGACAAAACATCGGCAATATTAAACAATTTTGATTTTTCCAGCATTTTATCGTCGAGTGTGATATAGATTCTGACAACCCCACAACGTTTGCACTGTGCTGGCAAATGTAAAACTTGCACTGAAATGCCAGCCGGCTGGGCAGCCACTGTCTCCTGCATGGACGCACCACTCCATAGGCTATTAAAATAATTCTGATAGATCCAAAGCATTATAGCGCAGCAAACATATAAGCGCATCAAACATAGTGTAATTTGACCATCTCTCTCTCTCTCTCTCTCTCTCTCTCTCTCTCTCTCTCTCTCTCTCTCTCTCTCTCTCGCGTAAAAGTTGGTCTCACCAGCAGACTTTGACTTGTACCTTTTGTCAGGGACAACATTCTGCAACATGTGTCGAATGATTTATGCATTGTCTATATTTTGTAGCCTACTCGCTGTAGCCTACAGATCATGCAGGCAAACTAACTTGGGTATGTGTTGCGCAATTGAGTGAAAGTGGACGATGGGAAGGGAACAATGCCAGCGGTCATTGATTGATTGAATGATACAGCCTTTGAACCCACGTCCATAAAATAAAATAAAAAACATACTACAAGGTGGCTGCTTCTCCTATAACGGGTTTTTTCAACAGATGGTCCGGGCAATTCCCAATCATTGCTGCTCATATTAAGGAATACTTGACTTTGTTTCCCTAATGACTTTGTTCCCCTCACAGAACTCAGAGACTAAGATCTCACAAGGAGACAGTCCATGGAATAGGACTGTGGTACCATTAAAAAACATTCATACGAGTCATATGATTCCACCACCACGGATTACCTCCTGAACATTCACTATATCATACTGTTTGTTTGTCCCATTCATTCATACAACCATTCATCCGTGACTTATCTGCCATGAAAATATTACATCCACAGTACAATAAATGTTGAAATTGCAGATTGTAAACGATCTAAGCTAGGAACATGTGCATGCTTACATCCATGCATTCCTAAGAAGACTCTGCAAACATCACAGTAGACTATCAGAATTGCTTTTCACTGGCTTAACCCATGAATCAACTAATTCATGAATAAATAGCCTACTATTTCGTGCACAGCAGTGCCCAACCAATAAAGCCACATAGGCTGCCCAAACATGAAATACTAAGCATGTCAACACACCTGACTACACTATTTTAGAAAACAAGCCCAAACTATCGCCTGAAGGGGATAGTCCTCATAATGTAACTGCAGGTAACACACACACACACATATGACATGAAAACGTGCATTGTGGGACTAGCTAACTAGCTCAGGAACCTCTCCCTGCCTCCTGAGCGATTTCCGTTATGGGGACTAGTGTGTATGTCCCCATACTGTCCGAGGTCCCCTGGACAAGGGTGTGTATGGCAATACAGCACTACAAACGCACGCACACACACACACAGTCCAACAAAAACGTGAACTATAACGTTTATAAAGCATGACGGCACAACTGAAGTCTTATATTTATGGGATATTGCCGATGTACAAACTCACAACACGCCAGCTAATGTTTCAACAATGATTATGATGATTGCAACACTTTCAAAAACATCAAGTGCCGTTGTCAAGTTTCACTGCAATTCACACTCGGCAGAGAACAATTCATATTCCAATGGCCAATCACACTCATTATGCAAATGCACCAGGTCGTTACATTTGCCAAAAGAACCCTACTCAGAACAACAGCTGGAGATGATGATTTTAACGTGAAACTTATTACAATGAATTAAACACTTACCTAATAAATTGCCACAGAGCCGAGGATCTACCATGTAATCCCAATCGCATAGTGTGACAGGGCACATCGTGCACAACGTTATGAAATTCCCAAAAAAGCGCACAGTGTGTACTAGCCTTTACTCCCCATAAGTATATCGTGGCTCTGCTCCTAGCACACACAGTCCAACGTCCCCTGGAGCATCTGTGCTTGCACATGCTTAGTATATCTTCTATAATTATGGAGAACGCGACGCGTTTTGAGCTTGTAGATCACTATTTTTGATACGGCTCCACTGGAGATAAAAACTAAGATTTTAGCGCACATTTGACAGATAAAACCCAAGGTTCTAGATAAAAACCACATAAGAAGTATATGTGGTTGACATTGTTTATTCAATTAAATGGTGAACACTGACAAAGCTCTTTCCTGAACAAGATTTCTATTCCTATTTCAATACTTGTATTATTTCCCTTGACATACACCATATGGAATGGTTTGCCATTCAGAATCAAATATAGGACTATGGTGATAGTACCTATAATAGAACTACTATTAAATGAACCATTTACTGGACGATACTAGCAGTACCTACAAACAATACACCTGGCAATATAACTGGACACTGTACAGTTATATTTGACCCCTCTGATTTGATTGTGAGGGCAAGAATAACAACCAATAAAAATCGTTACTTATCAATGTATTTTCCTCCAAACAAAGCCAACTACTGCAGTTTTTAAAATATACGGGCACTATAGGTACAATAATCAATGGATACAATAAATGAATCCAGAAATATTGTTTCTCAGTGTCACTGAGAAACTAGCAAACATCACAGTAGACTATCAGAATTGCTTTTCACTGGCTTCACCCATGAATCAACTAATTCATGAATAAATAGCCTACTATTTCGTGCACAGCAGTGCCCAACCAATAAAGCCACATAGGCTGCCCAAACATGAAATACTAAGCATGTCAACACACCTGACTACACTATTTTAGAAAACAAGCCCAAACTATCGCCTGAAGGGGGATAGTCCTCATAATGTAACTGCAGGTAACACACACACATATGACATGAAAACGTGCATTGTGGGACTAGCTAACTAGCTCAGGAACCTCTCCCCTGCCTCCTGAGCGATTTCCGTTATGGGGACTGGTGTGTATGTCCCCATACTGTCCGAGGTCCCCTGGACAAGGGTGTGTATGGCAATACAGCACTACAAACGCACGCACACACACAGTCCACACAAAAACGTGAAGTATAACGTTTATAAAGCATGACGGCACAACTGAAGTCTTATATTTATGGGATATTGCCGATGTACAAACTCACAACACGCCAGCTAATGTTTCAATAATGATTATGATGATTGCAACACTTTCAAAACATCAAGTGCCGTTGTCAAGTTTCACTGTAATTCACACTCGGCAGAGAACAATTCATATTCCAATAGCCAATCACACTCATTATGCAAATGCACCAGGTCGTTACATTTGCCAAAAGAACTCTACTCAGAACAACAGCTGGAGATGAGGATTTTAACGTGAAACTTATTACAATGAATTGAACACTTACCTAATAAATTGCCACAGAGCTGAGGATCTACCATGTAATCCCAATCGCATAGTGTGACAGGGCACATCGTGCACAACGTTGTGAAATTCCCAAAAAAGCGCACAGTGTGTACTAGCCTTTACTCCCCATAAGTATATCGTGGCTCTACTCCTAGCACACACAGTCCAACGTCCCCTGGAGCATCTGTGCTTGCACATGCTTAGTATATCTTCTATACTTATGGAGAACGCGACGCGTTTTGAGCTTGTAGATCACTATTTTTGATACGGCTCCACTGGAGATAAAAACTAAGATTTTAGCGCACATTTGACAGATAAAACCCAAGATTCTAGATAAAAACCACATAAGAAGTATATGTGGTTGACATTGTTTATTCAATTAAATGGTGAACACTGACAAAGCTCTTTCCTGAACAAGATTTCTATTCCTATTTCAATAGTTGTATTATTTCCCTTGACAAGACATACACCATATGGAATGGTTTGCCATTCAGAATCAAATATAGGACTATGGTGAAGGCAAGAATAACAACCAATAAAAATCGTTACTTATCAATGTATTTTCCTCCAAACAAAGCCAACTACTGCAGTTTTTGAAATATACAGGCACTATAGGTACAATAATCAATGGATACAATAAATGAATCCAGAAATATTGTTTCTCAGTGTCACTGAGAAACTAGCAAACATCACAGTAGACTATCAGAATCGCTTTTCACTGGCTTCACCCATTAATCAACTAATTCATGAATAAATAGCATACTATTTCGTGCACAGCAGTGCCCAACCAATAAAGCCACATAGGCTACCCAAACATGAAATACTAAGCATGTCAACACACCTGACTACACTATTTTAGAAAACAAGCCCAAACTATCGCCTGAAGGGGGATAGTCTAACTAGCTAGCTAGCTAGCTAACTAGCTAACTAGCTCAGGAACCTCTCTCCTGCCTCCTGGGCGATTTCATTTATGGGGACTAGTGTGTATGTCCCCATACTGTCCGAGGTCCCCTGGACGAGGGTGTGTATCAGTATGCTTAGTCCCCATATGTATAGCACTACAAACGTACACACACACACACACACACACACACTGACTCTCACTCTCAGTCATTCACACAGACAGGCCTCAACACACCAATAGCATCATCACAGTCCTCAAAAAAACATGAACTATAACGTTTATAAAGCATGATGGCACAACTGAAGTCTTATATTTATGGGATATTGCCGATGTACAAACTCACAACACGCCAGCTAATGTTTCAACAATGATTATGATGATTGCAACACTTTCAAAACATCAAGTGCCACTGTAATTCACACTCAGCAGAGAACAATTCATATTCCAATGGCCAATTGCACTCATTATGCAAATGCACCAGGTTGTTACATTTACGTAAAGAACTCTACTCAGAACAACAGCTAGAGATGAGGATTTTAACGTGAAACTTATTACAATGAATTGAACACTTACCTATTAAATTGCCACAGAGCCGAGGATCTACCATGTAATCCCAAAAGTGTGCACCCTACGTCGTTTACATATGTTTAATTTATCCCATTCAACTACTCTAAGGATTCACACATCAGCACGGAGCCTACTTTCAACTCACAGCTCACCAGGCTTTGGAAGAGATACAAGCAACCTTATACGAAAACAAGCCCAAAAGAAACCTGACTAGACTATTTTAGAAATCAAGCCCAAAGTCGCTTATAATCAGCGGACATGGCAACACAGCTAGTGGTTGTAAATCCAATGGTCTAATGGTAAAGTTGCTGTGGACACACACTTTCAGTTTTTTACCCACTTACAGGGGACCTCGCATGCAAATCTCTGGCCTGTGATTGGCTAGCAGTGTGTTAGCTCATTCTTACACACTCTCACACACACACTGCAGTTACCAACTAACGCCTGAAGGGGATAGTCCCCATAATGTAATTGAAGGTAACACACACACATATGACATGAAAACGTGCATTATGGACAATTTTAAAAAAATTCACCAGGCACCTCAGGAACCTCACCCCTGCCTCCTGAGCGATTTTGAGCGATTTGCATTATGGGGACTAGTGTGTAAGTCCCCATAATGTTCGAGGTCCCCTGGACGAGGTTGTGTATCAGTACGCTTAGTCCCCATATGTGACCACTACAAACGCACACACACACACACACACACACACACACACACACAAAAACACACAAACACACACCCTGTTAACTTACCACAACTAAGACTACATTTCCTGTCATGTGTAAGCCTAAATAGTTCATTGGGAGGTGAAGGAAGAAGCAGTAGAACGATTCGATTCAAGTGTTTTTAACTATGTAAACCTTAATCCTGCTGAGCAATATTTACACATAACACAAACCCTACTAAGTTAACCCATTATCAATTTAAACAAGACACAAGCACAGTGATAAAATAAACATGAATTCCATAATGTTTATATAAACACGAATTCCATAATGTTCATATAAATATGAATTCCATACGGTTCATATAAACATTCAGGAGTCTTACCTGTGGTTGAGGTTCAGTCGTAAATGAAGTGTGCTGCTGACAGCAGAAACATCCTCTTCTATACTGGAGCTCTCACAGGATTGGACACGGCAGATATCGGTCAAGGTGGAGGTTTTGATTGGTTTAGAGAGCACTAAATGGGCGTGGCTTGTGCATTGAGGAACTGTCAGCTATGCCTGTAAAGTAGGAAAAAAAGTGCAGCCTGTTTGGCTGGAATGAACTGATGTTTAACAATGAGTCAAAGCAACACACGTTTAGTTCAATAAATGTTATAAATGTTCAAACAACATCTATCCTGCTGTTGGCAGAATTCACAGAGTTTAAAGGACCACTTCACCACTTTTCAACCTATCTTCACAATGTGCATGTAAAATATCAAGTATTTTCTCCTCAGTTTGTTTCCCATAGAGGAACTGTGGGCAGTTCATATAAATGTCTTTGCATTGCCAAAGTCTCTGACTTACATATCCAGTTCAGTCCACATAGTCCAGGGTCGGCTATAAATACATTTTAGTCACTGTCATTCATAGCTTTTGTGGCAGATGAAGTGCATTCTACATGCATAGGCTGCCCTAACACCAACCCTATCATTCTTATGCTCTATTGTGTAAAATTCAATAATGTGTCTATTCAACAAACAGTTCAGTACGTGTCTTTGGAGGTGGCAGGATGGTTTTCAGCCACAGTGCTAATACATTTCATGTCACTGGAGAAGGAAAAAAAGAAGCCGCATGGAGGACGGTTTTGGGTAAGCCAAACATACTGTACACGATTACACACATTTATGTGGTGGTGTCACATACCGTACTTATGCAGAGGCCCCTGGCCTGTATACATACATGGCATGGCAACCATTTACTGTAAGGTGTGGAACAGTTTCATTTGTTTGTGGCATGAATACAATAAAGGGAGTGTTTGCCTGGAAGCGAGATGGAGAGATTAAGTTTAGATGGTTAAACCGGTAATATCACTTGGAAAAGGCAGCACACACACACACACGCACGCACGCACGCACACACACACACACACACACACACACACACACACACACACACACACACACACACACACACACACACACACACACACACACACACACACACTTTCACCAAGGTTAAAGCTTGTATTCTAAACATTCTCTTAGACAGCGAGCAGATCTTAGCCGCTCCCACATTCTGAACATGGTGGTTGTTTCTGAGCTGCTGGCATGCACACGCACACGCGCACACACGCACACGCACGCACAATGTCCTAGATCAGCAAATAGTAGCTGTTAATATCAAATAGTTTACAAGGAAATAGGCTGTTATTTGCAGTAGGCCATTATGGTTTTTACCCACCAGCCTGCACAGGGCCATTATTTGATTACACTAAAAACTACAAAACAAAAGACACTGCATTAAACAAGAGGAACGACATACCAGCTGGTATATACAAGCAAGTAAAGTGTAAATGGTGCATTTCTATAGCACCTCTATATCCATGGCGTTTTGCATAGCTTGTGGATCCTTCACACACCAATGCACTGCATCTACAGTATTATAGAACGTAAGTCATGTCCATAACTATGGATCTATGAGACTGAACGATGACGGTCACTACGATCATTCACACTGAATGATGCCCATCTTACTTACCTTTCGTGAACCAAATATCAACGTAGTCATGTCACATGACCCGGGAGGCGCTACCACTGAAGTCTATAAGTCATGTCCGGTGAACCGGCTCCACCTCCTGCCTCGAACGCCTCAGTCCGTTCCTAGCGACAGGAGATATTGAGGGTCATCGTTCGGTCTCATAGATTCATAGTTATGGACATAACTTATTTCGACCTCACTCTGACCGTCACTACGGTCATTTACACTGGATGACCAATACCAACCGGGTCGCGAGGAACAGGGCACTCGGCCCCAATACCCATCTCGCTGGGCAGCCGTCAACAGGACGGCAGAACCCAAAGACACCCGGAATTCAACATTCAGTCTGTAAAACCTTACGAACGTGCAAGGCACAGACCATGAAGCCGCTGCACAAATGTCCTCCATAGACACACCCTTCAGTGCGGCCCATGAAGTGGCAACCCCCCTCGTGGAGTGAGCCACCACATTCTCAGGAACAGGTTGGCCGAGATCAAAATTGGCCGCCGAGATTGTATCCACAAGCCAATGCGACAGACGCTGCTTGGACAATGGAAGTCCCACTCTCTTGCCCCCATAACAGACAAACAGCTGTGTACCCGTGCCACGCACGGCCTGTGTGCGATCCACATAAGCACGAAGAGCCCGGACAGGGCACAAAGTAGCAAGGTCCTCCAAACCATCCTGAGGACCGGGAGAAGGACGTAATGACGCAATCTCCAGCACCTGATTCACCGTCCGCGGAGTCAACACCTTCGGCAGAAACGCCGGATTGAGCCACAAGGACACCCCTGCGTCATCAGGCTTCCACCTCATGCAGTCTTAGCTGACTGACAAGGCGTGTAGCTCCCCGACGCACTTGGCAGAAGCAAGCGGCAAAAGAAAAGCCGTCAGATTGAGCCATAGGTTCATAGGGGGGCCTGGTCAAGGACTGCAGAACCAACGGAAGATCCCACGTAGGCGCCCTCAAAATATGCCTGTGGCGTAGCCGCTTGACGCCAGGCCCAAAGCCGAAGAGCCATCGGTTTGGGGTGCCAAATCCGGGGTGCCAACAAACGCAGTTGTGGGAAGCCATCGTAGTTCAAAAATCCCAGTACTTACAGTACGCGAATGCACTAGACTTTAGGAAATGGAAGCCCATCAGCTGCGAACAGCCAGTATCAGGGTCACCAACAGAAAAATAATCACGTCTCTGTACGCATACGTACGAGTGGGACAAAACACCCCACCAGCTGTGAACAGCTGGGCCACAGGGCAACAGCTGAATATATATCAGCACTCAATACGCAAACGCATGAGAGGGAATCAGGATGACAAAAAATAAACCGCCAGGCGTGAACAGCCTAGCACCAGGGTAGCCAAAAACGAATGGTGAAAAGCAATAAAAACTGAAAAATACCTACACACTAACTAAGTAAGCAGTTAGCAACTAGCAAAGTAATTCAACCCCTTTGCACCATACACAACGCATAAGGGGAAATAGAAAAAGAACAAAACACAAACTCCACCAAGCTATAAAGAGCCCAGTATCAGGGGTAATAATAATAACAGTTCACAGTTAATAGTTAACAGTAAATAGTAATCGGTAAATCAAACCCTGTCACACCACAATAGGAGGGGAACGTAGAAAAATAACAGAAAACAACTCACCTAAGCTGCGAACAGCCCAGTATCAGGGTTAGCAACACCAAAACGGTAACAAATGAACAACCTCACCTGCTGCTCACAGCGGTCTGAGGAAAACACTAAATTAAAATATAACTGCAAGCAGTGATAAGATGGGACCAAGCAAGCAGCAATAAGGAGTCAGAACAATACGCACAAATAAGCCATAGAAACATGGCTTATAACTGATAGTCTTACTTTGTAGCCTGATAGTCTATAAGGCTACCTGCAGCCGTTTCATAGACAGTAGACATTTCAATACATTTCTATTTGAATACTTATTTAATGCAAATGTGGAATCATTACATGATCAGTCGGAGATTTTGACATCAGAATACAATATTACTCTGAAACACCATTTACACTTTTTTATAACTCAGCTTTTCATGGAGACACATGCTGGAGTGGAACTTTTTACTATGAAATGTTTTGTAGTCCAAGACATTAAATTACCATTGGACATATTTATTTATTTTTACTGCCTGGTATATAATTATTGTACAAGTCCTGCAGGGCTTTTGGTGTTATCCTGGCTATAGAATCATTGTACATTCATAACTCTGTAGAGCCTAAATGCTACTAAAAACACAGTACACAGTAACAGCCTGAAACGCCACACTTAAAGGGGAATTCCACCCATTTTCAATTTTTTCCTGAGAGGATACAAATGTGAATCAAATGGACCCTAGGGGATTCATTTGGTTCCATTTTTACCCTCTCAGGAAGAAGGGGTCTGATCAAAAATCATTAACATGGTGAAATACATCTTGATGATGTCATCAGATGTATTTCACCATGTTAATGTTAATTTTTATTTTTTCCCAGAACTCCATTTTTAGGAAATACAGAAGATTGGGGGAACTTTTTATCATGTCCACTTAACATCTCTAAGGTATATTAATGACAAAATGTTGAAAATGCGTGTAGTTACCCTTTAACTCATCCCGGAGCTGCATTGCTTGCTTTAACAGGCAGACTTCATCATACGTCTAGTGTATTTTCCCAAGCAGGTTTGAGACATCCAGGCTTGTGTAATTATGTCACCGGCGTTAATTCATCCAGAAAATGCAGAGACAAAACGAGGAATATTATCCCCACATTCATTCAGCACCTTTAGGCAACTTTTATAATTCACATCTATCTGCTGTAACACTGGTTTGTTGGAGTTTACAGTAGTTACAAACAACAGCTTCTTTGATGCCTCAATGCACTGAGAGTAGAAGTTGTTTGAGCGAATAAAACCATTTCTTCTTGGTCTTTACTGCAAGGAAGTTTAACAACTCATCCTCCACAGTTATCTTGCCTCTGACAGTTTTATAAACCTAGCAAATCAGATTGAGGCAGAGACAATAAATGTTACACCAATAGTTCAAAAGGTCAGAAAAGTCAGGGCTCTGAAATTTTGTTGCACAGATAGTTATTAACAGTTACAGTACATTTCTTTGTGCATTTACAATACAAAGTTAACCGTGAGTGGTTGACTGTACAAAAGCATTCTATGTGTTTACAATAGATACACCATTTACATTCTATGTGTTTACAGTAGATCCACCATTTATATTCTATGGCCCTCATTTATCAAAAGGAGTGCAGATTCGTCCCCAAATTTCAACGTGGGTTTTGGAGTGCACACAACTCCACCCGGCATATATCAAGCGATCCCAAACAGCTGAGTCCATCCTAATTTCCTTCCTACGATGATAAATGTGACGGCTGAAATCAATCTGGCACGCCCTTGGAAACAGGCCGCTCCTCCCTTTCTTTGCGACATTAACAACTGCAATACGACCAGCAACCATGGTGATGAGGGGGAAAAAAATAAAAACTTCCCACCGATTGCGCTGCTTCCTGCGGCCAGCCAGCAAGCCAGCCAGCCAGCCAGCCCCCCCCCCCCCCCCCCCACAGCCCGATTGCGCTGCTTCCCGCGGCGCGACAGCCCCCCCCCCCCCTCTTTCACATAGACACACGCAACTCCGTTCGCCGTTGTTTTAAGTAGGCTAAGTAAAATAATAGCATGGCATTTGGTTTTATTTTTAGTTTACACTCTCAAGAGCCAACTTTCATCTGGTTACCTGGGGACCACCTGGGACCCTCTCAAGAACCACTGGTGGTCCTCGGACCACATTGAAAACTACTGGCCTATAGGACCAGTTTTTATTACATCACCGTGAATGGAATATAGGCCGCTTTAGTATTCTGCAGTGTAGGATTAAATCAACGCATTTTTAGAAAGAGCGCAGCCCCCCCCCCTCTCCCCCCGAGTCGGACTGCTGCCTGTGAGTGACCAGTCTGACCACGTAGCCTAAATCAGAGATAGATAACTGCCAGCAGTGACAAGACAGTTCATAAACTCATATCAACCATATAATGTGATCGCCGGTGATTAATAAATGAATCGATGGCAGGCACATGACTGCAGGAGTGCAGGTGTTACATATTAGTGTGATGATGCTGATTTACAAGCTTTCTATCCTTCGTGCAGACCATAATTGTAGATAGTGAGGCTGTGCATGTAGGCTATTGTCACTGCAAATAAAAGTGGCTTTTATTTAATTCTTTTTTTCATCAGGATTAGGCATTAATGAATAAAAACTTTCCACCGATTGCGCTGCTTGCCGCGGCGCCCTCCCTCTCTGTTTCACACGGACACACGCAAGTTGCCTTGTTTATTCAGTAAGTAAAATAATTGCATGGTATTTGGACCCGCAAGGGTCCACTCGGTTTTATTTTTAGTTTACACTCTCAAGAGTTACATCTGACTAAACCAACTTTTCATCTGGTTAACCAACTTAGCCTGGGGACCACCTGGAACCCTCTCAAGAACCACTGGTGGTCCTCGGACCACATTTTTTTTATTACATCGCAGTAAATGGAATAGGCTACAGGTTTGTATTCTGTAGTGTAGGATCAAATCCATGCATTTTTAGGAAGAGCGCACGTAGCCTACCTATCTCCCCCTCAAGCTTTCTATCCTTCATGCAGACCATTGTACAAACCAGACGTAGGCTACTGTAGATCCACATCGATGCAATCTCCCGCCGATCCGCGATCACGACTACCGAAATTGCTCTCACAAGCAGCCTACTGTAGGTCTGCAGTTTATCTGAGTGACTGAGGCGAACGATATACCTGTACTAACGTAGCATAGGCCTATAATATTATTTTAAATAGTCAGGCTGTGCATGTATTTGTCACTGCAAATAAAAGTGGCTTTTATTTTATTTTCACCCCACCGGGATCAGGGATGTAATCTCGCATAATATGCCTTTTCAAAACTATATATTTTTCATCTGTATCATTTATTAGGTTTTATAGCTATTAGGAGTGAATAGATAACTTTAGATACCTTTCTGCAGTTCAGACAATGCTGCTCCGCTTGTTTAGGACAGAAAAACAGGCAAGGACAAATCCTACGACAGCTCCCGACCTGACGTGGGTTTTGTCCGGACGTGGGATCAACTTCAAGTTCATGGTGGGAATGATATATGTCAAACAAGGTGGGAATTCTGCTCTACGCATGTCCTACGTTCATTTTTGGGTGTACACCACGTTGATAAATGAGGGCCTATGTGTTTACAGTAGATACACCATTTACATTCTATGTGTTTACAGTAGATACACCATTTACATTCTATGTGTTTACAGTAGTCACACCATTTACATTATATGTGTTTACGGTAGATACACCATTTGCATTCTATGTTTTTACAGTAGACTAGGCCTGTCGCTGACTAAGGATTTCTATAGTCGAAATTAATATGAATAAATGTGCCGTTAGTCGACTGCCAGTCGAATGCCCCCCCTGCGGGCAAAAAAAAAAAAAGATACAGCCTTTAGGTTCTTATGCAAATATGCACACAAAGGTCCAATGTGGTTTACATTTACAGTAGGTAGGCTACAACAAGAGATCACAAAAGCAGCCAGCAGCTATACTCTTATGAACTTTTATTTGTTCAAAGAATCTGAATCGGAGCTTTCCTTTCACATGCAGAGTAGGCTACCATAACAAAGAACGAACTATTAATGCCCGATCAAGCATAAGCATGTTTATTGTTGAATACCACAATAACAGTCTTTTTTTTTTTTTACTGAACAACAATGCACACCTTTGTTTCTTTAGTTGAACAAGACTGTACCAGACCAGTGGCCTTGTGGTTAGAGTGTCCGCCCTGGAACTGGGAGGCTGGGGTTCGATTCCCGTCGGGTCATACCAAAGACTGTAAAAATGGGACCCAATGCCTCCCTGCTTGGCACTCAGCATCAAAGGGATGGATTGGGGGGGGGGGGGGTCAAATCAACTAATGATTCCTGAGCACGGCGCACACTGCAGCTCACCGCTCCAAGAGATGGGTCAAAAGCAGAGAACTAATTTCACTAATGACTAATCTGACAACTTTGACTTAAACATTAATTCATTTTTTTACTGAACAATAAAGCACAAAATACTTTATTTAACGAATCTACACAATTAGAAAATGTAGAAGAATCGTTATTTTTAACGTTTTTCCAAAATGTGTACACTAACTTTTTTGGGGGGGACCAAGAGACTAAACTCAACATCAAATGGTGGTCCGTGGCTAAAATGCAGAATAAAAGACAAAACAGTAAACATTCGTTTCTTTTTTTTAAACTGAACAACAAAACAAGACTTTGTTTCTTTCGTTGAATAAAACAAACATAAAACGTGACTTTGTTTCTTTCGTTGAATAAAACAAACATAAAACACGTGCCTTAATAGCACGTCAACTGCATCTCTTTTTTCCTCTCTCTCTTTTTTTTTTTACACTGGGACGCAGGCGAATCTTTTATTAGGCATATGCAAAAAAAAGAAGAACGGCTTTCTGTCTTTTTTAACGGATTAACCCGGGCAGAAAATTGACTTTCGATTAATCATACCTGTGCTTTATGAAGAACATTGCGGCCCTTGTTTTATTTCAGAGGCCCGCTTGTTGAGCCGTTTAATGTTGTGTGCGAGGAAAATCAACTTGTTGGCGTTGCTTGGGAGAAGTGAACTCCTTGTTTTGTTTATAATAAAACCTGCCTTAGAGAAGATCCTCTCTGACGACGTGGAGGTGGAAGGGATGCTGTGGATTCTTTTTGCGACTCGTGACAGCTTTGGGTATCTCTCCTCGTTTTTTGTAAAGTCCTGTATATAAGCCTTCATCTCGCTGGCCTCCTCGCCTTGCTCCTCCTCGTCATCGCTGTCCATCAGCATTGACATCATTAGGTCCTTCTCTGTCTGTTTTTTCGGGGGCGCGGGGGGCTCATCCGGCGAAATCTCGAGGTCACTGTCACGGCCCTCCTCTCGCACGGGCCTGTCGGCAAGACTCTCCACTAGATTTTCAACTGTTGAATACGCCTCCTCCCTCTGCTCATCGGTAAGAAAAGAGAGCTTTTTATAACGGGGATCAAGAACTGCAGACTGGACGTAAATGCTGCTCGGGATCTGTGGATCTTTTAGTTCCCACCGTCTGTCAATCTCCCGGACCAGAGTTTTCTTGAGGGTTGCAATGACAGTGTTATCATCCGCGCACTCGGCCAGGTGGCGTTTCTGAACTTTGATGAGCATGGGGACGGTACCGGACAGCGATGCATTCATGTCTTGCGATAAGAGCTCCGTCAGGGTTATCATTGGCTTGAGAACACCAACTATGTCCTCTGCTGTTCTCCACTGGGCTCTTGTGAGATCAAGTGCACGGTCGGACTTTTTACTGACAGTTAAATCTGACAGCACTTCAACAATAGGCTCTCTCTGTTCTATTAGGCGCTGCAGCATCATATAGACCGAATTCCACCGAGTAGAAACGTCTTGAACAAGTTTATTGTCTTGCACGTCAGAGTTGTCTTTCTGTTTTTCAGCGAGTGCTGTGGTGGCCTTTGCACTTTTTTTGAAGTGAGAAACGAGTCGTCTTGCTGCAGCTAAAGTTTTTGTCACGGTATCTTGCTCTTTGAGCGCAGTATTTATGCATAGCTGCAATGTATGACCAGCGCATCGCACTCCCTTCACCCCTCCCCAAGACGGGTCTTCATTCAGCTGATCGGTGCATTTAACAACATTTGCTGCATTATCATGGACAATAGACATGACCTTGTTGCGTGGAATGGCCCACTCGGAAAGAATCTCTGCCAACGTTTGTTCAATAAGCTCTGCTGTGTGACTGCCTTCCAATTTCTTTGTTTCGAGCACGAAGCATTCCAATCGCCAGTCCTCCTCTGTAATGAAGTGCGCGGTAACGGTCATATATGCCTCCATGGCCACTGATGTCCAGATATCGGTGGTCAGGCTGATTGATTCGCATGTGGTGATTAATTTGGAAACCTCTTCCTTTGTGGACGTGTATTTCTCATTTAAAATATGCATGATTGTCTCTCTTTTGGGACATGTGTATCCTGGCTCCAAGATGCGCATTAATTCCCTGAACCCTTCCCCTTCAACAACGTTAACTGGCCTCATGTCAAGCGCTATAAATTTAGCAATTGCGGCCGTAATGTCTCTCTTTCTTTTCTCGGAAAGTGGTGGCCTGAACTCCAATGTCTTCTGCTGCGGGCCCGCGGCGGTGGCACTCGAAGTACTGGCGGTGGCTGCAGACAGCTGTGGATGTACCTATAAAAATATTAAATGAACCATTAAGACCCCTGTTTGATATTATAATAGGCATATTTAAATAAGAAAAGGGAGTAGGGCCTGTAGTAAAGTTACGGAAACCAACTGTTGTAGGCTAGGCAGGGCTTAATTTCTGCCGGAGCAAGGCGGAGCGCCGCTCCCCCTTGCTCCACATGCGCTCCCCCACCTGCAGGTGGCGCTCCCCCACCTGCAGGTGGCGCTCCCCCACCTGCAGGTGGCGCTCCCCCACCTGCAGAGACCTATCCGGGAGAAATGAGTGGCAATCCAGCCAATACATCCCCGTTCATTTCAGTCGTTGCTATAGGATACCACTCTATTGGCTGAGGCCGCCGAGCCTTCCCAGCTATTATGGGATGTTTATCGAGAGTCGGGGAGGGATTTGGTCGCTCCAGCTCAGGCTCACACAGTGACAGTTCACAGTTCTACTCTGAGGTTCTCGCACGTTGCCTGCTGGGCTGCTATGGCTGAGCTGCTGCTGCTGCTGCTCCCACCGGCTGACCGTCTCGCGAGGCACGGTGGAATATGATCGCTATAATAATGATTAAAAGGTACCCAGGAATGAGCCGGACCCCTACATTTTGTGGTCACAAGCACACTGCGCGATGCATTTGAGCTTGTGGATCGGCTCTTTACAAAGTGTGTGTGCCATAGTGCGTCTCTCTCTCTCTCTCTCTCTCTCTCTCTCTCTCTCTCTCTCTCTCTCTCTCTCTCTCTCTCTCTCTCTCTCTCTCAGACACACACGCTGCGTGTGTGTCTGAGAGAGAGAGAGACGCATGCGTGCACGCACGCACACACAATAATCTTCCGCCAAAAATCGACTTTTCTGCGCATGTTTTTCGGTGCGCGGGTGCGCGCACGTGCACGCACATGCACGCGCGCGCAGCGTGCGTGCATGTGCGTGAGGTGCGCTCCGGCACCTCCCGAGTTACAAATTAAGCACTGAGGCTAGGCTACTTACGGGTTGACCGGGCGACGCACCACCACCATCGCCGATAGATGATAGGGTTCCCTAATTGGTAGATCCAGTCTTTTTCATATCTATATTCTATTACATTTGTGCATATTTTCTTTTCTATACCATTAAACTGAGATCATTCTCTATAGTCCATTCCCGATGCCGAGGGAATGGACACGGATCATTTAAACCTGCAGTTGCCGGCATCTGATGGTATGTATAGGCTTAACCTTTATTAACACTTCATCGATCTTAATTGTCCTGCTTCTCATTTGTTATTTAGCACAACTTCACAACACCGGCTATAGGCTATTCCCACTCATGTCAAGGAGCATTGCTGTGCTCTGGTTCTTACTCTGTAACCAGAGCTAACTCCAGAGCTACGGCTTCTGCACCCTGTCGCTGACCGCGACCTGGTGGAGGTGTTGTCGGCAGCGGTGTTGCAGAACCAGGAGCAGTTGCTGAGGGCAGTGGAGAGGCTGACGTCTGTCGTGGAGGTGGGGATGGGTAGGATCGCCACTGCCCTGGAAGCCCTGGTAGCGAGGAGAGACAATTAGGCTGTTTTTTTAACAAACAAAAAAGATTTCTTGTTCTCCCTTCTCTTTTTTTCAAACAAAAAAAGATTTCTTGTTTTCCCTTTTTTAAACAAACAAAAAAATATTTCTTGTTTTCCCTTTTTCCGCAACAAATAAAATGTCGGGTTTGATTCATGCGTCTACTGTTTCATCATGGTTAACCAAAATAACGAAATCTGCTAAAATAACGAAATCTGAAGAAGTGTAGCATAGGAAAACAAACGAGTACTAAATAAAGAAACTATACCAAGAAATTAAGCAAAATCTGATTAGGCTTACTAGCAGAAAATAATTTAAACTTAAAGGTAGGGGAAGTGATTTGAAATTCATGGTGTAGTACCAGCCTGGTGCACTAGGGGCCCCCAAAAGTAGCTACACTATGTGAACCTGCTGCTCTCTCCTGATTGGAGGAGAATTGTGGTGACCTGGGGAACTTCTATTAGCTCCTCTGCTAACGTGGGGGAGGGGGAAACTCCATATGTGGTTTCCACACCTTATAATAGAGCATTTTAACAGAAAAAATATATTTTTTGGGTGATATCTGACAAAAGTGAAATCACTTCCCCTACCTTTAATTAATGAATTGAACGGTACAGTAAATTAAATTTCTAGCATTAAACTAATTGTATCCTTACTTAAAAAGGAGCGATCGGTTGTTGGCGCAGAGCCAACCCTGGCTTCTGCGTTAGCAGGTGCCGGGTCGTCATCCATGTCTAGGGGGGTCGGGTGGCTGTTCCAGGCCTTCAGGAAGGGGAACCCCGTGGCGTTCTGCAATGTTATGGAGGATGCAGCAGGCCATCGTGATCTTGCAAACCTAGATTAGAACAAACAAATTAATAGTGAACACATTTTGTTCCGTATAGGCTATTTAATGCATACTTCAGCACACAATGGGCCATTTTAAATTGCCTACCTTATCTGGTTTGTAGAGGAGCCCAGGCACAGCCATCAGATTTTGAGCCTCTGGATGGTGCGCTCCACCACTTGCCACGTCCGGATGTGGGTGTCATTATATGCCCGCTCCTGGCGAGTTTGGGGGGCGGCATCAGCCATATTGCCACGGCATAGCCTTTATCGCAATGGGCAACGGCATTTAGAATCCTCAGATCGGCATCACAAATAAACTGAATGTTTATTGAATGAAATCCTTTCCTGTTTAAATATGGGTATGGTTGTGCCGGCGCCCTGATGCGCACATGTGTGCAATCTATTGCCCCGATGGTGTTTGGAAAGCTGGCTATGTTATGAAATGCCTGTTTTATTGGTCTTTGTTGTTGTGGAGTATATGGAAAAGAAATGTAGTTGGGTGCTAGGCGGATGATGCCGTCTAGAACTTTGGGGAGCGTGCGGTTGAGGGATGGCTGGGTGGATGACTGTGTGTGTGTGTGTGTGTGTGTGTGTGTGTGTGTGTGTGTGTGTGTGTGTGTGTGTGTGTGTGTGTGTGTGTGTGTGTGTGTGTTTGCGTGCAAGTTTGTACGTACATGCGTGTGAGTGTGAGTGTGTGCATGTGTGCGTGGGTGTGTGCGTGTACTGTGTGTGTGTGTGTGTGTGTGTGTGTGTGTGTGTGTGTGTGTGTGTGTGTGTGTGTGTGTGTGTGTGTGTGTGTGTGTGTGTGTGTGTGTGTGTGTAAATAGGTTATCAGAGCAGTATCTCCAGCTTGACTGTTACGCTTGCCAAAAGTAGATGGGCACACACACAGTCACACACACACACACACACACACACACACACACACCCACACACACACACACACACCCACACACACACACACACACACTTTCCTCTAGTAACCTACTAATACTCAATGTACCAACACTAAAAGAGACTGCATTAAACATAATCTCCAGTGTCAAATGTATACAAAAACATTGAACATAGCAGATCTACACAACATTTGGCTTTGAGAGAAGTTGTGAGCCATATGGTCCTCTAGTGTCAGTAGTAGCAGTAGTCATTCTGCTTGTGTTCTGGCGCCCCCTTCAGGAATAACCACAGTGTTACACCAATCATGATGATTGATTGGATGAACCATATTGGTTCAATATGACGGTCCAGTCCGACACGATTCAATGATTTGAAATAACTATTTAAAATACATTGACGTCATTTTAAAATGAAGTAATTAAACCCCTCTTCTAAAAATGTTTTTAAAAAAGATACCATGCACAAAAATGCAGCGCAGATTATTTACATTGCAAAATGATACTGCAGCTCCCCTAGTCAGGGCTAGTGGTATAGTAATGCATTAGAACAGGGGTTTTCAACAGGTGGTCCGGGGACCACCAGTGGTCCTTGAGATGGTCCCAGGTGGTCCCCAGGCTAAATGATGGAAAGTTGGGTAACCAGATGTAACTCTTGAGAGTGTAAAAATGAAACCAAATGGACCCTTGCGGGTCCATTTCACTCTCAAGAGTTAAAATATTCATCTGAATTAGCACTATTTTTAACTAAGACATCTAACCTGTTTTGTTTGCAAAATCCAGCCTGGAAGTGGAAAAAAAATCTTTAGTTTTAGGTCTTTGGGGTGAAACTGTCATCAAATGGTGGTCCGTGGCTCAAATGCTGAATAAATGGTGGGCCCTGGTATGAAAAAGGTTGAAAACCCCTGCATTAGAAGGTTCTAGACAGTGAATAGGATAAAGCAGGGCTGCTCAACTTTAGATGACTCCGGGGCCACTCCATTACCAAACTACCAAAAGCCGTAGGACCGCAAATAACGGTGATCCTATATTTTAGGGGTTTTCAACCTTTTTCATACCAGGGCAGGGCCCACTATTTAGTCAGAATTTGAGCCACGGAGGACCACCAGTTGATGACATTTTAGCCCCACAGACCCCAAAACTAAAGATCTATTTTGCTTTTTTGTACACAATACCTGCAGGCTGGATTCAGAGAAAACAAAACAGCCAAACATACAGATCCAAATGACCATTAATCTTTCTACATTCTCTAGTAGTGTAGACTTGGGGCTAATTCACATGATGAATATTTTAACTCTCAAAGAGTTAAAATATTCCTGCGACAGGAGCAGTTCCTGTTGAGTGAAATATTTTCTATTTATGAAAGAATGCCATATGGGTGTTTATTTGTTTATTTTAGTTATATAGGGAAATTATGTTTTAAGCAATGTTTAGCTTATTAGTCAGGGATCCTTTTAATAACTTTCACCAGTAAATGAAATACCAGGGGCCAATACTACTGGAATTCGTCCATATCACAGTCTCATTGACTGGTAGGTTTTGTCGTGTTTCTGGATATGATGATAAAATGATCCAGAAACATGCTTCATTCGTATTAACACACGTTCTATAATGCACCTTTGAGTTAAAAAGTACAGAAGTACTGCTATCAAAATGCATTATAGCGAAGGTTAACGTAATGACTGCATTACATTGCAGAATGTTTTCAAGGCAGGAACATCTTTCGAAAACAGCCAAACTACAAGCTCACAATGTGCCGCGCCGTGACGCATGGTGCTGTGGAAATCGAAAATACTCAAGTCAAAAACTATTTAGATATTTGATATTCATTTTAGCTGCCCCGCCCCCTTTCCATACAAACCCATTGTAACTCAAAACTCCATTTTAACCGTGATGGATTCATCAAAAACACCTGTTTGTTTGTTTTCTGTTTGTTTATTTATTAAACTGATGGCTTTCAAAATAATTGGTTACAAAATATTACAACAGACGTTCAAGGATCAAGGATTATGATAACTGAAACTGTACAAATGATCATATGCAAATGAGCACACAGAAATAACATTCTTTTTTTTCTCTCTCTTTTTATCTCTTTCTATCTTTTTATCTTTTTTATCTTATCTTATCTTATCAGGTTGTAGTAAACTTCCAACGTAAAGTTTCCAGCCAATCTTTCATGATTTGAGGCGTTTGGTTTAAAACAAGACACTCCTCCAAACTTTAGCCGTCACTCTTAGCCAATCAGGATGGAAGGATGACAAATCACATGACCACAGAGATAACAAAGCAAATCACACCTGTGTGAAGTGAGGGGCGCTGGCATCATCTTACAACATAATGTCATAAAGCTTAGTGACAAAGCTTTCATTTCTCTTCACCGTCGGTGGCATTTTTAAAAATTGAAAAAGAAAAAATAAAGCTGTATATAGGAGGGGCGAGCACCCCTAAATGGTGGTGCTATAACAGTCCAATGTCTCTGACAGAAGCTCTGCCTTCAGCCTGGCGGAGATAATACACATGATTATACAATAACACAATGAGAATAATACTAAAATAACATCTTTATACAACACATGTTCAGATGGGGGTCCCTGGTACAACACATGTTCAGATGGGGGTCCCTGGTACAACACATGTTCAGATGGGGGTCCCTGGTACAACACATGTTCAGATGGGGGTCCCTGGTACAACACGTGTTCAGATGGGGGTCCCTGGTACAAAGTGTTCAGATGGGGGTCCCTGGTACAACACATGTTCAGATGGGGGTCCTGGTACAACACATGTTCAGATGGGGGTCCCTGGTACATCACATGTTCAGATGGGGGTCCCTGGTACAACACATGTCCATATGAGGGGTCCCTGGTACAACACATGTCCATATGGGGGGGTCCCCGGTACAACATGTATTCCGATGGGGGTCCATGGTACATAATATTTACAACAGTGGTAACCATGGTGACCTGATGTGACCTCACATAGAGACTCTATCTCTGCTCACACAGAAACACTGAGGAGCCAGAGAACAACCAGAACCCAACACATAGTGGTTGAGTGGACGTGGTCTGGAAGGTGTACAGGTGGACCAGAGTGTCCTCTGAGGACACGTCATAGAAGGACAGAGTCCCAGAGGGACGGTCCATGTACACTGCTACTCTGGAGACACCGTTGGAGCGTCTAGAGGGACTGACAGGGAGGACAGTCCTCTCTCTATTGTGTATGACAGAGTAACTGTCATCACACTCCAGACTCCAGGACATGACATTGTATCCAAGCTGACAGTCATCACCATCTCCTTTCCTGCTGATTCTTCTGTCAGTTCCTGCTATAGAAACCTCTCCACTGCACTCTACC
Source organism: Benthosema pterotum (assembly GCA_039105355.1). NCBI lineage: Eukaryota > Metazoa > Chordata > Actinopteri > Myctophiformes > Myctophidae > Benthosema > Benthosema pterotum. The sequence goes on along the minus strand of CM076982.1, from coordinate 47,790,822 downwards.
TCAGAGTAGCAGCGTTCACTCACACTGTCTGTACACAGAACCTGATCCCAGACATCAAACCTCTCATGGTGGTCAGGATACTGATGCTTCTGTCCATCCCATGTGACCTTCCTGTTGTCCTCTGACAGAGTGAGGCCACAGTGTGTTGTGTTTGTGTCCAGTGTGAGACGATGGAAATCTGATGAGAAAACAACACAGTAAACATTAAATACATTATTCACTGACTGATTATCTGACCAACCTGAAGACGTGCACGCACACGCATGCATATACACACGCGCACTCAAACATGGAAGCGTCCACCACACACACACGAAGGCATGCACACACATGCACACAAAGATGACAATGTGCACACACACACACACACACACACACACACACACACACACACACACACACACACACACACACACACACACACACAGACACACACACACACACACACACACACACACACACACACACACACGCACACATGACAATGTGCACACACGCGCGTGCACGCACACACACACACACACACACACACACACACACACACACACACACACACACACACACACACACAAACATGCACTAACACACAAACACTTGTAGCGCCACAGACAGACAGACAGACAGACAGACAGACGCACAGACAGACCCACAGACAGACAGACAGACAGACAGACAGACAGACGCACAGACAGACAGACAGACAGACAGACAGACAGACAGACAGACAGACAGACAGACAGACAGACAGACAGACAGACAGACAGACGCACAGACAGACAGACAGACAGACAGACGCACAGACAGACAGACAGACAGACAGACAGACAGACAGACAGACAGACAGACAGACAGACAGACGCACAGACAGACAGACGCACAGACAGACAGACAGACAGACAGACAGACAGGCAGACAGGCAGACAGGCAGACAGACAGACAGACAGGCAGACAGGCAGACAGGCAGACAGACACTCACATCTTGAAAGGCGTTGAGGATTAATCCAGTGATCTATCCAGTGTTCTCCTCCATGATTCACACTGTAGGAAGAAATGATAAAACATTTATATTACCATTGAATGATACCAGTATGAACATGAGTCACTTCATTAAAGGGGCTCTGACACGCCCCCTGGGGAGCTAACAAATGGTAATTCAGATGCTAATTTTTGTCGTGACGTCACGCAGAAGGTGTAACTTCCCCCATAGTCAGCGCTAGCATAGCAACAGGCTAGTCGTTTTGACGTTACATATGGCTTCATACTGGGTCAAATGTCCACTTGAAAATTATTATTTTCACTCGAACATCTTAGTTACAATGGCATTGGCTTGAGGTGTTGTTGTTTACACGAACTGTTGCATAATCGGAATTTCGAACGTTAGTCCCATGGTACCGGGCCACGTATGTGTGTTTCACTGAGATGGTGCTCGGTTCAGAGAGCCAGGAGCCAAGGCAGAGCACAGCTTCAGTAACAGGCTAAATGTATATCCTCATGGATATCTCCCCAACATATCTCAACATGCAAGGTGGAAGAGTTCTTTCCCCTGATATTCCGTTTCGACGACCAATACTACTATCAGCTATCGGACAGATAAGCTACAGCTGAGCTGTATCTGTAAGTTGAGCGGTGGTGGAGTGAAGAATCAAGCCGCCGCTGATTGTCGCTGTCTGTTGGACAGTGACAATGAATAGAGAATTGAAGCCTATGGGCTCGCGCGAGTACATGAACCACATCACCAGGCTGTTTTCTGACCCTTCAATGTCGCAACTCTTCTACTAGATTGCTCTGGAGTTACGCCCCCTCTCCCCCCGTCAGTGCAAATTGACACCAGCCTTCAATTCCCCTCTTTTTACCAGCTCCGGCGCGGGTAGCAGATAGAGAGCAGACCTACAGTACAGTTGTTGCTAGTTCCAAACATGGCTCCCACACGAAGGTGTATTTTTGGATGTACCAATGTCAAGAGACTGTTTTCTTTCCCTGCTCCGGGATCCTCTCAGTGCCTTCGACGGCAATGGTTGGCATTTATACATTTCGAGGAGGCAGCGATAACCAACAGCTCTCGGTTATGCGACCGCCATTTTACTCCGGAGGACTTTGTCAACCACGGTCAATTCGTTGCTGGCTTCGCCGACCACCTCGTCCTGTCAAACGACGCCGTTCCTTCTTTGTTCACGGTTGGCGAGTCTCCTCCGTCGAAGGTAAAGTAATTCGATTTTAGAGAGAAATAGGACAACAAATAGTGTGCATTTCTAATGCAGAAATGCATTGGAACCAACACGGGAACCAGTAGACCTGGAACACCGGGGACCACCAGTGGTGCCTGAGAGAGTTCCAGGTGGTCCCCAACTAAATGTAGTTCACCAAATCGACCCTTCCACATCTGTAACTCTTGAGAGCATAAAAAGCAAACCAAATGGACCCGTAATGGTCCATTTGGTTTTCAACCAGTCGTCCGGGGACCACCAGTGGTGCCTGAGAGAGTTCCAGGTGGTCCCCAGCTAAATGTAGTTCACCAAATCGACCCTTCCACATCTGTAACTCTTGAGAGCATAAAAAGCAAACCAAATTGACCCGTAATGGTCCATTTGGTTTTCAACCAGTCGTCCGGGGACCACCAGTGGTCCCTGAGAGAGTTGGTCCAGGTGGTCCCCTGGAACTCTCTCTAAATGTAGTTCACCAAATCGACCCTTGTACATCTGTAACTCTTGAGAGCATAAAATGAAACCAATTGGACCCGTAATGGTCCATTTGGTAAGCTAAATGATTGACATTTGATCACCAAATGGACCCTTATAGATCTGGTAACTCTTGAGATTTTAAAATGATACCAAATGCATCTTTACGTGTCCATGGTTTATTTTTATGCTCTCAAACGGTTACATCTGAATGACAATACATTTCAAGGATCTACACAATTAGAAAATGTAGAAGAATTGTTATTTGCAACAAGTGATCTCCTAAATTCTGAACACAAACTTGAAAATCCTTAGTTTTCTGTCTGAAAGACTAAACTCAACATCAAATGGTGGTCTGAGGCTAAAATGCTGAATAAATAGTGGGTCCTGGTATGAAAATAGTTGAAAATCCCTGCCCTAGAAGAATGGGTGCATTTTGTATTATGGAAACAAAGACAACAGAATGAGCAGGAACAAGCCAACATGTCATCATAATGTCAGACCTTCACATACAGTAACTGCAGTGATGTTGTAATGGTTAGCATTTCAGAATTGCCTTACCACTGGTAAATGGAATGACTACCAGATAATCCTATTATAGCATTGAAGGACGTCTGTAGTTCAGTGTAGTAAACGGGAACCAGATGGTTCCATTTATATTTGTTATTGGAACTATCAATTAGCACTATCACTTGCATATTTCATGTTTAGATGCTAATTTCAGCTCTGCTATTTATTCCAGACATTATCTAGTAGGCCTAAGTGAAGAAACTACCTGTACCGTACTAGACTAACTCATTTAGGATAGAAAAAAATAAATGGCAAAGGTTATTTGTATGGCCTAATAACTGCATATATAAATATATTTTGTTTGCTTATGTGTTTAGCCACGTACCAGATCTGTTGCTTGCCAGTATGCTGTTCATACAAGAACGGCTAAAAACCAAGTAGGCCTGTCACAGTTTATAAGGAGAAGAAGCCAAGGTATGTGTAAAACAATCAAGATGTACGTACAAATACATTTTGAATATGTATAATATAAAGATATAAACTGATCTGTGTTACGTTACACTTTGATTAATAGCATCTTGTGAAACTATAAAAATATTGCAATATCCTTCTTATGCGGCCATAAAGGAGTTATTGGCTTTATACTTTTGAAAGTTGACAGCACTATTACAAGGATTTTGCATTCACTTAGTATAAGAATATGAGCGGCAAATGGCAGCAATTTATTGTACCACAGTATTTTGCTAGAAACAGTTTAGGCTAAACGGTGTGTATGCTGTGTAATGGTAGTGTCACAGCAGCTCACAAATCATGCTGCTGTCTTTGTACTTCTAACCAACAGATAGTTGGTTGGTTATTTGGTCATGTTCTCAAATGTGGTTGTAATGTGAACTAGGTGATTTTCTTTCTTGTTTGTCCCTGGTGTCTTGGTACACAGGGGGTAAACAGTTAGAAAGACGGTTTTATTGTCTAACTATTTTTTATGTGAATTAGGAATCCAGGTGCATCCAAAAACATGCTCTGTTGAAACGTGGATGCCAGACATTGTTTCGGACAGAGCAGCATCCAGAGATTCCTCTCCAATCTCCACAACGACATCCACACCTGTGTCCACGCCCGTGTCCACGCCCATGTCCACTCCTGTGTCCAAAAGGCCACGGATCGAGGCTGTGGCTACATATGGTGTCTTGGATGTCCCCAGTGATGCTACTCTTGTGCCTGATGATGTCCCCAGTGATGCTACTCTTGTGCCTGATGACAGTGTCTCTCAGGATGGTCCTGATCCTAACATTGGCAGGTAATGATTTGATTTTTTCTTGTAGGTAAAAGACCTCTTGAGTGCTAGCATCTGGTTTTCAACAGGTTCCCAAAATACTAATCGAATGGCCTTTGTTGAGTCTGCGTGCTTTGTATTCTATATACAATTGTGTGTGTGTGTGTGTGTGTGTGTGTGTGTGTGTGTGTGTGTGTGTGTGTGTGTGTGTGTGTGTGTGTGTGTGTGTGTGTGTGTGTGTGTGTGTGTTTTTCTAACATGTTGTAATATTTTCCAAGCATCGACACTACTGGGACACAAACGCAGTCGGATGCCTCTCACGTTCCTGATGACTGTGTCTCTGAGGATGTTGACGCTCCACAGGGCATTGGCAGGTAATTCTAATCGGATTACCTTTGTTGTTCAATATATAATTATATACTTACAAATTATGTGTTACAAATTATATTTTGTAAAATTTTCTCCCCAGTACTCCTCCTTTTAGACAAAAAAAGTTTATCGTCTTTGAGGAGAACCTGCTTCTGTTGCTGTCCAGATGTGGCAGGTGTAAACGTGCTTGCACACTGGAGAAGCAAATTATTGGAACCTTCCTGTCTGTCAAACAGGTAATCCATTTGTAATGTATCCACATATATTCACACAGTGATGGTGGAGGAAACCTGTGAAGAGGTAACCTTGCGGCTTGACCCCCGGAGCCACTTTCGCCCCCATGTGTAATCACTATTCAATTATTTGTCACTACTCTTTTTAAAAAAAATAATAATAATATTTGGTCTTTATCAAATAGATCTGCCCGCACTGTGGTCGTCAGGCTAACTGGCAAAGCCAGCCTTATGTTGGGACCGTCCCGGCTGGCAACATTTTGTTGTCGGCTGCCGTGGCCTACAACGGCGCATCATTTGAGCAAGTCCACAAGGTCAGTTGATGTGCATACCATCAAGGGTTCCAGTTAACGGTTCAACTTGTTGGTATAGTGTCAGTAACCATGTTTTTCATTTAGGTCCTGTCATCATTGAGGCTGCAGTCCATCTGTCCGAGGAACCACTACCGGCACACACATGCCTACCTCCATCCAACCATTCTGCACCAGTGGAAGGTAGAGCAGACAAAGGTGTTGGATCTAGCCAAGGCAGCTGGCAAGCCAATTACCTTAGCTGGGGATATGAGGGTCAGACTCGCCAGGTCAGTACAGCTGCATAGTATACCTTCATTGACATTGGCTTACAGACATGAAGTAATAACTGTCTCTCTCATCCCACAGGCCACAGTGCAAAGTACGGGAGCTACAGTATGCTCGATCTTGAGCACAATCGCATTGTTGATGTACAGCTTGTACAGTCCAATGAGCCTGGGGTCGGCAACAGCAACAACATGGAGCTGGCGGGATTCAAGAGGAGCCTGGAATTTCTGGAGTCTGCTGGATTGACAATTGGTGCAATTGTCACTGACCGTCACCAGCAGGTCCAGAAATTCATGAAGGAGCAAAAGAAGGACATTGTTCATTATTATGATGCCTGGCATGTAGCCAAAGGTAGTTCTTCAACCTGGCAATGAGTGTAAATTACTGTAATTATTGATTCACAAGACAAAAATAATTGAATGTTTAATAACAAGACATCATTTTAGTCCCCTTGTTTCAATGTTCAAACTTTTTATGTATGTGCTTTTTTCTCTTCTCTTATTCTATTCGAAGGGCTATCCAAGAAACTGGAGGCTCTTGGTAAAGAGCGTGGCTGTGAGGAGGTCAGAGTGTGGAGGAAGAGCTCCATCAACCATTTGTATTGGAGCACCTCCTCCTCACACAGTGGGGAAGAAGCTGTGGCAAAGTGGCGTTCGATTGTCAATCACGTCCAGGATGTACACCAGCACAGTGACCAGCTGTTCCCCACCTGTGCGCATGGCCTTCTTACAGACCGGAGATGGCTGTCACCAAGTGAGAAAATCACATTGTCTACATTTTTCGTGATGTCATTAGGTTTTCATTAAATTTATTGCTTTGTATTGTTTGCAGGACATTGGGCAGCTTGTATCTGTAGATATGAGTACTGTCGTTCGGATAAACAAACTCGTTTTTTGAGCACCTTGATAGCCTAAAATCTGTGAAAAGCCGTGGAAAGCACAATCTTACTGACTACTACTATTAGAGAGATATATGCATTGAATTGAACGACTATGTTTACATCTTTCGTTTTTGTAATACTTCAGATACCAAAGCCTGTGAACGCTTTTGTGACCTGATGCTGAAAGCCCCACTGTTGAAAGATGTTGCCAAGATCCACCCCAGTGAGCAAACTTCAAACGTGGAGAGCTTTCACGCTCTCATTTTGAGATTCGCTCCAAAGAACATGGTGTTTCCGTACATCGGAATGCTGTGCAGGTTGGTGAATTTAGTATGGACCCTTGCAGCTTAGCTTATTAGCTCTGTAACCTTTTTGTTTGTTTTTGTTTTTTAATTTGGCTGGAAATTACATAGAAAAATAATTTGAAAAGATTTGTGGGCATCCTACGTAATTTGAAATGTTTTCATGATGTTCTTACTGTACTAAATGTCATTTAGGCCTACATTACTAATTGCCATCCTGCACCCTCCTCTCTCCCTTAGGTTGCTTTTGGCTTGCCTGCACTATAATGAGAATGCAGCCCGGGAGCGACTTTTGCAGCCAGATGGACGGCCAAGGACCAAAGTGCGGTTCCCCAAATATAAAAAAGGAGAGTACTCCAGGTCCTTTGTGAAGGGGAAGCCAACATACAGTAAGTTCCAACAGCAACAATAATAATAATTATATACTGTAGAATCCTGAAGAATAACAGGGTGATTTGTCTTTGAGTTACTCTATAAAACATACAGCACCTGTTGACACATCCATACAATGAAAATTTAAACCAAATATGAATTACAATTTAAAGACGTTTTATTGGCATGTGAAAACAAGCGTTGCCAAATACACTACAATAAAAGTTGACAATAGAAAAGTATATACAGTTGGAAAAAAAGTATATAGAGTTGACAGTTCTGTCACATTGCATTGTTTTCTGGACAAATGGCAACATTTTTATTCAAGATTATACAGAAAGACTAAATCATTATGTGCAAACCATCTGATGCCTGATTTTGTGATAACAAGTTTTGAGTCTGCATGTCTTGTTCTGTCTTAGGTTACGTGGACACCTTACAGCAGCTGCTGGAGGAAGTGGTGGACAACCCACGACCATTCCGGCAGAAGATGGAGGCCATTGATGTCCCACCACCACTTTCCGCAGAGTACAAAAGGCCCGGCTCAGATGAAGATCTGTCAAGATGGTCTCGATTTGTCGCCGAACAGTAACCCCTTCAAAGACTGAGGGACTGTTACTGTTACTGACTTGTCTCAAACCTTGTGACTGCCTGCTTCTGTGCTGAGGGACCCCCAAACCAGAGGTTTCACCATGGAGGGTGGAGCAATGGTACTGGTTGATGGTGACGTGGTATGCATTGACTAGTTTGACAAGATGAGAGAGGATGATTAGAGTGGCCAACCATGAAGCTATGGAGCAGTAGACCATCTTCATCGCTAAGGCTGGCATCACCACCACTTTGTTCTCCCGCTGCTTGGTGCTGGCTGCCGCAAACTCTGTTTAGCCATGTTTACACTTTCAAGAGTTTAAATATTCATCTTATGAATTAGCCCAAGTCTACACAACTAGAGAATGTAGAAGATTAATGGTCATTTTATCTGTTTGCCTGTTTTGTTTCTAAAATCCATCTTGTGTTGAGGACAAAAGCAAAAAAAATCTTTAGTTTTGAGGTCTGTCTGTGGGGCTAAAATGTCATGAAATTCTGAATAAATAGTGGGCCCTGTTGTCAAAACGGTTGAAAACGCCTGTTACACTGTATATAGCATCGGTAAAATTATCACCGATACAATTTAGAAAAGTGCACAGGGGCAATGTACTAGTTCAGTCGGGGTCTTTTTGGCCAAGAGATCCATGAACACCATTTTTAAATGAAATTCTGTGAGAGCCATACAATTGAGTACAGCAGAAAGTAAATCTGTCCATTGTATGTAATTTCAATACTTATTACTTGTTATTTTTTAATAACATTCTTGCTTTTTTATTGCTTTTATCATTGCATATTAGACACACTGCAGAAACTGCTCACTACACAAAAGTTCTTCTTCTGTCCATTCCTGCCGGAAAGTGCGATTCTTCTGGTCCTTTTTTTTTCTTTTAGCCATCTTCTTTTAGTTAACACGATTAGTTTGTTCTACGGAACTTCTTAAACATGTGCACATCGGCCACTATTTTTGACAGCAGAGAAAAATGTCAAACAGTGTCTGACAGATGCAGACATCAAAAGAGCCACAGGTTCCCTACCCCTGTAAAACTAGTTGCTACAATGTTTTGTCTGTTCTATGTTTTTATGACAGCTTGACTGAACAAGTTTAAAAAAGAAACAAAGGTCTTGAATAAAGACATTTCTTTAAGAAAGCAGTTTTCCTGTACTACTGTCAGTGTGACTGTACCACTGCATGATCATATCGGCACAAAACCTTTGCAATTCAAACAAATTTCTATTTTTCTTTCCAGCTAAAAACAAAACCTGTCGGTTGCACATTGGTTGTTGTTGGTTGGATACCTCTATCGTATTGTTTCTTATTGTTCCCAAAATTCCATATCTGGTGTTATCCTTTGCTTCACCAGTATTTTCTCCTGATTTGTCTCACTAAAAGAATCCATTGTAGCATAGTTGTAAATATTGCGTGCCTTGCCTTCTGATGATTTGGTACAGTATTTCAGTGTTTTAACAAGCCATGTTTGCATTTATTCTTGTATATACTTACCCCTTCTGAGTTATTTTTTTGTTCTTGCTTAGGTAAGTGCTTTCCCCTGCCAATAAACGTATCGGTTTCAATACAGGCTACAACACCTTATTGGTTTGACTAGCCTACTATTTCTATCTTGTGTTTTAGACCACAAAACCCAAACAGGAAACAGGAAAAGAATTTTATTCTTTAGTAAAATACACACACATATATATATATATATACACAATTAATGGTTATGTCTGTGAAGCAGAGGCAGCCTAAACCCGGTGTATTGACCAGTTGGTAACGGATATGCAGCCCTAATCTTCCAGACCGCACAGGAGGGCAGCACACGGCGGTTATTTTGGCCGAGGTAACCCCAGCACCACCTCACGAGTGACCTGTAGGCTGTAAATCTGTAGCGCCTGAAAAAGAATAAGAAACAATTAATTACGTCCATATAAAAACGGTGCATTTGATTACATCATAAAAGTGAAATGGTTTGGCATGCACTGATGCCAAGAGGAGATTGTCAACAATGGCTACAGACAAAATTATGTATAGTATACTCACTCCTCCTCTGAGAACTCCTCCTCCCCTTGAAAGGCCCCATACTGCTGGTACATGTCAGCGTAGGTCATCTGCTGTACCCACGGGTTGAGGCAGCAAGCAGAAAACCCAGGATGCTCGGTTATGCACTCTGGTGCTGGGACCACCTCAGCACATTTAGCCATAACCTGTGGAACAGAGCAAAATAAATAAGCAACAATGCTAAATGTTCAGCACATATACATTCCATTTACATTATTTTGGGTTGCACTAGCACTAGTAATATTGCCTATATCTTCACCTGCCTATAACTTTACAAGGTCTGGATATACTTTGAGGGCACATTTAGTGATGTATTGCATGTATGTGGGTTTATTAGAGGCAAAAGGCAGTCTACAGGTATACACTGGATTGAACCAACATGACATTGTCATCTTGATGTAATACTACCAACCTCGTCAATGTCCTTGCAGCACACCCTTTCTATTGCTGACTCCATGTTTTGGCAGTGACCACATCTACACCTGAATGACTAGCAGATACACAATACATAATGTGAGAACTTACACTGATTTGTGTGCACGAAGCATGCAAATAACTTCAGGACTATAAAGTAACGTCGCCTTTTGGTCAGTAGGTGTCACTGTTGACTGTCAAATTCTGTCACTTTTAGGTTCAGCAACTCATGAACGAAAAGCGCACGACCAAAGAGTATAACAATCCGGTCAGAAAGCAAGAAAGAATAATGACTACACATGTAAGTTGATATTCCAACTACATGTTGGAGCATATAATTGTACTATTGTACATGGAATTAGCCTACTAAGGTAGCCTACAAACCTATCGTGAATATAGGCAATAAATAATTGATTTGTATTAGGAACATTACCAGCAAGACACATCGAGGTGGTCCCTCGGGTGAGGCGCTGCTGCTTCTGCTGCTACTGCAACAGCAGCAGGGGGCAGGAGAGGCTCGAACATATATGGCCTTATTCCACGGACCTCAGGCGATTCATCCACCTCCTGCTCGTCTGAATTTTCCTCGTACTCATCGCTGTAGTCTAGAGGAGGAGGTGATGGTGGAGGTGAAAACTCCTCAACTGTAGACTCCAGCATTTCCGAGTTGTCATCCATGTTTGAATCCCCTGCCTTCTCTAGGCTGAGGGGCGGGGTTGTGTGTGTGTGTGTGTGTGTGTGTGTGTGTGTGTGTGTGTGTGTGTGTGTGTGTGTGTGTGTGTGTGTGTGTGTGTGTGTCGCGCGCGTGCGTGCGTGTGTGCGTGTGTGTGTGTGTGTGTGTGTGTGTGAGCGAAATGGAGAGGGGGACAGACAGAGAGAGAGAGTGAGCAGACGGAGCCAGGCAGCAGCGCTCTGGTCTCTCTCCCTGGCCTCAGTTGCCGGCTGATTGGACCGTCGGGGCAGTCGCTCGCGCTACAAAACGTTTTCGATTTGACCACGTGATGCGCTCTAAAATCGTGAGCATGTCAGAGCCCCTTTAACACTCTTCAGATCACATTCACCATTAAACATTTATTACAGGACTGACTGAGGTGGTCATAACCACTATTGAACCATGCTAACCCGCTGACGACCGTTTTTAATGGTCACGACCTTTTTCACCTGGGGGTCACGACTTGGTGGTCACAACCTTTTTCACCTGGGGGGTCACGACTTGGTGGTCACGACCTTTTTCACCTGGGGGTCACGACTTGGTGGTCACAACCTTTTTCACCTGGGGGTCACGACTTGGTGGTCACGACCTTTTTCAGATTCAGATTCAGATTCAGATTACTTTATTGATCCCAAACTGGGCAATTCATTGCAACTAAGGTGCTTAGTCATACAAACAGAAAAAAAAACAGTAGAAATATACAGACATATAACAGACAAATTCATTCGACAGCGGGCAAGTGGATGGACAAGCTCACAGTGTCCCATAAATATGCAATAAATAAATGTAACAACCTGCATCAAGAAATAAATAAATAAATACCGTGGACCTGCCACCTCTGTGTAACCGGACAACCTACACTTGGATTCCCCTGGAATTTAAGCATCTGATAGCAGATGGAATGAAGCTGTTCGTGTAGCGATTAGTCCTTCCTCGAGGGGTCATATAACGACGTCCAGAGGGCATCATCCTAAATTCAACCGATAGAGGATGATGAGGTTGGCTTATTATACACTTGGCCTTCCTCACTAACTGGTCTTCCCAGAGGGAACGCAGGTCTCTCTGCCTGACACCGATGATCTTAGAGCAGACATTTACAATGTTAAACAAGCTTTTCTTGTCCTTTATAGCTAGACCGTTGAACCAACAGACAAATGAGAAAGTTAAAAGGCTTTCAATAAATGCCCGATAGAAATTGGTCAAGATTCTTTCACTGACGTTGAAAGAGTTTAGTTTCCTCATCAGATAGATTCTTTGCTGACCTCGTTTAACAATAGACTCAGTGTTGATGTCAAACTTAAGTTTGGAATCAAACACTGTTCCCAGATACTTATATGACTCCACGATCTGGACATTTTCACCGTGAATGACACTTGGTTTGTGTTCCACATGCTGTCTAAAATCAATGATCATTTCTTTCGTTTTAGCAACATTCAGGTCTAGGTAACTTTCATCGCACTTCTCGACAAAGGCAGTTAGTGCAGGACCATGGTCAGGGTCAGAATCACTGAGCAGAGAAACAAGGACAGAATCATCAGAGAACTTAACTAACAGCCTGCCCTCCTGGGAAACCCTGAAGCTGTCAGTATACATGATGAACAAGAGGGGCGACAAAACGCAACCTTGGGGTGAACCCGTATTTGATACAGTCCTACTGGACATTTGACCGTTGACATGCACCTGCTGGACCCTATCGGTCAGAAAGTTTAGGATCAGCATGAGAAGCTGATCTGGAAGGTTAAAATGAGTTGACAGTCTTTCTATCAAGATATGAGGCTGCATCTTGTTAAAAGCTGAGGAGAAGTCAGCAAATAAAAGTCTAGCATATGATCCTGCTTTTTCCAGATGCTTGTGCACACTGTCTAGTATGAAGAGTTTAGCATCATCCACACCTTTACCTGGGGGTCACGACTTGAGGGTCACAACCTTTTTCACCTGGGGGTCACGACTTTGTGGTCACAACCTTTTTCCACTTGGAGCTCTCCCTCCCCGACCTTTTTTACAGTGACCTTTTTAAAAAGGGTCGTTTCACACAGTCATGACCGTTGTAGTATGAGACTAGTATAACAAACATATGACAGTATCTGATGATATAAGTCACTGTCCTAACTTTAATAGTGTTGTGTTGTTAAAAACAGGAGAAAATTAACTGAGAAACCCATTTAGGGTTCTATACAGTATGTACAGTATTCAAACATGTTTAATATTGTTAAATGTATAGTAACTATAATTAGTTATAGTTATATTTTAGTGTAATCTGATCAACTTTAGCAATTTACCGGTACTTTTTTGTTTGTTTCTGATCAAATATTGAGACAGTGAATGCAGTCCGTGTCCGACGTACATTGCAGCGGTTTTAGATTTAAAACAATCTCCATATGAATCCATTCTGGGAACGACTTTTGGTGTTTTAAAGGAGCAGGGAACAGGGAGGAACTCCTTATATGGTCAACACACATGTATAGTAGGGAGGATTAGCCAAAAAAAGAAGAACAATAACTATATTTAAATTAAGTGAAATCAATTACTATGCCTTTAAGCTATTGAAATCAAATCAAGCTTCCAATAGCTAAAATAGCTATTGAAAAATACCTATGAGCTTGTACAGTAGGTCTGCTTTTTTGGAGACATTGTTAAATATGGCAAAAAATATTTGAATATTCTGTCACAGCAAACATTTTCAACTAAAATATTTTTCTTCTGAAGGGTCCCTGGAACTACGTATTTTCAGATGGGGGTCTGTGGTCATAAAATATTGAAGACCACTGACATAGAAATAATGACGTTTTCCATAAAATTGTCAGGATTTAGAAAACATTATTTTGTACAATCAGTTCTCAGGTCAAACTGGGTTTAATCCACGTCTACTCACTTGACAGTCTCCAGTCCAGCAGAGAGCAGCGTCTGCTCAGCATTTCCTCCTGGATGGTTACAGCTGAGGTCCACATGCTTCAGATGGGAGGAGGGGTTGAGAGCTACAGCTGAAGCCAGAGAAGAACAGCCTTTCTCTGTGATCGCACAGCCTGACAACCTGCAGAGAAATCAACACTTTAATTAAATGGCGTTGGAACAACAGATGTTCAGGAGGCGGAGAAACACACATTGACCCTACCCTTCACGCCATTCTCCGCCCCACACCAATTTACCTAACTCTATTTATACCCGCCCAATACCACCCAGAAACCTTCGCGGTTAGCCTGCCACGCAGCACTGCACACAAGCCACAGACCTACAGGCTTTCGAATTGATCTGATCTATTGTTCTGCATTTACTCACCGTCGCCCACGGAAACCACTTTTCCGCGCGTTCTTTGCGACTCCCGAGTCCCGACGCTAGCCGCGGCGTCCTCGCCGTCCTCCACCTACAGCAAAGCCGTCCGCCTTCCGCGGACCCCCTCCCCGCCACGCCACGGCTCCCGGCGCCAGCCGCGCCGTCCTCCACTCCTCCCCCAGCATCGCAACGCGATCAGCCGGCCCTGGCTTCCGTCTTCGCCCCGCGTTCGCCGGCGCTCCCTGGTCCGTCCCTCCACGCAGCACCGGCTCGTCAGGCAGACGCCCTCCCGGGTCCCGCTCCGACTTTCAAACCGGCACGCCGTCAACCTCATCGCTGGGCCTTTGCAGTGCTGATGACGCCCCTCGGCGCCGAGGTGACTGCTGGCCGAGCTGTACAATCCACCCGCCCTGCCACGAAGCTAAGTTTCTTGCGACATCTACACGACCCTCTTCTTTCTTTCACGACTCACGTAGCTCATGTTTTTTCGCCTGGCATGCCATCGCATCAGGCTTCGCAAGCCGTCTCACGGCGTGTAACGTCATCTCAGTGACAGCTGCTACGGTGTCCTCGTAGTCCAGTTCCTACATGTCCCTGAAATTTTCTGGTAGTCCAGTTCCTACAGCGTCTCCTGAATATGTTGCTATCCCGGTTCCTACCATGTCCCCGTGATATTTTGATAGTCCAGTTCCTACCATGTCCCCAAAATATTTTGGTAGTCCAGTACCTACCGTTTTCGACATTTTGGTGGTCCTGCACCATGTCCCCAGAACTGGACCTTGATATTCACTCGACCCTCACCCTGCACCCTCACCTTGCTAGGGCCTCTGCAGCCAACCCTCACCTTGCACCCTCACCCCGGTACGGCCTCCGAAGCCAACCTTAACCCTGCACCCTCACCCTGCTACTGCCTCCGCAGCCGCCCTTACCCTGCACCCTCACCCTGCTACTGCCTCCGTAGCCACCCTCACCCTGCTACTGCCTCCGTAGCCACCCTCACCCTCCTACTGCCTCCGCAGCCACCCTCACCCTGCGCCCTCACCCTCCTACTGCCTCCGCAGCCACCCTCACCCTGCTACGGCCTCCGCGGCCAACTCACCCTCCTACTGCCTCCGCAGCCACTCTCACCTTGCACCCTCACCCTGCCACTGCCTCCGCGGCCAACTCACCCTGCGCCCACACCCTCCTGCTGCCTCTGCAGCCACCCTCACCCTGCACCCTCACCCTGCACCCTCACCCTGCTACGGCCTCCGCAGCCACCCTCACCCTGCACCCTCACCCTGCTACGGCCTCCGCAGCCAACCCTCACCCTGCACCCTCACCCTGCTACGGCCTCCGGCCACCCTCGCCCTGCACCCTCACCCTGCTACGGCCTCCGGCTACCCTCACCCTGCACCCTCACCCTGCTACGGCCTCCGGCCACCCTCGCCCTGCACCCTCACCCTGCTACGGCCTCCGGCCACCCTCACCCTGCACCCTCACCCTGCTACGGCCTCCGGCCACCCTCGCCCTGCACCCTCACCCTGCTACGGCCTCCGGCCACCCTCGCCCTGCACCCTCACCCTGCTACGGCCTCCGGCCACCCTCACCCTGCACCCTCAACCTGCTACGGCCTCCGGCCACCCTCACCCTGCACCCTCACCCTGCTACGGCCTCCGGCCTCCGGCCACCCTCACCCTGCACCCTCAACCTGCTACGGCCTCCGGCCACCCTCGCCCTGCACCCTCACCCTGCTATGGCCTCCGGCCACCCTCGCCCTGCACCCTCGCCCTGCTACGGCCTCCGGCCACCCTCGCCCTGCACCCTCGCCCTGCTACGGCCTCCGGCCACCCTCGCCCTGCACCCCCGCCCTGCTACGGCCTCCGGCCACCCTCACCCTGCACCCTCACCCTGCTATGGCCTCCGGCCACCCTCGCCCTGCACCCTCGCCCTGCTACGGCCTCCGGCCACCCTCGCCCTGCACCCTCACCCTGCTACGGCCTCCGGCCACCCTCACCCCGCTACGGCCTCCGGCCACCCTCGCCCTGCACCCTCGCGCTGCTACGGCCTCCGGCCACCCTCGCCCTGCCACGGCCTCCGGCCACGCTCACCCTGCACCTTCGCCCCCACTACGGTCTCTGTCCGCCCTCACCCTCACCCTGCTACGGCCTCCGGCCACCCTCACCATGCACCCTCACCCTGCTACGGCCTCCGTGGCCACCCTCACCCTGCTACGGCCTCCGTGGCCACCCTCACCCTGCTACGGCCTCCGCGGCCACCCTCACCCCAGCGCTTTCATCCCAACCCTTTCCCCCCATCCCTACATCCCTGCGCAATCGTGGACAACCTGACCACCGGCGCTCCTCATGCTCTGCCTTTCATCCCACTCGCTTTCCTCTGTCCCTTCTATCTCCAGCGCAATCGTGGACAACCTGACCACCGGCGCTCCTAATGCTCTGCCTTTCATCCCACTCGCTCTCCTCCTTCCCTTCTATCTCCAGCGCAATCGTGGACAACCTGACCACCGGCGCTCCTGTCACTACGCCTTCATACCGCTCGCTTTCTTCTGTCCCTTCTGTTCCCAGCGCAATCGTGGACAACCTGTCCACCGGCGCTCCTCTGGCTCCATCCTTGACTTTCTTTCCCTTCCTCCTCCGGGCCTCCGCGGCCCCTTCGACCCTGCTACGGCCTCCGCGGCCACCCTCCCCCCTGCACTTTCATCCCAACCCCGTCACCCATCCCTACATCCCACTCAATTTCCTCTGTCCCTCCCATCTTTGGCGCAATCGTGGACAACCTGACCACCGGCGCTCCTCGGGCTCCGCCCTCGCTTCTTTTCCCTTCCTCCTCTGGGCCAGCCGTTCCGCTGAGCGCTGCTGGCGCCTCCGATGCCGGCTCCGCCCAAGTACCCCTCTGTTCTCTCCTGTCCTCCTCTTACCCCTCCCTCCCCAACCCAATCCCCTTTTTGCTCCCTCCTCAGCCGATCCAGGACCGCCAGGCGAGCGCCAGCCCCTCCCCACTTTTGCCCTCGCCCAGGGGAGGTCAGCTGGGCCGCTTCCGTGCTCGATCCGTCTTCCACCCAAGCCGGTGTTGTCCCTGGTGCTGGACCGATTGGTCCTTTTGGGGCCAGTAACGCCTGCTATGTCTAAGCAATTTCCTTGGCTGCAGGCCTACCCATCTGCAACATAAGGTAGAAACGCGATCGGTGTAAGTATCTGTCACAACTTCTTCAGACGTCTCTCCCCGATTTCGGCCGTACTCCTGCCAATCCAGCAACTCCCACTGATTGCTTCTACAGCGTAGGTCTTGCCCAGCGTACCTTAATCACAGGCTCCCCCCTACACCCGAATCCTGTCACTTTCCGTCACCACACTCAACTAGAACACCACCTGTCACCAGCCTTCACCCATCCAAAGCTGCAGAGTCCACGCACATTCACCTCTACCACAACTTCACCTAAACCCTGCCACGGTCCTCCTCACACCTACCAGCTTCCTCTCCTTTCCCTCCTTCACTACCTTCACTTGCCTTGCTCTACCAAAGCTCGCCCCGCAGTACAGCACAGAGCTTTCACGACCGTCCACCTCACAACTTCCCCTTCCCGAGATCACCCTTCCGGCATTTACTAGTTTCAGCCCCTACACCCTTCTACCCACTCCCCCACAACCAGAGCGCTCAGCAGCGCTACATTTCCCCACTAATCCTTTTTCCAGCTCTTCATTCACCATTCCAGCACTCGCACACCGCTGTCCATCCCCTAGCACTGCTCCAGCGTAACCACAGCCTCCTCCAGCACGGCCGGCACAAGCCATCACTACACCTCAGACACGCACCCCTCTTCAGACACCTTATGAAACCGCCTAAGACCCCTCTCTTCTCTCACACTTTAGCAGAGTTCCAAATCGTCATACGGTACCACTCTTCCTACCCGATCTGCCACTGTTTATGCTGATTGCTACTGTCACCATTCTATCGTCCCTTACTTCCTACCCTGTCTTAACCCTGTTCTGTTTGACTCGTGTTTTACTGTTTATTGTTTGTTGTTACTGTTTACTGTTTATTTCTCTGCCCCCGTAAAGCACTTCACTTGAGTATGAAACGCTGCTATGCTTAATGGACAATGTAACTTCCGCTACCCCACAATTCGATCTCGCCACGCCAACCAATATACACTTTCTACAGCCCCTTCGGATGCCCAGAGTCCAACAGCCAACACCAATTGGGCAACACCAAGTATATACACTGCGGACACGAACATCCACAATTCCAGAATAGCCTAGATAGCAGTTGCCCTTATGTTTCTCTTTTGGGGGTCAACGTCCATGCGCACCGCAAGACGATCGCCAGACGACCCCCTCCCCAAAGTCCCAGGGTCAGCGAGCCCCTCCGGAACCTCTACAGCCTGGCCCACGCCTCCCGTGCTCCATTCCATCAATTCATTCATTCATTTATTCTATCCTAATTGTCAATAAACCACTTAACCTCCCCAATGGTGTGTTTCTTCCGACTAGTGAAATGGCGTTGGAACAACAGATGTTCAGGAGGCGGAGAAACACACATTGACCCTACCCTTCACGCCATTCTCCGCCCCACACCAATTTACCTAACTCTATTTATACCCGCCCAATACCACCC
Organism: Benthosema pterotum; assembly: GCA_039105355.1. Classification (NCBI taxonomy): domain Eukaryota; kingdom Metazoa; phylum Chordata; class Actinopteri; order Myctophiformes; family Myctophidae; genus Benthosema; species Benthosema pterotum. Next base: position 47,771,976 of record CM076982.1, on the reverse strand, counting down.
AGAAACCTTCGCGGTTAGCCTGCCACGCAGCACTGCACACAAGCCACAGACCTACAGGCTTTCGAATCCCACCTCCACCCCTTTCACCTCCACGGTTCATTCCTCTCCCTGCTCCCTCTAACACTACATCTCTCATCCCCTTCATAAGGCAAACAATTAAAACAACCTCTTCTCTCTCCCATATCTCAGGTTCCTGCTGGGGGGTCAACGTCCATGCGCACCGCAAGACGATCGCCAGACGACCCCCTCCCCAAAGTCCCAGGGTCAGCGAGCCCCTCCGGAACCTCTACAGCCTGGCCGACGCCTCCCGTGCTCCATTCCATTCATTCATTCATCTATTCTATCCTAATTGTCAATAAACCACTTAAACTTCCCAATGGTGTTTCTTCCGACTAGTGAACAAACAGAATAAAACTCTATTTACCTCAGAGTCTGCAGTACAGATCCACACAGAATAAAACTCTATTTACCTCAGAGTCTGCAGTACAGATCCACACAGAATAAAAATCTATTTACCACAGAGTCTGCAGTACAGATCCACACAGAATAAAACTCTCTTTACCTGAGGGTCTCCAGGTGACAATGTGGACTCTTTACTCCGGCACATAGAAACTCAATTCCAGAATCCTGCAGGTTGTTCAAAGTCAAGTCTAATTCTCTCAACAGGGAAGGATTGGAGCTGAGAGCCGAGGCCAGAACTTCACAGCTTCTCTCTGACAACCAGCAGTGAATCAGTCTAAATGAAAACAAATAACACCATATTTTGATTGTCTGCTATGTGAAGCAAAATATTGTAGCCCCTCACATCCCCAACTTACAGAAGTTATACTATGGACATGTCTACTGTATATATTGTTAAACTACTGCATTCATATTCCTTCCTGATAGTGGACACGTGTACGTACACACGTGTTCGTACACACTACTGGCTGTCATGCACAGCCAGTAGTAGACGCATTGGATAGTTTATCTTAGTGAAGAGTCCTTGATTTTTGTCAGCAAAACAGGATGATGTTAAACGCAGTCTATAAATCTATGCTCTTACTAGGAGAGAACTGCTATTTTGCTATTATATCTATAGTGGGCAAGTTGCCCACCTCTCTTTTGTGTTTACTTTTTTTTCAATACTTTTTCATAATGTTTCCAGCATACATGTGACTAGCTTTTATTCATTTCTAGAGTTTTAAGGGGGTAAGTTAATGTGGTTTAACAGTTTATTCATTAGTGACCACCCCCCCCCCCCCTCCCCATGCTTCTCTCCACGAGGAGAGACGGGTAGTGAGACCCCGTCATCCTCTCTACTCTGTGTAAGTACACAAGTGAGAGAGATGATGAATGTGAATTAATCTGACCTTAAAGTCTCCAGTCTACAATGTGGACTCTTCAATGCAGCCTCCAGTGGATTCAGGTCCCGGTACTTCAGGTTGTTAGAACTTAAGTCCAGGTGTCGTAGATGAGACGGATTGGAGCTCAGAGCTGAAGCCACAACTTCAATGTGTTTCTTTTGGAGGTTACAGCCAGCAAGTCTGTAATTACAGATTAAATGGAAAATCACAGATGATCAAAAAGCTTTCAATGTCAAGCAGGCTCCCTGTAGTGCTGTGTGTGTGTGTGTGTGTGTGTGTGTGTGTGTGTGTGTGTGTGTGTGTGTGTGTGTGTGTGTGTGTGTGTGTGTGTGTGTGTGTGTGTGTGTGTGTGTGTGTGTCCTAGGATCGCTCCGTTCCCAAGTTCAGGAACTGCTGTAAATCTCTTGAGTTTGGCTCTCTACTGTGTTCTGTACACAAGCAAGTGAGAAGATGAATAGACGTGTGAGAGTTAAAAGTTTCTTCACTAGTGTGCCCACGTTGTAGAAGCTCTGTGCAGATCCCTGTGAATGTGTCATTTGAATATGTGTGGTTCCTGGGTGTATTTTATGTTGTATTCTACATAGGTCTACCATGCGCTGCCTGCCTGTACTCCTCTATGGACAGCAATGCAGACTCTCTAGTATAATCCAGTCCAGTGTATTTTATGTTGTATTCTACATAGGTCTACCATGCGCTGCCTGCCTGTACTCCTCTATGGACAGCAATGCAGACTCTCTAGTATAATCCAGTCCAGTGTATTTTATGTTGTATTCTACATAGGTCTACCATGCGCTGCCTGCCTGTACTCCTCTATGGACAGCAATGCAGACTCTCTAGTATAATCCAGTCCAGAGAGGTCAATGGTGGCTGCAGATCAACAGCTAGGCTGCATGGAGAGGAGCATATGTTCCTGGTTTAACTCCATGCTTCTCTGTGCTATGCACAGGTGGAGGCCAGCGCTGTGACAACCTGGATAGTTTGAAGCACAAAGTTTTACCCACCATGGAAAACCTGTATGATATTATAAATCTCTATATAGAGGTTACCTTTAGTGTTACATGTCAGAGGCGTTACATGTTTTTAATACAGTGTATAGGGCGTTTTCATACAGGCAGTAATAAAACGTGCCTCAAGTAAATTTTCAACAGGACCTGAATTTGTGCTGAGAACATGACACACGATAAAGCAAGGGTGTGATGCGATGTGTCATCTAACAATGTCCTGTGTTGTTTGTTGCATGGATGCTCCTTTTGTGCACATGCCAACGTCTCAGTATAGACCTAAATTATTATTGATTATGGCCCAGTCATCAGGTGAGAGGCACAGTGGCATCTCTGTGATAATGTGGGCATTTATCACTCCCTGTCTGTAATGTCCTTATATGTTATTTCTATATACAGAGGTGGAGTAAAGGGTTAATGGTTTGCTCCCATTGAGTTAGTCAGTCGACACAAATGGTGTCTCTGGGCTATAAGTGATGAGTCTTATACATGCACACTGTATATTATATTTTATTATTGACAGTTTTATTAATGTCAGTCGTCACTGACTGGCTGGTTTACTTAATGATGTACTGGTGATGTAATTATAAGTATTGACATGAGAATTTTTCCTGGAGGAGTCAGGGAAACTTGCACAATGCTCGCTCTGCTAGCGCACAAGTAGGCCATGGCCTACTTGGGTGCAATACACAAGTTGGCACTCAGAGGGCAGCTCTAGTTGTGAATTAATCTGACAGCCAGCAAGTCTGTAATTACTAGGGATGTGAAAAAAGTCGGAAATCGACTCGATTGTCGACACGTGCTCACGGCGACACAAAAAAGTACAAGTCAACAAATTGCCGTTTTTTTTATATTAATTTAATTATATTAATGATTTTTATTTTGTATTCTTTGTAATTTCTTGTTCAAAATCTTATAATGTTACTGTTTTCAAGGGAAGATAATTGCTTATTTCGGGTTTTACTATCACTGTATCGAGGACATGCTTGTGCAGCGTCCTCCTCCTCCTTGATCACTTATTTGCTTACTTTTTGGACTCACGGCACAAACACCTAAAGTTCACCACTGACGAGATGAGAGCAGCCTTTTGTGAACATGTCATTGATCTCTTGTCAAATCTCGAGCTCCAAAGCAATTCTTTGGAGCGGGACGTGCGCTCAAACTTGAAAAGGGCGGGGGGGTGGCCAGGTGAAAGGTTCGTCCGCCAGCTACACCCCCCCCCCCCCCCCCCCAGTGCACAGCATTTTATCCGGCTCTGCAAACGCGACCCAAAAAAAGAAGAAAGAAAGCAAGAAAGAAGCCGATCACGGACGCTCTTTCCCCTCCCTCGACCGTCGCTTTATGGATTATATCTTTGATAAAATAAAACTGCAAAAGGTACACAGTGACAGTAGCCTAATTTAACATCGATTCTCTCAGAACACATGCACACGGCTGCGTTGTGCGCCGTACCAGGGCATCATTTTGCGTTGGGTCTCGCGGGCGCCGCCGCGGGCTAAATAAATAAATAAATAAATAATAATAATTCTTTTTAAAAAAATCGACAAAATGTCGACATTGGGCCTCGACATGTCGAAATTCCAAATATGTGTCGATTGGGAATGGAGCTCCATTCTGAAACCCCACCATTTCGAAACACCACTATTCAGAAATGTTTTTTTTTTTTTTTTTCTCCGGAAAGGGGATGCTTAAAAAACATCACCATTCCGAAATTTTGAATTTGGGCGAGAAACGATACTCTCCCTCTACTGCATGTGAGAGGGGGAAAAAACTTTCAAAGTGACGCTCTGTTTAATGTGCAGCTGCGAGTGCATTCCGCTTATTGGAAATAGGCCAAAATTGCTGATTTTAAATTTTAGGCTACTTTAATATATTTAGGCTACTTTATTATATTAATATTAATAAATTAATATAAGGATTAAAGCAACGGAACCATGGATATCTCATGCGTAAAGCGTATCCTTCTCAACCTTGCGGCCCGCATGTGGATAAAGACACTAAAAAAGTTTGAGAACCGCGGCCTACCAAATTATATAGACAATAAAATAAATGAGAATAAATCGAAAACAATCCGGCTAGTTAGTCTGTATATTTCTACTGTAAGGAGCAGCAGCAGCACCAACGCTTGCTCTGGCAAGCTGCGCAGCAGCAGCAATGAACATATACTGTAGCACCATATGCAACATCGTTCCCTGCACTCATAATCCGTAGTGTATGCCTAAAGTACGTGCACAGTGCAGGAGCTGAGGTCACAAATGGCCATATCTGGACCTGGACGAACCGTTGACCGTGTTAAAACTCACCCACAGGGGATGAAAGCATCTTCCTCCTTGGCAATGTGTACATCTCGATAGTTGGATTAAGTAGGCTAAATAAATAAATTCGATATTCGCATTGACCATGGAAAAGGACACCAATAACAGCCTATTTAATAGCCTGCCTACTGCTGGCGCTGATTGTTTGATAGCCTACCAACTTTATTGAGAGTTTGCAACTTTACAAAATAGCTCCAAAGCACAGCCCATAGCGCAGCCCGCTGATTAAATGCCAATGCAGAATGGACGTGCCGCATGATTGGAGTGTGTGTGTGCATGTGTGTGTCCTCTTCTACCAGTAGCTATACAAACTTACAAAGTACTGTATGCGTGAGATCTTAAAACTCACAACGAGAGGATTCTCAAAGCATTGTGAAATTGAGCGTGCATTTGGATATTGAATAGGCTAGTGCGCAACACTGCGGGACAACTTGTTATACAGATTGATTTCACCTGCTTTATGGAGAAAAGATCGGCAGCCACTTAACAGGAGAAATTGTACGTACAAAGGTATGGATAAGATGAATATCCTTATATATAAAGGTATTTAGGCTATCCCACCTGGGCCTGGGGTCTCATAAGGCAAACCTGTTTTAACTTAGTTAGGCTACACAATGGCCTTTGCGGTGGCATCCCGGCTGCTTGCATAGCAATAATTTAATTGATACAACATGCTGAGGTCTGGGTAGCAGTTAGCCTGGCTCAGCCCTGAATCAGCACCTTAAAAATACTACCTTATTTTTTCTTTGTGATTCAAGGACTGGCTTCCTTGCCTTTGGGGCCGTTTGTCGGTTGGAAATCCATGCTCAGCACCTGATTGGCCAACAGCTCTGTCACTCACTTCGTTTCACTTTATTATTCTTTAAAGAAGCGTCAGGCTTTAGGTTTTATAAACATCATCATCCGACATATTTTACTGCTAGTAACGCTCGTCGGCTGTGTTTGTTTAGTTAGCGACGTCATTATTATGCTAATGCTAATGCATTAGCATAATAATGACAACAACGTCGTCTGCTTTCCCAATATTGATATGGGTTGGTATGAACCAATCACCGTGAAGACTGCTGCTTTGATCACGCCCATCCCAGAAACTGCTGTAGTAGAGAGGGACTTCAGTCTGAATAATGAAGTGAAACGGAATGACAATTCAGACTGAAGTCAGGCTAGGTAGCAGTCACTCGGACAAATGTAGCCTAATAAGAATCTGATCATCATAAGGTGTGAATATTCTATATTTGAACATTATTATATAGGAGTGCCATGAGAAGAAAAAAAATGGAGGTCTATTATACTATTTGAGTCACAGATGCAGGGACCTCATTTCACAGCGCAGATGACCAGTGTTGGGTATCGTTACTTTATAAACTAACGACGTTAGGTTATTGGACTACTGCGCCCTAAAACTAATCTCGTTAAGTTACAAGTTACTTTCTATAAAAAGTAACGTAATAGATTATTTTCCGTCATTTTCCGTTCCTGAACACAATTAAAATACTCCTTTTCTCTTTGTTTTTAACGTATGCACAATTTAGTTGCATTGTATTACCAGTGCATGAGTCGCACTCCACGTTGCGCACATGAACCACCACCACCACCGACAAGGACAACAACAACTGTACTGACACCATGTCACCCACTATGAACTAGGTTGCTACAAAGTAGGCTATGTCAGATTACAGTAGGCCTACAGACAATATTATGTTGTACGCGGTACAACCAGTCAGAGATGATGCCCTCTCCATGCTGCACGGCGGCAACAACAACAACCAGCTCCTGCAGGCTTCTCTTCCCATCGTAACCCAGCCTATGAACTAGACAGTAGTCTATATAAGACAAGGCACGGCGGCCAAACAATGAATTAAACATTACTCACCTAATAACGCAGCCAGAGGATGTACTATGCTTTGTGTTAATCCAACAGTGTACGGCGCCATTGTTTACAACTTCAGCAAGTCGTGCCTAGAGCAGCTGCTTCACTACGCAAGCAGCCAGCGGACTTCCTCTTTCTTCCTTTTCAAAACAAAAGATTCATACTAGAGTATAACTAGACACTAGCTAGACAGTAGGTTTACTTTTATTTCTTAGGCGAACTTACAGGATGTGCAGACAGAAAATGTAAACTACGCACATCACTCACAGAAGTAAGGATGCGCAGTCGGCTTATTCTACACTAACAGAAGGAGGAATATAGGCTACAACACCGGGCAGTCTCATCTCAAGAAAATGAATTGAGACGAACTATAGTAACGAGTTACTTTTTTGGAAATGTAACTAAGTAACTAACTACTAAATTGCAAAAATAACTCGTTAGGTTACTCCGTTACTAGCCTCGACACCCAGGCTTTCATTTTCATTCGCGTTGCGCGAAAACGGAAAGCCTGGACTAACGCACGTTGGAAAGTGGCCTTGAGGGGGGAGTAAACCTTCCGGGGTGGGCGTCGCTCTAAATGATGTGACGTAGAACAGCAGTGGACGGGAGGGGGAGGGGCCGGAGATGACGACACGTTAGTGAGATCAAATCAGAGCGCAGCACTTCCGCCGTGTGGATCCCACGACACCCCCACCCCCCAAGGCCAAAATCATTGAGGGCTAGACCTCGTTACTCCGTTACTAATGAAACTAATCTGATTACGTAACGTCGTTATTGATAACGGCGTTATCCTCATCTCTGCAGATGACACAGACATTCATTAAACATAGTAGGCTAGTTCTATTTTATTAAGAGTGGTGGGGAGATAGCAGTGCACGCTACAGCCTTGAAATGAAATGGTGGTCCGTGGCTAAAATGCAGAAAAAAATAGTGGGCCCTGGTAACTGTGTTAGTGCGTTGCGCCCTCCCTCATTGCGTTTTAGCCACCACTCAGATCCTGCAAAGCATTGTGGGAAATCGAGGACCTGGCCCATATGTCTATCTATCACCAGCGTTCACACATGTATCGCCATGTGGCCATACATGTGTGAACGCAGCATAAGTCAGTCTCTCTCTCTCTCTCTCTCTCTCTCTCTCTCTCTCTCTCTCTCTCTCTCTCTCTCTCTCTCTGTAACTGGGCGCCCTGCTTTTCTCCCATATTAAATCAACAAATATACATATACATAAGGTGTGAATATTCTACATTTGAACCTTATTATAGCCAGTTTATATTGTCACCCCAATATTAACAAGGGGAAAAAACAATTCCAATTCTAACAATTTTAATTCTCCAAATAATACCTATTTATTCAGCATTTGAGCTACAGACCAGGTACCATCTTTAGCCTCTCGCAGAGCAGAGGACAGAGAAATTAGACTAACAGATATTCATTCAACAAAATAGTAGCTTAGCCTATTTTATTAAGAGCGTGGAGAGGGAGAGGGAGCAGGGGAGCAGTGCCGCGCGGCGCGCTACGGCCTTTAAATGAAATGCGAACCACTATATTCGAGAGAGAGAGGGAGAGAGAGAGATTAGCCTAGCAACGGCTAGATTAACATTTGTTTATAAGGGTCATAACAACAACACATAGGCCGTATTCGGAATAGCAGGTTGTTATCAAAAAAATGAAACCCCGCCATTCCGAATAATGAAAGTCAATCTTCGGAATGGCAGGGTTTCTGAATGGCGGGGTGTAACCGTCCCAATTAACATCCCTAGTAATTACAGATTAAATGGAAAAATCAGAGAGAAAAACACTGTCAGGGTCTCTGTGTTCTGCTTATTAGCACCGTGGTCGCTCCCTCTGCTCAGGCAAAAGTGGGTAATGGCCTACTTGTGCACAATATGGAAGTTGGCACTACTGAGTGCAGATGAAGCTTGGACTGGTTTCGGTTATACTGGGTTGATCCAGTTTTATCTTGAAAACTGATTTAACCTATTTTTAATTCCTTGTTTGCCAGCAGAAGCTTCAAGCACGGTGAAAGCACTCACAAGATTGACAGCTGCTAGGCAGTGATGGCTATAATAGACTCCGATCACACCTTTAAGTTTGACTCTGACTCTGGTGAGCCATAAGAGAGATAGAACAAGTCAAACTTAAGGGTATGAACGGTACATTCTATGGCCAGCAGCAGACCCACACACAGAGGAGGTGTCAAGTTTCAGAGCTGGGGCACAGTGTTTGGACCCAATAAAGTTCCAAGAATAACTAAGAGTGTTCACTAAGAGTGACGGCAATGGGAAATGGCAGGGTGGCAGAAAACTTGATTGTAACAAAGACAAAATCAACGGTGAGAGATTTTGGCTTTCGAAAAAGATGGGAATGGTGGGCCAAAATATTTAAACCATCCACCATGCAAGCACTGTCTTAAAAAGGTCTAAGCTTCAGGAGGTAATACGACAAAGCTCCATGCTCACCTCCATAAAAACATGTTTCTGTTGCTGCTGCTATGGGTCCCTAGTTGTGAATTAATGAAGTTGTGTTCAATGCAGGTTCAGGAGTGGAGACCACCCACTGTTCAACTTAATCACTGCCCCTCTCTTATCTCCTGAACAAGTTCAGCCAATCACTCCCATTCTCTATCTCCTGATCAAGTCCAGCCATGTAACATTCCCACAGTATAAATACACCTCCTATCTAATCTCTATACATGTTTGGTACTGCTTCGCTCTGTCAAAATCCCCTCCTTCTCCCCAACTAACTACCATCATTTTCGCTTTTGCTCCTCTAATGTTTTTCTCTCTCCTTCTCCTCCCGAGGGAGGCAGTGTCAGAGCCCAAGTGACAGAACGCTCCCGGACCGAGCATGGCGTTGGTCGCGACTGAACACTCCTGGGTCGAGCACGGCGGTCGTCAGCCTTCCAACAATACACTCCCACCCTGAGTCTCACCCTCCTCTGCCTCCTCATCATACACCTACATCTCACTGTGCAATAAATACTCATAAACTTGAACAGTTGGTGTGGTCTCTTACTAGTGAAATCTGACCTTAAAGTCTCCAGTCTACAATGTGGACTCTTCAATGCAGCCCCCAGTGGATTCAGGTCCAGTTTCTTCAGGTTGTTATGACTTAAGTCCAGGTGCCGTAGATGAGACGGATTGGAGCTCAGAGCTGAAGCCACAACTTCAATGTCTTCCTGTCGGAGTCCACAGCCAACAAGTCTGTAATTACAGATTAAATGATGTGATGGATTACATAATTGATATAATATTCTCACATTTAGATATGAGGGAGAAAGGTTGTACGACAATTGAAATGCAAATGTCCCATTAGTGGTAGTGTGAAGATCGTGCTTTGAGGATTAGTGGGGGAGGAGGGTGACGACGGTCCATATGACCGCAATGTCCCGTCTTGGAAGGTATAATCGCTTCTAAATTCATATTTATGGTCGTCCTGACCATCACAGGCAGAGAAAATCCACTTCAAAATCTCAAAAAACGGTCCTCACAACCGCTAGTCTTTCTAGTGTTAAATGGGTCCTTGTAGTGCTGCTTATTGTGTGTGTGTGTGTGTGTGTGTGTGTGTGTGTGTGTGTGTGTGCGTGTGCGTGTGCGTGTGTGTGTGTGCGTGTGTGCGTGTGTGTGCGTATAGATTTTTTTTAATTGCAAATAAAATCCATTCCTAAAAATATTTTTAATACTTACTTAATAATACTACTAGTGGGTTGATCCTCAATCACATCTGAAATAACCAGTCCTTGTCATTTCTTTATGGACAGTTTAGCTGCAGTACCACAATGTCCTGAGGTGGTGGGGGCGCTGATATGCACATTATTTTATACTTGAGTCCTTACTGTATAGTAGTGATTCTAAATAAAACCAGGCCTGTTTCCATTCCATATCAGCTTAGGAAAAATAATGGTGGACATTGTAAGCAAAGTGTAAATGCAAATTTGGAACTGAAGACTAAAGGAGAGGTGGAATTATACAATGTAGGATGAACTGCTGACATCATTATGACGCCAAAATCAGACAAGCTGTTCCTGAGAGCAACTTCTATTAAATTCCTGTTTACCAAATGAAAGGAAGCTCCAAGTGTGGTCACAGCGCGACTATTTTCGCTCTTTGTTTTTTTGTCATTGGTGTAGAATTTTTCACATAGCCGCAGGCTAAACTGCGCTGCCGTGTATAAACCATAAACAGCAGCGGATCTTTCTCTCTCTCTCTGTGTGTGTGTGTGTGTGTGTGTGTGTGTGTGTGTGTGTGTGTGTGTGTGTGTGTGTGTGTGTGTGTGTGTGTGTGTGTTTGCATGCGCCTGCTGTCCTCGTTATAAACTACAGTGCCCACTGTTCCATATTGCACATGTCCAGGACGCATTACGCGTTGGAAGGGAACATACCTGATGATTGAAAGATGTAATGTCACAACATAGCTCTGTTTTGCAACACTTCCAATATGTGCATTTGTCTCAAGTACTGAAAAAAAAACTTTAGCGCTGTGTCTGCAAGAACAACTGTACAGGTGGAATCAATCATAGCCCATTAAATGATGGGCTATGATCATCATTTAATGGGGTATGATAAAGTTTACATGCATGGCTGTGCATAATACAGGACTATACCTTACAGCCAGGGCTTGAAAACCAAATTATTCTTCAGGAACGGTTCAAAACCGGTTTGGGTAGATCTATATTTAACGTTTTCTTTCTTGCAATCATTCCAGCACCAAAATATAGTTCCCGAACCGGTTCGGAACAAAAAAATAACGTTGTTTTTATGGTAATGTTTGGAGGATACATGCCAAGTTGTTTTCAAACATCAAGCGCACGTGGCTGTTGGGGCACGCTGGACTATTGATTTTCATCCACATTATTACCCTGCCACAGGAGCAGAGTGTGTGCACTGCAGCAGCCACTGAGCGTTCATTAAACTTTGGTCAAATAACTATCTCTATGTATTTAAGCCTATAGTTTTATTTTATGGATGTCAGTAAGGCCATTGTGCTGTCTCTGTCTGTCTGTCTGCATCACGACGGCACCCGCAGCGCACATGCATGGCTATATGGCGATTAAGCATGTCGCTGTTTATGATGGACTCACCACAGGGCTATTTGGTCATTTCGAGCTCAGTTCCTGAACCCTCAATGTCGCAACTACAGTAGATGGCTCTGCCTGCACTGGCCAATCACACAGTGTCTTGTGGAAAGAGTGCACCCATGTGTCCACAAGACATGGTGTGATTGGCCAGTGGGGGCAGAGCCATCTAGTTGCGACATTGAGGGGTCAGAAACTGAGCACTCGAACTGCTATTCATGCAGCCTGAATGGGGACAATTGAAGTTGAAAATACATTGTTTACAACGTAGAGGAGACGCCATTGGACTGGCCCAATGAAGTGAACGGAGTTGGCGAAATTCTATGTATAGTAAGGGAGCCCCAGTTGTGGTGCGCAAAAGCGTTCCCCAGCCTGTGATTAACCGCGCCATGTGCTGGCGCGCATGCGCACCATCTGTGTGAAGTCCTGTATATAGAGGAGGCGCCAATGAAGTGGCCTCATAAAGTGAACGGGTCGATGTGTGTATGTGACTCTCTTAGTCTTGTCTGTCACTGAGGAGGAGCAGCCAAGCAAGCACAGTACAGGCAGCAAATGGCGGCACAGAGAGAAAGAATAATGATGAAAAGCCAGGGTTTTATCTCGGGTGCGCCAAGTGAGCAACACTGTGAAGAATGTACCTAACACCACTATGCTCTGCTCTGCCCGTGTTCTGGAATAGAGTCTACAGGGGTGTGCATACATACCAGGAGACATCAAACAGGGCTTCAGATCCTGCCCTTTTATTTGTCTAAAATACTAAAGACTGGTTTTATTCTTTTGGACTAATATGCTTTTGACTGTACCATGTAGCATTTTCTTGTTTCTTGTTGTTGTTGTTTCTTGTAGTATTGTCTAATTAATAAAAATGAAATCATTTCTTAGCACCAACAGGATCATCACATATAAAGAGAGACAAAGTTTTACTACATATCAGGCTGCAATATTTGATGCTATAATTGTATATTCGTATTATGAATCATTAAACATTGGTGTTTTAAAGGGAATATTTGACTGTGATTTTTGGCAAATATTTGCCGTCCATAATGTGAAGTAGATTTAATAGATGCATTCTATAGATTGTTTCTGTTCTAGTGTGTTTTCTATTCATACAACTACTAACCTTGCTGTTGTGCAGTTCCTCACAGCTGGGACCAGTCTCTGTCGCCCCTCCTTTGATGTGTTGTATTTCTTCAGGTCCAACACCCCCAGAGACTCATCTGATATCTGCAGCATTTTGACCAGAGCTGAACACTGGCTCTCAGAGAGTTCCTTTCCTGACTCCAGGAGCTGTTGGATCCCCTGGCTTACTGAGAGGGCCTTCATCTCCACCAAGCATTGGAAGATGTTGATGCATCTTTCAGGAGAGCCACTGCAGGGATCCATCTCCTTCAGGTTGGCAATGGCTTTCTGGATCTCCTCTGCACTGTTCTCTGTCTGATCCAGCAGACCTCCTAACAGCTTCTGGTTGTCCTCCAGTGCGAGACCATGAAGGAAGCGGACAAAGAGATCCAGGTGACCACTCTTACTCTTCAGAGCTTTCTTCATAGCAGCCTTCAGGAAGTCAGACAGGGAGCAGTCACTCTTGAAATCATCATCTTCTAGGAATGCCTTCAGGACCTCCATGTTCTTCTTTGTAAAACACTCAAACAGGTAGGCTGCAGACACAAACTCCTGGATGCTCAGATGGACAAAACAGTAAATGGTTTCCTGGAAGAATTTACTGTCTGGTCTGAAGATCTCTGTGCACAGTCCTGAGTCAACTGGGCCTTCTTTGATGTCAATTTGACATCTCTCCAGGTCTTCTTGGTAGAAAATGATGTTGCCTTTCTGCAGATGTTCAAACGCCAGCCGGCCAAGCTTCAGGAGAAGTGCTTTATCAGCCTCTGTGAGCTTCTGATGTTTCCCACCATGCCTCGACCACTTCCTCTTCATTTGAACAAACAGGAAGCGGCAGTATATCCCCGCCAGGGTCTTGGGGAGCTTTCCTTTGTCATCCATCTGCAACATGTCTTGCAGAACAGTAACGATGATCCAACAGTAGACTGGGGTTTCACACATGATGTGGAGTTCCTTTGATGCTTTGATGTGTGAGATGATTCTGTCAGCCTGCTTCTCATCTCTGCATCTCTCATCTCTGCATCTCTTCTGGATGTACTTCACCATGGCGTCATCAGTGAACCCTCTCACCTCCGTCATCAAGTCTACCAAGCCATCAGGGATCTGTTTGGCTGCTGCAGGCCGTGTGGTTATCCAGAGGTGAGCAGGGGGAAGCAGGTTCCCTTTGATGAGGTTGACCAGTAGAACTTCCAGAGGGACAGCCTTGGTCAAATCATCTTGGTCATCCTCAATTTCAAAGTCCAGGTTCAAGTGACACTCATCGTAACCTTCTAGAACAAACATAACTTTGAAAGGACTCTGGTCGTAGTTGGTGATCCCTGACTTCTGCATCTCATTGAAGATGTAATCAAGAGCTTCTTTTGGAATGCATTTGGCTGCGTGATTGCATTTGTGGATTAGCTGTGCCAAACTAAACTCTCGCCCCTTGAGCAAATTAAGCTGGCGGAATGGGAGCACGAATAAGAGATGGGGATCTTGATATTTTTTCCTCGCCCAGTCAGAGAGAAACTTGTGTACAAGAAAGGTTTTCCCAACTCCTGCGTCGCCAGTGGACAGCACTGTTCTTATGGGTTCGTCTGGTCGAGAAGGGTGTTTGTAGATTTCACTGAGTTGGACATCCTGGCCTGCTTTCTTCCTCTCCATTGGTGTGACCACAGGTTTACTGCTTGAGTTCGTTTCATCAATATGTGTGACTATGAGACGCGAGTAAGATTCTTTAAAATCCTTCTTGTCCTCCCTTGACACTGCCTCTTTAGGTAAACACGAGAATGGTTCCCTAACATTTGTTCTGAGCATGTCTTGATAGTGGGTAATAGGATAGTCACCGGTTCGTGTTTTCACCAGGACAGCTGTAAGGAACATAGCAATTCAGATAGATATTGAGAGAAATTAGGAGATAGGCATATTTTGATTACATAACAGAATAATAATAATTTAAAAAAAAGATCAGATTTACTGTAGCTACAAACACAACTCAAATGGTAGCTTAGGCAATGGTTTAAGCTACTGTATACCCGTTAGTACAAATCAACAAATGTTTTAGGCAGTGGGTGCTCACTGCTCAGCTATAAATTCAACATTAAAAAAATCTCCAAACCAACACTGCAAAATAAAAGGTGCAAGACAATACGCAGTCTATCATCCATAAGTACAGTGACGTGATGTTGGGATGGCTGAACGATGCATGTACTGTAGATGTTCTTTATATATATATATATATATATATATATATATATATATATATATATATATATATATATATATATATATATATATATATATATATACTGTATATATATATATATATATATATATATATATATATATATATATATATATATATATATATATATATATACATTTTATCGCACGATTTTGCAACCCATTTTTGAAGTGCTGCAAAGCACTTCCCTTAAACGGTTTACAAGCTGCCGTGTGTCCGTCCGTCCCTGCCTGCCTGCGTGTGTGTGGAGTCAGGCGGCATGTTGCCACGTCCAGAGAAACAAGCACAATGGGACGTTCAGGCGGCATGTTGCCACGTCCACAGAAACAAGCACAATGGGACGTTCCCATTCAGACTCCATGCAGGCAGGGACAGACACAGGCACAGACACAGACACAGGCACGGCGCAGCACTTCATTTCACACGGGTGTGATTTTTTCACCCAGTGCCAATTCCTAATGTGTTCCTGGGCTCTACACACCCTCCACCAACCTGAGGAGGCAGCGGACTGGCCTCATGCTTCCTTCAATGCATGAGGAGTCCAAGCTGCCTTCTTTTCACCTGACAGGGGGGAGTTTCCCTGGTTGGACGTAGCGTTGTGGAAGGAACACGTTATTCCAACCAGTTCCAGTCCCCTCCATCAGGCGCCCCGGCTGGCCAGGGGGAGGCAGTTTAGAGTCCAGGATTACAGCATGTTTTTGTGAGGGTATCTACCCTAGGGGACACGGGGAGAACATGCAAACTCCACACAGAAAGGCCCTTTCACCAGCCCTGCCTCGGGTATGGGCACTGATGACACGGAGGAGCAGACACGCCGCCAGCACCCACAGCAGCCCCCCCCCCGGCGGGAATCTAACCCAGGACCTTCTAGCTGTGCATTAACTACTGTTCCACCGTGCCCCCGGTACTGTAGATGTTCTAAAACAACTCACAAAGTGTCTATGCATTGTTTCATCTGCCTGTGTGAACGCACCATAAGTGTAATGTCCAATAATAAACATTTTAAACGGCACTAACCTTGGCTGGATGCAGATGATCCTTTGGGTTGTGATGGAGGAGAAGGCTGAGGGCATCCCCTGTGAGATGTAAGAATGTTACACTAAATGAATTATATATAAATCTACAGGTTCACATTAATGTTGGATAAACAGACATTCATATTGCATTATATAACTTCATAAAGGAAGAATATGGAGAAAAAAAAACATTTTTCATAACAAAATGTAAGTTGTAGGATGAAATGAAAATGATGAGCTTACTAAAATGCCAGGTCTTGTACAATGTTTGGCCAAAAAATGACTGAATTACCGTATTGCCCTGAATATAAGACAGCCCTGGTTATAAGACAACCCCCGTTTTTCAAGGCTCAATTGTGTAAAAACAACATTGAATGTCAGATAATATAGTCCCCAAATATAAGACGTCTCAATTTTTTAGGATATTTCCATTGGAAAAAAAAACACACTGTCTTTTATTCAGGCCAATAGGGTAGACATACTTACAGTTCATGTAGAAGACACTCCTCGTACTCCTGTAGAGCCTTGTAGAAAATGTCTTTTCTCTTTTTGGAGGTAAGAAATTCGTAGAGTTCCCTCATCTTGTCCTCGTTGATGGGCTTAGACATCACGCTGTTGTAGCTCTCCTGGTTGATGGCTCGCTCCTCAAGAAGAATGTCCAGGATGGACTTGACATTCTTCACTTTCTCGATCAGGACTCGTCGGTGTTGATCAACGAAGCGCTCCACTGAAGCAACGTGAAATAAATATTGAGTTGTGGGTGAGACGGTGTGGGCGAAACATGTTTAAGCATCATGTTTCTGAACATAAAGGCATTATTGCAATTGTAGTCACAGAAGGTTTTCAAGCTGCCTCATGCTACAAAAACAGGAAATACACTGTAGGCTCCTGACTGATATGGGCCTCATGACATCACAGCCTGGCAAAGCTAGTTACTTTAGTGGCAGCTCACCTTCAGGTTGCACTTTCCTTGTTGATGTAGCGGTCGTTGTTTCAGTGACTGTAGCTTCATGCTGGTCTGGTGTTTCACTGACTGTAGCTTCATGCTGGTCTGGTGTTTCACTGACTGTAGCTTCATGCTGGTCTGGTGTTGCAGTAGTTGTAGATCCATGCTGGTCTGGTGTTTCAGTAGCTGTAGATCCATGCTGGTCTGGGGTTACAACTAGTGTTGAGTCTGAATTTGAAAAGACAACAGACTTTTATAAGGGATGCATTTGGAAATGCAAACCATTAATGTGGCCAATTTGTTAAGTGCAGTGACTGGCACTGATCAACCCCAGCTCCAGGGTAGGGTCTCTCAGTGTGGGTACATCACACTGATCAACCCCAGCTCCAGGGTAGGGTCTCTCAGTGTGGGTACATCACACTGATCAACCCCAGCTCCAGGGTAGGGTCTCTCAGTGTGGGTACATCACTGATCAACCCCAGCTCCAGGGTAGAGTCTCTCAGTGTGGGTATATCACTGATCAACCCCAGCTCCAGGGTAGGGTCTCTCAGTGTGGGTACATCACTGATCAACCCCAGCTCCAGGGTAGGGTCTCTCAGTGAGGGTACATCACAGTGATCAACCCCAGCTCCAGGGTAGGGTCTCTCAGTGAGGGTATATCACTGATTAACCCCAGCTCCAGGGTAGGGTCTCTCAGTGTGGGTATATCACTGATCAACCCCAGCTCCAGGATAGGGTCTCTCAGTGTGTGCACTCATCACACCCAGTGTGTAGTTCACTGGATGTTCATGAACAACATGGATGTATCATGAACAACATGATACATGCACTGAATAAACAAATGACAACAGAGCACACCAGTGTGTTCAGGGAACGTTTCTTAACAAGTCCATGAACTTGAAGTACCTGACATTCGAACATTTGTATTTAAACATGTTCAGGCTGTGTCTGATGATAAAGTGATGAATGTTTTTATTTAAATCGAACATGTATTTGCAGCTCTAATATGTAAACAAGTGTTCCAAGCAATACTTTTTTCAGGTTTTGTCCTCTTCGGTTTCTGCATTGATTTGTACCTATCTTGGAATGGACCCGTTGCATGCTCTGTTAATTACATTTCCAATCAATCAATAAATCAATCAATCAATCAACGCTATTCCTACAAATACTTGACATGTCCTAATTGTGGCTACAGAAACCTGTTCCACTAGTATGTTAATCTAATGTAGGAATACTACATTAGTATTATGTGAATAGTGAATAGTATGAATATGCCAGACAGTTGAATGAGTTTATAACAGTTTCAGCTCACCTTCAGTTTTGGAAGCTCCAGTCGGTGTTGAAGGTGACGTTGATGGTACAGCAGCTGTTGCTTCATACTGGCCTGATGAATTTATTATCATGTGACAAAAGACAACACAGTGATAATCAGTGAAAAGTAAATAATTGTTCTTTACAAGCAGTATATCTGCGTGACAATTTAGTTATGCATACGCATACACATGTACAATACACAAACCTTTGTAGCTGTGTGGAAACCTCTCCATCACCAGATCATTCCTGTGGATGGTCTTCAGAACTTTGACCATGATCTGCTGAGCGTCGATGCAGGAGTATCTCTGCACCATCAGCTTGGCGATGGTCTTCCTCCCCGTCCTCCTCCTTCCCGTCCTCCTCCTTCCCTTTGGGATGGGGTCGAGGCCTTCGAGGACGTCAGGATGACGCAGGTGGAACTTGAACATCACAAACTCCGACTCGTTTAGCCTTTTCAGAGTTTTCAAGATGTGTTCCACCAGGGGATCCATGGCTGGTTCCTGGAGCAAAACAGATGACTGGCGAAATTACTTTTGTTATTAGGGCGTTTGAATTATACCATTTTTTATCAGATTAATCACAGCTTCGACATTAATCTAATCATGATTAATCACCATTCAAAAGAAGTCCAAAAATATGCCACGAGAATCTGGAAATCTGTTTATTTGTTTGGAAATCTGTTTTATTTGTTATATTTATCAAAATAGGTGATCTACAACCCCCCGATTCTTGTATATCCCTCGAGCTCTACTCGAGGCTCTGGCTCTGGTTACAGGGAGACACACAGCTATATGTTTCCGTAAAACTGTGCTCTACCCGTTTTTTTCAATGAAAATTGCTCAGTGTTGAGTCAGTGTACAGATGTGTTAATTGTTTTACATTTTTTATGAGGTTATTCAACAAAATTAATGAATTCCATTAAGTTGGTGTTTTCAATAGCATTACTTTTTAAGTTACAGTCTGAAATGTAAGGAAGTGTGTTTTTGAACCAGCGTCAGTGTCGTGTCTCTTCAGGCTATGGGACGTTACTATCCATATCATGATCCCAGTATTGGGCATGCCCACATAGTACATGGAGTGTGCACAGACAGACAGACAGACAGACATTTCTGCCTGGCTTACATAGTAGTCTGTAGTGATGCGCGGGCCGGCTTTTTTTCACAACCCGCTCCAGTCCGCGGCGCCAATTCTGCCAACCCGTCCACAGCAGCCCGCCTCGCAAAATTTTAATCAACGGCCCGCCCCAGCCCGCAGCCCGCAATTAAAAAAAAAAATGATATAATGATTAGCGCATGTTCTTGTGAGTACCCCAAGCTTTAAAATACTATAGCAGCTTTATAAATGATATTGTCATGGGCTGAATAAACAAGCATGTTGTTCAGAATGGTTCTTTAATGACAGCAAAATCGACAGTCTTGGCTCTAAATAGCATGATGAAGACGCATGGAAAATAAATAAAAGGCGGCTGATCGAAAGAAGGTGATCGAAAATGATAAAACAGAATAGCCTATATAACACAAAACAAATTAAACTCTGTATCAACAATTAAGACCTGTCGCGTATACAGTAATGGGTCATTTAAACATTTATGCAGCGATTATTTCGCATTGATTTATTAACAATGAACCATAGGCTACATTTAAAGTAGAGCATACAGAGATGATAGACGTCTTGCCATCTCTTTAATCAAAACAACCAGATCGCCACGCATTGGCACAGCATGTGAAGGGTCCCTCGTGTCGTGCGTAACAGCCGAGAACGCACATACGAAACCATACGGTTTAATACTCTATTAGCTGTGCGTCCAAGCCAGTCTCCATTGCGACGGCCGGCTGCGCAGAAAAAGAATGGAATCAAGGGCTCCAGGATTTAATCTATTTCTACGTGCTTCAAGTTCAAGCAGACAAGCTGAGCTGAATGCGCGCTCACTAGATGCTGGAATGCACAATGCATCTAGCAAGCACGAGAGGAGCGGGAATGTAAAGCGGTGAGGATGGCGTTATCCTGGCACTGTTCCACGGTGAAGTGAGGCTGTAGGTAGGCCTAATGCTGTACTAGGTCTGGTGTGTCCCACTCCATGAACATTCTCGTCTTCTCAATGCAAGTTCTGGTAGTAAAAACAACTGCCCGTCATCACTAATTACCTGTCAATTTAGGCTCATATTTTCGTCTATTTCAGGGGTTTTCAACAGGTGGTCTGAGGACCACCACTGAGAGGGTAATAAAAACAAAACGAGAGCATGTGATTTCTTTGTTTTATTTTTTCCATGTGCAGCGGGGTCAGCCCGCCCCGCCCGCGGGCTGATAATTACTTAAAAATCATGAACCCGTCTGCCCGCCCCCCACGGGGGTCCGCGGGACCCGCCGGGTTCGGGCCGGCCCGCGCATCACTAGTAGTCTGGTTTGTACCAGAGGCGTTGCTATGGAGACGCTAACAATGCGACTGCATGGGGGCCCAGAGGCACTGTGCTGTTGGTAAAATGTAGTTATACTGTATTGTCCTGAATATAAGACGACCCTGGTCATAAGACAACCCCCATTTCCATGACTCATTTGTGTAAAAAGTAAGGATGGCTTAACGGCTAATGATTAACTGATAAAATAAGAATAAAAGTGTGCGTGGCTGTCGGGGCACGCTGGACTATTCCAATTTCATCCACGTTATTATACTAGCCAGAGAAGCAGAGTGTGTTTACTGCAGCAGCCACTGAGCTTTCACTAAACTTTGGTCAAATAACTACCTTTGTGTGTATTTAAGCTTATAGTTTTATTTTATGGATGTTAGTAAGGCCATTGCGCTGTCTGTCTGTCTGTTTGCATCACGCCACACGCAGCTCACATGCATGGCTATATGGAGATTACGCACATGGCTCGTTCAATGATGGACAAACCACAGAGAGCTATTTGGTCATTTCTGCCGTCTATATTGTCGAGGAGCAACGCATGTAGAACATTAATCCACTCGTGTTACACAGAAGGGTGCTAGAAGCTTGAGTCTTTGGAGCAGGGCGTGCGTTCAAACTTGAAGATGTTTTTTCCCGCTTTCTGTCAGCTTTAGTTCAGGCCCGGATCTAACATTTCACAATTGCGTGGGTAGGCGAAAACTTTATGGGGCTGCTTCATTATAGTAAGGGCGTTTAGGGGGGGCATTACCAAGCAAGAAAGAAGGCGATCACAGACACTCTTTCCCCTCCCTTGCACCAAGTGATGGATTATATAATTGATAAAATACTGCAAAAGATACACAGTGATGGTAGCCTAATTTAACATTGATTCTCTCACACATGCACATGGCGCACGCCGCGTCGTGAGCTCGTAGGGCGGCAAACGCAAAGTGTGTGCGCTCTGAGGCGCAGACAAATTTGATAATTGGCTGCTAATTCCTGTCCCCGAAATTGAATTGGTTTCTGATACAGAACGTGTCCATATACAACTAATATGTGGTGTCCATAGAACTTATGCAACTATTGTTACTGCTTAGTGCTTGAGGTGGACAAAGGACTCTTTGTCCACCTCATAGTCACCACATTTTAGGACATTTCCATTGGGAAAAAATGTCTTATATTCAGGCCAATAGGATAATAAATAAAGTGGCGCAAACAATGGTACGTGTCATGTGATGTATCATGTGACAGGTCATACTCACAGAACGCATGCGAGGTGTCCATACTCTACGTGTGGATGTTACGTTCCCCATCGTTAGTTCTTCTTGGCTGCTGCTTCTATTGACAACAAGTGACAACAGCAACATCAACAGTGGGCTGTATAGTATGGAAATCTATGGAAAATACACGAGCAGTCTAAAACTAATAAGAAATAAACAGCTGATGTTGTATCTTCAATTATGTCCTGATGGAAGAAAATAGTTGCCTGATAACAGAAAAAAGTTGTCTGCAAGTGACAAATTAAACTATTGGGGTTTCATAATTCTGAATCCATTCCAAAAAATATTTTTGCAGACAAAATGGGGCAAAAATCTCACCATATTAACTTGGCTGAATGTGCTGACCTCATCACATTTGTCAACATATTAACTTGGCTGAATGTGCTGACCTCATCACATTTGTCAACACGGCTATGTCTGCTATGCTCGGCTATGTGTGAAATGGATTCAGAGTCATGAATAACCCCTAGTTTCATATCCCACTTGCTACTTAACCTTACAAGGCCCTACAATGTTGTCTTTTAGAAACATTAACCCATTAATTAATTTTAAAAAATACATATGTTTTTATTCGTTTTTTTCTCCACATAGTATCATGGTTGATTGTTCATCGTTAAGTATTTCATTGCAATTGGTCTGATATTTGCATAGAAATACATTTTTTTTGCAAGTAGACATATACCTGGGCATTCTAGGGCCAGGTATAGTGAAAATATTTGCCTAATATATAAAATATTTGCCTAATGTATGTATAATGTCAGTGGTTTGAGGTCAAATGTCATTATTACTGGACTGTAGCAGGTGTTTAGAACATACAGGAACCATTAACTCCTTTGACTCCAGGGGTCAGTGCTAATAACATACATGAACCATTAATGGTTCATGTATGTTATTAGCAGCACTGATCCCTGGCGTCAAAGGAGTTAATGGTTCATGTATGTTATTAGCAGCACTGATCCCTGGCGTCAAAGGAGTTAATGGTTCCTGTATGTTATTAGCACTGACCCCTGGCGTCAAAGGAGTTAATGGTTCATGTATGTTATTAGCACTGACCCCTGGCGTCAAAGGAGTTAACTCCTTTGACGCCAGGGATCAGTGCTGCTAATAACATACATGAACCATTAACTCCTTTGACGCCAGGGGGCAGTGCTGCTAATAACATACATGAACCATTAACTCCTTTGACACCAGGGGTCAGTGCTAATAACATACATGAACCATTAACACCTTTGACTCCAGGGGTCAGAGCTAATAACATACAGGAACCATTAACTCCTTTGACTCCAGGGATCAGTGCTAATAACATACATGAATCATTATAGTGTCCATTTCCAGGACATGAAGTCTTACCTACCTGTATGTTATCGCTGAGTCTAAGATGTCTCTCGTGCTATGTAATGGTGTGAGGTCATCTTGGTCACGCCCTGGAAAAGGAAACACATTCTCAGGTGAGATTATGATTGGTGCAGAACGGTGGATCCCCATGGCAGAAGCAGTGAGGGTATTCCCTGGGGAAGGAGGCGGGGCCTCTGACATGTAACCATAGTTACATGATGGAACAACAACTGTAATACGACCATATATGGAAACCATAGTTACGTGATGAAAAGCTAAAAGCTACCCCTGCTCGTCGCTGTCTATTGATAGGTTGTTGATTTGTTGATTTCTATTGATTTGCCATGTTATATTGGCTTTAATTGCTTGTACAGTTGGAAATCCCCTACCAATTTCATATTACACTTTGTCAATGTATGTGTTTACAAAACATATGTAACACAATAAAAACAATATTTGAGCACATGTATTATGTATTATTTGTAGCTCTAATACAACTTAAAGGTAGGGTAAGTGATTTGAAATTCATGGTGTAGTACCAGCCTGGTGCACTAGGGGCGCCCAAGAGTAGCTACACTATGTGAACCTGCTGCTCGATCCTGATTGGAGGAGAATTCACCCTCCACCTGGGGAACTTTTATTAGCTCCTCTGCTAACGGGGGGGAGGGGGAAACTCCATATATGGTCTGCACACCTTATAATAGAGCATTTTAACAGAAACAAAAATGGGTGATATCTGACAAAAGTGGAATCACTTCCCCTACCTTTAAACTTGGAAGGCCCAGGATTGCCTTTCGGCAACATTAAACCATTAATCATTTACTAATATTATCTATTTATTTTTCACATAATAAACATAATGATTGATGTTCATTGTTTAGTATGTCATTGCCATTGGTCATGATATTTGCATATAAATACCCCCCCCCCCCCCCCCCCCCACCACCACCACCACCACCACAGAGGCTGGAATTAACCCAATTAAAAATGCACAATAAAGTATAAATGTCTCCTAGGGTGCACTCAGTAGTCAGCACACAATAAAGTATAAATGTCTCCTAGGGTGCACTCAGTAGTCAGCACACAATAAAGTATAAATGTCTCCTAGGGTGCACTCAGTAGTCAGCACACAATAAAGTATAAATGTCTCCTAGGGTGCACTCAGTAGTCAGCACACAATAAAGTATAAATGTCTCCTAGGTCTCACTAGTCAACACACAATAAAGTATAAATGTCTCCTAGTGTGTACCTCACTAGTCAACACACAATAAAGTATAAATGTCTCCTAGTGTGCAACTCACTAGTCAACACAAAAAGTATAAATGTTTCCTAGAGTGCACCTCACTAGCCTAAAAACCCTGCCCAGTGGCATCAACAATGCAAACTTTTTTACTACTGGTTTGCTGTAACCATGTGATCCCCATAGGAAATGATTCAAGCTTGACTAAAGATGGCCGATTTGAGGAAATGTTGCAGTTTCATGGATTTCTTCAGTGTGAAAGCCCCCTTAGAAACAAGACCAAATAAACAACTATATTTAACAAGACAACAATAAATTAAAAAAAATATACAATTTAGAAACAGAACCCAATAAACAACTACACTTTAGAAACAGAACCATGAAAGTTGCTGATTATAATCAGACATGGCAACACAGGATGAATAGGCCGCCCAGGCAACAGCTCGGGCGGCCTATTCCATATATCACCATTATGCATTGACTCTTTGAATGTAGCAGATCTACATGTGTTCACATACAAACACACACACAAACACACACACACACACACACACACACACACACGCACGCACGCACGCACGCACGCACGCACGCACGCACGCAAACACACACAATACAACATGTTGTCGTACATTAACTGATCAGAGCACAGAACTGACTTCCTGTGAGAGTTCTCTCTGTCTCTCTCTGTCTCTCTCTGTCTCTCTCTGTCTCTCTCTGTCTCTCTCTGTCTCTCTCTCTGTCTCTCTCTGTCTCTCTCTGTCTCTCTCTGTCTCTCTCTCTCCCCCCACTTCAACATGCATGACTGCAGACCATGAAGACTGTCCCACCATGGTGAAACACACACAGAACACAAAGCAATGTGAGATTGTACATCAGCTGTTCCCTGTGCAAAATCCTGCTTTACATCAATGCATCTTCAAGCGTTTATCCGTAGTCGGGTCACGGGGGCAACAGTTCCACCAGAGAGCTCAAGACTTCCCTCTCCAGAGCTACATTAGTGACAGTATAGAGGTAAACTAGAGGACTGGTAGTCCTCTGGTTCAGGGGTTGGCTCCCTTTGGGACATGAAGTGGCATGTTTTCATTTTCTTAATAGTCAGTGTTTGCCATGTCAACATTAGGTTGAATTCTTTCATGTACAAATAAAAACTAAGGCAGATGAAAATAACAAGTTAATGGCCTTAATTGATTTTCATGATTTATCTGAACTCATCTGTTAATGCAT
>CM076982.1:47618790-47738790 GCA_039105355.1 Benthosema pterotum | reverse complement strand
TCTGTGTTGCAACCCCCCCCCTCTCTCTCCCTCTCTCTCATGCATGCAGCTTTACATCCATCCGTCTTCAACCGTTTATCCGTAGTCGGGACACGGGGGCAACAGGTTGTGAGGAAGGCTGCAGAGATTCACAGGACTAAATGTGCTGCTCCAGGAGAGGAGCAGCACATTTATTTTAGCAGCACACATGCTTAAGCTCATTCACACAAGACAAATTAGCATATTCTGACATGACTCCCATTGAGCAAAGCACCAAGATGGCACACAGTCAGAAACAGCCAGAACAGGCAGCATATCAATGTGTTTTATACGTGTGTATTTGGCCTCTTAGTAGCCTCTTAGTAGCAGCAGAATCTACCCAAATAGCAGTTCTGTGCGATCAGCACTGCAGGATTGTTTTATAAACCTTAATAGCATATCCACAGGATGAACCAAACGCCGTATGGGTTGTTTGTTTGTAAACTTGAAGAGCAGTTCCACATGAGGAGCATTGTATGGATCCTTTAGTTCATACATGGGCACTATGCGGCTCTTTGGCTGACTATAAAAGGGCACTGTGGTTTTCAACCAGTGGTCAGGGGACCACCAGTGGTCCTTGAGAGAGTTCCAGTTAAATAAGGAAAGCTGATTAACCAGATATAATTCTTTGAGAGCGTAAAAATGAAACCAACACACACAAACACGCACACGCACACACACGCACACACACACACACACACACACACACACACACACACACACACACACACACACACACACACACTAGGGGTGCAACGTTTCACTTAGCCACTCTCACAGGACACCTATGGACGGATGAGACTCGAAACTAACCTCCGTAAAACTAGGATTCGGAAAACCCTCCGGTCCCCCCGTTAACAAAATGTGCACATGCACACACTCTATGTATGTGTGTGTGTGTATGGGTGGGGTTCTGATTGGAGGAAGGCTCCACGTCGAAAGGCCTTTTCCATAAACCCAAACTGAAACTATAGGGTTTTATGACTCCATGAATGAGGATTCAGTTTCTGGAACATGGGCGATGTCATGAAAGAGGCAGGACTGCGCAGCTCTATTATGCATTGATGGTTTGAAAACAGCAGATCGACAAGCTCACCATCAGTGTTGTACAATGTGTGCAGACAGGTACTATAAAACATGCAGATGTGTATAGGTTCACAATGCTTCATCAGATCAAAAAAGAAAGAAAAAAAGAAAACCTTTTGCCCCAAAATAAATGTAAGGTGTGAGAGACCCCCCCACCCCACCCGCATGTCGACCGAACAGAAGTAGGTTGAAAGCTAGTGCGCACACACACACACACACACACGCACCCCCCCACACACACACACACACACAGTTTCTCAATGAGGAAGGCAAGAAGTGAAGGGACCACAGTCACAAGGGTTTCAACACCACCGCCTGTCTCGCATGCGTGAACGCACACACACACACACAAACACACACACACACACGCACACACACACACACACACACACACACACACACACACACACACACACACACACACACACACACACACACACACACACACACACACACACACACACACACACACGCACACGAAACCACTCTATGCTAACAGGATCCTGTACATGTCTTGACAGGCCTTTAGTCTTTATGAAGAAATATGATCACTACACACAGAGAGACAGAATGTCAATCCATCTATAAAACACTTTTCTCAATACCTACAATCCACAAGTAGATTCATGCATGTACATATTGTATATAGATAATATTTTAAGGCATGAAGAGCATATAGGCTTATTCCAAAGGTCTCACTTTAAGCAGTAGAAACCTGTTGACTGCTGGACTGTCACACACTGTCTCCTTAATTCAGTCGGTATAAAACTCACTCACAAATGACTGAAATGTGCTAATCAGGATGGCCAGCAGATACGCCGATATTACAGATATTCATGTTTAAGTTTCATAAATCACACACACATGCACGCACACACACACACACACACACACACACACACACACACACACACACACACACACACACACACACACACACACACACACACACACACACACACACACACACACACCTCTCTCTCATGCATGCAGCTTTACATCCATCCGTCTTCAACCGTTTATCCGTAGTCGGGACACGGGGGCAACAGGTTGTGAGGAAGGCTGCAGAGATTCACAGGACTAAATGTGCTGCTCCAGGAGAGGAGCGGCACATTTATTTTAGCAGCACACATGCTTAGGCTCATTCACACAAGACAAATTAGCATATTCTGACATGACTCCCATTGAGCAAAGCACCAAGATGACACACAGTCAGAAACAGCCAGAACAGGCAGCATATCATTGTGTTTTATACGTGTGTATTTGGCCTCTTAGTAGCCTCTTAGTAGCAGCAGAATCTACCCAAAATACAGGATTGTTTTATAAACCTTAATATCCACAGGATGAACCAAACGCTGTATGGGTTGTTTGTTTGTAAACTTGAAGAGCAGTTCCATATGAGGAGCATTGTATGGATCCTTTAGTTCATACCTGGGCATTATGCGGCTCTTTGGCTGACTATAAAAGGGTACTGTGGTTTTCAACCAGTGGTCAGGGGACCACCAGTGGTCCTTGAGAGAGTTCCAGTTAAACATGGAGAGTTGGTTAACCAGATGTAACTGGATGGACCCGCAAGGGTCCATTCACGGGGGAGTGCCATCCCCCCACTTCTATCACACCTATTTTTTTTTTACTTTTATGAATAGAATTGAGTAATTGAGCAAAATTGCGCAGACATTTGCATGTTTAATAATGTGTGTGTCTGCATGCCTTGCTGTGAGGAGTGCCACAGCATCACATCTATTTTCACAACTGGCCTGCAAGCCGCCAACATTAAATACACGTCAACAGCGAACACACACACAAACACGCACACACGCGCACACACACACACACACACACACACACACACACACACACACACACACACACACACACACACACACACACACACACACACACACACACACACAGGAAACCAGTCTACATGTCATCTTGACAGGCAGCACAGCACCAAGTTGTGTGCTGTACCAAGTACACCATACATGTATGGTGTACCAAGTACACCATACATCTCCTATAAACAAATGATTCAATACTGACAGCCAGTCAGCAAGTAGATTCATTATTGTACATACTGTATATAGACAATATTTTTTGCCAATAAAATAAAAACAACATGTCAATTCCTACTTTAAGCACTAGAAGTCTGTTGACAGAACATACTGTAACAGACATTACTGATGTCAATATGATATCAATCTGTAATGAAGAAGAAAATCTGTTGAAGCTGTTTACTAACTTTACTTACTATTATCTGAAAACAACTAAAATCATCCGATGAGTTTGCTGATTTCTGTCATCACTACAAGAAACTACAAGAAATGATGGCACCCTCAATATATCTGCTATACACACATAGAGATATTCATGCTTAAGAAATGACGCACGCACGCACACATGCATGCACGCACGCGAACGCACACACACACACACACACACACACACACACACACACACACACACACACGTGTCAAGTATAATTTACACATAACACAACACATGTTGACGTACCTTAACTCTGACTGATCAGTGCACAGAACTGACTTACAGTAAGTGTCTGTCGACTCAAAATGGAGGAACAGTGTATGAGGAAGCTGCTTCAATGAGGAAGACAGAAAGGAGGTCACATGTGTTACTGCACCTCTCTCTGTCACACACACACACACACACACACACACACACACACACACACACACACACACACACACACACACGGGGTGCAACGTTTCACTTAGCCACTCTCACAGGACACCTATGGACGGATGAGACTCGAAACTAACCTCCGTAAAACTAGGATTCGGAAAACCCTCCGGTCCCCCCGTTAACAAAATGTGCACATGCACACACTCTATGTGTGTGTGTGTGTGTATGGGTGGGGTTCTGATTGGAGGAAGGCTCCACGTCGAAAGGCCTTTTCCATAAACCCAAACTGAAACTATAGGGTTTTATGACCCAATGGGGCTCACTGGGGACAGGGAGGGTGAGGGTGACCAGCCAATCAAACGCTCCCCTTGAAGCAGGTGGGTAGTGGCGGATTTTACATCTGTCACATGACCGTGAACAGCCAATCAAACGCTCCCCTTGAAGCAGGTTGTTATGGGCGGATTTAACACCTGTCACATGACGGTGACCAGCCAATCAAACGCTCCCCTTGAAGCAGGTGGGTAGGGGCGGATTTAACACCTGTCACATGACGGTGACCAGCCAATCAGGAGCAGGTTTTTGAACAACCTGTTTTTAGAACGAATACATTAAAGGGGAACTCCACCCATTTTCAACATTCTAATACTGTATGTCACTAGTATACCATAGAGGTGGTGGGGGGACATGGTAAAAACGTTCCCCCATTCTGTGTTCCCAAGAAATGGAGGTCTGAAGAAAATCATTAACATGGTGAAACATTTTGATGACATCATCAAGATGTATTTTCACCATGTTAATGGGTTTCTTTAGACGCTTCGACAAAGACGTGGGGAAGAAATGGGAGTTGGAGAAGCGAGAGACGGAGGACATTTTGGCTCCTCCTCCGACTGCGCTGTCGCTCCCCGCGCTGCTCTGGCGCAACATGGCGGCTAGCATGGCTGTCTGTCTGTCTGTCTGTCTGTCTGTCTGTCTGTCTGTCTGTGGTCGTCCCCTCCTAGGTCCTCCAGCCACTGATGGATCGTCCTGTCCAAAAAAGAAACCAAAAGGGGGTTAAAAGGAGAATTTTAAACAAGATTAAACTCAACCAACATTGATCTGCTTGTATTAAACTCAACCAACATTGATCTGCTTGTATTAAACTCAACCAACATTGATCTGCTTGTATTAAACTCAACCAACATTGATCTGCTTGTATTAAACAACATTTAACTCAACCAACATTGATCTGCTTGTATTAAACAGCATTAAACTCAACCAACATTGATCTGCTTGTATTAAACAGCATTAAACTCAACATAAGGGACAACTGGAAGTGTATAGTGTTTGTTTCATGAAAATCAGAAAGAAACATGTCTACAGAAATTATTTTTCTAAGCGTCGGTGTTTGGAAGCGCTCGTTTTTGGAAGCACTCGTTTTTATCCACAGCTGCCTCCTGCATTTTGTGCAAATTCTAAACAGGTCGTACACAGGGCCGCTCAGTGACTTGCGATGAGCGCTTCCAAACTCCAGCACAAAAAAACATTTCACCAGCATAGAATTTATTGACATAGTAGCTGATCGCATGTCTCACTCACTCACTCACTCACTCACTCACTCACTCACTCACTCACTCACTCACTCACTCACTCACTCACTCACTCACTCACTCACACTCACACTCACACTCACACACACACACACACACACACACACACACGGTAAAACAGTATGTAAGGGAAACAGCTGGAGGAATAAGTTATTTTTTCTCAAGCATAGAGATGCAGACAGCAGTGACATTCATAGTGTGTCGAAACACATGTGCTTAGCCCTGGTTCGGTTGCATTCACTTGTGGTAACATTTAAATGTGGGCGCACTTTGCGTGCTAATCATTCCCTGTGTACTCACCCATTAAATAATTCCAAAGACGTGTGGTGTCATATAGTCCTCTAGTTTCATATCCATGTGAACGTTGTGGCACAAAACGCCTATTTAGTCAAATATCTCCACTTTTCACGAGACGCACACAGACATCTCTCCCTTTGGGCAAAGGGGATCATAATACCAGCTGCACCTGATCACTGCAAACTTCATCAGAGTAACACAAAAAGTTTGGGGAACACAAATTCCAAATAGGCGTTTTGTGGCACAACTTTCACATGGATATGAAACTAGAGGACTATATCGCACCCCACGTCTTTGGAATTATTTAATGGGTGAGTACAAGACAAGAGTAAATGACCACTAAAGAGCGCCGATGTTTCCCTCTTACAGAATACAGAGACATACCAGGGCTAGGTTGTGCTGTGTGTCTACAACAACAAGGACCCCTACTCAACATTTATGTTTCTACATGCTGGGGACCCCTACTCAACATTTATGTTTCTACATGCTGGGGACCCCTACTCAACATTTATGTTTCTACATGCTGGGGACCCCTACTCAACATTTATAACATCTGTTTCTACATGCTGTGGACCCCTACTCAACATTTAGAACATCAGTGTCTACATGCTGGGGACCCATACTCAACATTTATAACATCTGTTTCTACATGCTGTGGACCCCTACTCAACATTTATAACAACAGTTTCTACATGCTGGGGACCCCTACTCAACATTTATAACATCAGTTTCTACATGCTGGGGACCCCTACTCAACATTTATAACATCAGTTTCTACATGCTGGGGACCCCTACTCAACATTTCTAACACCAGTTTCTACATGCTGTGGACCCCTACTCAACATTTATAACAACAGTTTCTACATGCTGGGGACCCCTACTCAATATTTATAACAGTGTCTACATGCTGGGGACCCCTACTCAACATTTATAACATAAAACCAAACAAACTAGCCTATATATCACTACAGATGGCACTGAATGCAGTTGATACACAATAGAACAAGATGCACAGAATCTAGACAAATACAGTATAATGTCTACAGGGTGGGTATATTAATTCATGTTGTCTACAGGGTGGATGTATTAATTCATGTTGTCTACACTACAGGGTGGGTGTATTAATTCATGTTGTCTACACTACAGGGTGGATGTATTAATTCATGTTGTCTACACTACAGGGTGGGTGTATTAATTCATGTTGTCTACACTACAGGGTGGATGTATTAATTCATGTTGTCTACACTACAGGGTGGATGTATTAATTCATGTTGTCTACACTACAGGGTGGATGTATTAATTCATGTTGTCTACACTACAGGGTGGATGTATTAATTCATGTTGTCTACACTACAGGGTGGATGTATTAATTCATGTTGTCTACAGGGTGGATGTATTAATTCATGTTGTCTACACTACAGGGTGGATGTATTAATTCATGTTGTCTACAGGGTGGGTGTATTAATTCATGTTGTCTACACTACAGGGTGGATGTATTAATTCATGTTGTCTACACTACAGGGTGGATGTATTAATTCATGTTGTCTACAGGGTGGATGTATTAATTCATGTTGTCTACACTACAGGGTGGATGTATTAATTCATGTTGTCTACACTACAGGGTGGATGTATTAATTCATGTTGTCTACACTACAGGGTGGGTGTATTAATTCATGTTGTCTACACTACAGGGTGGATGTATTAATTCATGTTGTCTACACTACAGGGTGGATGTATTAATTCATGTTGTCTACACTACAGGGTGGATGTATTAATTCATGTTGTCTACACTACAGGGTGGATGTATTAATTCATGTTGTCTACAGGGTGGATGTATTAATTCATGTTGTCTACACTACAGGGTGGATGTATTAATTCATGTTGTCTACACTACAGGGTGGATGTATTAATTCATGTTGTCTACAGGGTGGGTGTATTAATTCATGTTGTCTACACTACAGGGTGGATGTATTAATTCATGTTGTCTACACTACAGGGTGGGTGTATTAATTCATGTTGTCTACACTACAGGGTGGGTGTATTAATTCATGTTGTCTACACTACAGGGTGGATGTAGCTCTGGTCCAGAGCTCCAGACTCAGAAGCAGTGGAGCTCTGGACGAGAGCTAAGGGTGGGTGTATTAATTCATGTTGTTTATATGTATTAGTGTGAATCAAACACTGCAGATCTCTCATCTCATCTCATCTCATCTCAACGCAATGCTGTCTCTACAGCATTGCCAGTGAAGATGAGATGTCACACAACGGCTCTATTTGCAGATCATTCAGATTGTTTATATGTATTAGTGTGAATTAAACACTGCAGATCTCTCATCTCATCTCATCTCATCTCCGCTGTAATACTGTCTCTACATCATTGCCAGTGTAGATGAGAGGTCACACAACGGCTCTATTTGCAGTTCATTCAGATTTGGACTCTCATAGAGAGGTGAATCACAAACACCATTTCTACGAGAGTCCAAATCTTGGGCTACAACTCCAGCTTGTCCTACAGAAAAGCTGCTGTAATGTTGGTGAGTTTTAATACGAGCAGATCAATGCATCATGCAAATGCTGTCAATGAATGGAAGCTACTGGAACTTTACTTTAGATTTATGCCATTATAATAAAGAATACACATGAAGTCTAAAGTGCTCTAGTAATGGATACATTAAACACACAAAGTAACAGTTTACTGACAAAGAGCTGCAAAAACAACATGCTTGAGTTCTGAAACATTGTAACACACACACACACACACACACACACACACACACACACACACACACACACACACACACACACACACACACACACACACACACACACACACACACACACACACGCACCTGCAGTAGAGTCCTGGAACATTGTAGCGGTCAGTCCAGATGGTCAGTCACTTATAGTTGGTAATTCCTTTGGATTGAGGACGAATTTACCGGGAAAACATAAACAATAATCCACAGTTAGTTTATAAATCCACGTTATTCCTTCTTTGCATTGAGGAGAAGTAGAATCCAGTGTGTAGCGTGTGTGTTGGAGGAGGTCCGCGGACCTGTGTGTGTGTGTGTGTGTGTGTGTGTGTGTGTGTGTGTGTGTGTGTGTGTGTGTGTGTGTGTGTGTGTGTGTGTGTGTGTGTGTACATGAATGAATGTGTGAGTGACACTGACTGTCTTTCTGCCGCTAAACCAAACAGATCCTCCTCCTCCTCTCTCACCACGTGACCTGCAGAGTCACTTGTGATTGGCTGCGAGAAGGAGACAGCTACAATCCCCGCCCCTTGACAACAGGTGTCTGTCAGAACCTTAGGGATGTTCCCTACTCCCTACTCCCTAGTTAGTGAACTATAATAGTGATGAATCCATAGGGAGGGATGTTCCCTACTCCCTAGTTAGTGAACTATAATAGTGATGAATGCATAGGGATGTTCCCTACTCCCTACTCCCTAGTTAGTGAACTATAATAGTGATGAATCCATAGGGAGGGATGTTCCCTACTCCCTAGTTAGTGAACTATAATAGTGATGAATGCATAGGGATGTTCCCTACTCCCTACTCCCTAGTTAGTGAACTATAATAGTGATGAATGCATAGGGATGTTCCCTACTCCCTATTCCCTAGTTAGTGAACTATAATAGTGATGAATCCATAGGGATGTTCCCTACTCCCTATTCCCTAGTTAGTGAACTATAATAGTGATGAATCCATAGGGATGTTCCCTACTCCCTATTCCCTAGTTAGTGAACTATAATAGTGATGAATCCATAGGGATGTTCCCTACTCCCTATCCCCTAGTTAGTGAACTATAATAGTGATGAATCCATAGGGATGTTCCCTACTCCCTATTCCCTAGTTAGTGAACTATAATAGTGATGAATCCATAGGGATGTTCCCTACTCCCTATCCCCTAGTTAGTGAACTATAATAGTGATGAATCCATAGGGATGTTCCCTACTCCCTAGTTAGTGAACTATAATAGTGATGAATGCATAGGGATGTTCCCTACTCCCTATTCCCTAGTTAGTGAACTATAATAGTGATGAATCCATAGGGATGTTCCCTACTCCCTATTCCCTAGTTAGTGAACTATAATAGTGATGAATCCATAGGGATGTTCCCTACTCCCTACTCCCTAGTTAGTGAACTATAATAGTGATGAATGCATAGGGATGTTCCCTACTCCCTAGTTAGTGAACTATAATAGTGATGAATCCATAGGGATGTTCCCTACTCCCTAGTTAGTGAACTATAATAGTGATGAATGCATAGGGATGTTCCCTACTCCCTAGTTAGTGAACTATAATAGTGATGAATGCATAGGGATGTTCCCTACTCCCTATTCCCTAGTTAGTGAACTATAATAGTGATAAATGCATAGGGATGTTCCCTACTCCCTAGTTAGTGAACTATAATAGTGATGAATGCATAGGGATGTTCCCTACTCCCTACTCACCATATGGGGCTCCAGAGTTAGTGAACTAGCCTATAATAGTGAGGACTTCGGACGACATTCCCTATATGGGGAGCACCAAGGCTGTCGGGCTGTCGGGCCACGGGTTAATGTGCTTTTTTGTTTGTGTTGTGAATTGCGATATAAGACTTATAATATACACATCATCCCGACTATTTCATTCATGATATTAAATATGAATAATCAATTGACTATAAAGAAACCAGGCAGTCAAAACTTACTGACTGCAGCTGTATCCGTATTTTAATTTTTGGATGAATGAATGAATGAATGAATGAATGAATGAATGAATGAATGAATGAATGAATGAATGAATGAATGAATGAATGAATAAACGAATGAACGAATGAATGAATGAATGAACGGATACATAGGCCTACAAGAAAATATATTTGCTAAAAAGGTAATTATCTTAAAATAACGTAGGCCTGTATGGAAAAAAGTGAATACCTTGACAATATATGAAGCATTAAGCAAAACCCCACGATGCCGCGGGAATATAGGCTACTGCCGTTCAAAAATGCAACGTCCGTGTTATGACATGCATGTGTCTCATATTATATTATGTTATTCTCATTCTGTTATTCGCAAATATGTTCATGATTTCTCATCTCCGAATGTCATGTGCAGGATGAAAATCAGATTAGCATTAGGGAGGAAAAGAGATGGGGGAAGCAAACTTTTTAAAGGAGTGTTTGTAACCTATACGTGTTGTTTTATTTTGCTGGTTCAACTTATTCTGCCTCATCTGAGTTGGAGCGCATCTATGGAGCGTATGCACACAGAAGCTGCGCACACACGCAAATTAGTTAGAGAAATATGTGAAATAGGTGTGAACTTCCGGGAGAGAGCGTGAAAATTTGCACCTGGAGGTATTTTTGGGTGCTGAATTAAAAAATTAACGGATCCAAGAGTTCTGACCAAAGGGTAACCAAAGGTTTTTCATTCATAACCTGAAATGCATTGATTTTATGCCCCATAAATGTATTGAACGTTAATATAAAATTGGGCATTACGGACGATTTGATACCAAGTAGGCTACATGTCTGTATCTCTTACATGTCTGTACATGTCTGTATCTCTTACATGTCTATCTCTTACGGTTCTTGAGATACAGCAGGTGCTTTCACAGATTGAGGAGAGCAAGACATTTGTAACACTGATTCTTAAGTCAACCAAATGAACCCTTGCGGGTCCATTTAGTTTACATGTTTACACTCTCAAGAGTTAAAGTATTCATCATCTTAATTAACCCAAGTCTACACAACTAGAGAAGATTAATGTTCATTTTGATCTGTAGGCTATGTTTGACTGTTTTGTTTTTGAAATCCAGCCTGGAATTGTGGACAAAACCAAAATAAACTTTTAGTTTGGGGGTCTGTGGGACTAAAATGTCATCAAATGGTGGTCCGTGGCTCAAATGCTGAATAAATGGTGGGCCCTGGTAACAAAATGGTTGAAAACCACTGCTATAATATTACTGCCATTTACTACTTTTATATCGAAATTAAGTTAATATTACACAGAATTTAGTCCAGCCTTTTTTGCTCAGCCCTCCACAATATTTTCTGTATCTCATTGGGAAAAATAATTGCCCACTGCTTTCCTTGTCTAATGGATGTTAAAGGGGTACTCCACCTTCAAAAAAACTTTTGGTCATTTTATGGTCTACTCAGCCTCATGTGAACACACCAGACAGTTTATAAGTTACTCCTTTCAGTATTTAGATATTTGATGTTCATTAGTCTGCCAGACCCAAACCCATTATAACTCCATTTTAACCATGACAGATTATTCGAAAACAACCCATCTTTTTTCTGGTGACTGATATTGTCCTCCTAATATGTGAGAGGGCCGTGGAATTGCATCTACAGTTTTCATTTATTTTGAAAATATTGTTTTGTAAAATGTAGCCCCCTCCATATTTGGGAATGCCCACCCAAATGAATAAAACAATATTTTAAAAATAAATAAAAACTGTAAATGAAATTCCACAGCCCTCTCACGTATTAGGAGGACAATATCAGTCACCAGAAAAAAGATGGGTTGTTTTCGAATAATCTGTCATGGTTAAAATGGAGTTTTAAGTTATAATGGGTTTGGGTCTGGCAGACTAATGAACATCAAATATCTAAATACTGAAAGGAGTAACTTATAAACTGTCTGGTGTGTTCACATGAGGCTGAGTAGACCATAAAATGACCAAAAGTTTTTTTTGAAGGTGGAGTACCCCTTTAAACTGGGGGGTCCTTGAAATGAAACAGGTTGACAATCACTGCTGTAAAATATGTCCCTGCAGGCATACCTCTGGGGGTCCACAGGCTAATTAGTGTCAATATATGAGGGTCCTTGGAATGCAAATGTTTGGGGACCACTGGCTTAAAGTTATGCTGCAGTGCACACCTCATTTCAAGTTTTCAAGAATGGCAGATCTACAAGCTCACAGTATGTGGTGTGCATTGTCCAGAATTTGACATTTTCAAGATGTTTAAAAAATAAAATAAAAAATCACTTGTGGAGGGAGTCTTTTGAGATCTTCAAGTGGGAGCTATTTTTACATATCATAATTTATTGTACCATAATGTTCACATAATGTGAACATTATGGTACAGTAAATTATGGTATGTAAGAATGTATTATGTTGGCCTATATAATGGATGGCACCAATTCAATTCAATTCAATTCAATTCAATTCAATTCAATTCAATTCAAATGATCTTTATTGGCATGAGAAAACAAACATTGCCAAAGCAAGTGTCACAAATACAATACAATAAAAAACTGTTGAAAAATGGATAAAGTATATACAGTTGGAGGGAATACAGCATTTTGGATTTAGAGTTATGTCACATTGCAATGTATTGTGATACATTATTGTTATTGTTATAACATGTATTGTTATACATTATTGTTATTGATATAACATGTATTGTTATACATTATATACTGTACATACAGTACATCATATCATGTTATAAACTAAGGCTATATAGACTATACATCAGCATTGAGTTAGGATGGATGGATCATCACACATGGACCATGGACTCCATCTAGTGGTAGAAATGGTGCATTGCTTTCCCCAGCAAAGCACAGGAAAGGTGACTGAAAGAGTCATTGTAAACTAGAGTAAACTCCCATTTCACCATTATTTTAATTTAATAAGATGTTTAGACAAAATGCACTCTATCCACAACCTAAAGTACCATTTAAACATGTGTATAAATATAAACCTTGTTTCTTCTGGTGGAATGAGTGAAGTCATTGCTGAGACACAGATGTGACAGATTTATCACAGTCCTAGAAGTTAACTAAACACAAACTAATTATTTACAGAGTTTACAGACTAACAGAAACTGCTGTTTGTTTTGTAGAGAAGTTCTTACTTTTAGAATACCATATTCAGTGCTGCAGCACATTATTGAACAAGAAACAATTATATCACACCAACAGTATTGTAGCACCCTCTGTGTGTGTGTGTGTGTGTGTGTGTGTGTGTGTGTGTGTGTGTGTGTGTGTGTGTGTGTGTGTGTGTGTGTGTGTGTGTGTGTGTGTGTGTGTGTGTGTGTGTGTGTGTGTGTTTTCACACAGGGGTCCCTGCCTGGTACTTTCTGTACTGTCTGTCATGATGATGATGATGATGATGATGATGATGATGATGATGATGATGTCGTCATCATGAGTCAGTTATGACCAAATATGGAGTCTATGATGTCAGACAGTGGTGGTTACCATGACAACCCGGACTGACTCAGACATGTGTGGTTACCATGGTGACCTGATGTGACCTCACATAGAGACTATCTCTGCTCACACAGAAACACTGAGGAGCCAGACCCCCACAAATAGAACCCAACACATAGTGGTTGAGTGGACGTGGTCTGGAAGGTGTACAGGTGGACCAGAGCGTCCTCTGAGGACACGTCATAGAAGGACAGAGTCCCAGAGGGACGGTCCATGTACACTGCTACTCTGTAGACACCGTTGGAGCGTCTAGAGGGACTGACAGGGAGGACAGTCCTCTCTCTATTGTGACTGACAGAGTAACTGTCATCACCACACCACAGACTCCAGGACATGACATTGTATCCAAGCATACAGTCATCACCACCACATTCTTCTGTCAGTTCCTGCTATATGAACCACTCCACTGCACTCTACCTCAGAGTAGCAGCGTTCACTCACACTGTCTGTACACAGAACCTGAGGCCATCCATCAAACCTCTCATGGTGGTCAGGATACTGATGCCTCTGTCCATCCCGTGTGACCTTCCTGTTGTCCTCTGACAGAGTGAGGTCACAGTGTGTTGTGTTTGTGTCCAGTGTGAGACGATGGAAATCTGATGAGAAAACAACACAGTAAACATTAAATACATTATTCACTAACTGATTAAGTCGGTTGAAGGCATGCACACAGACGCACACATATACACACGAACAGGAAGAAGTGCACATACATTCACACAAAGATGACAATGTGCACACACATACACACACACGTACACGCGCGCACACACGTGCGCGCACAAACACACACACGCACGCACCCACGAACAAAACAAGATGTGCACACGCATACAAACATGAAAACATGCACTAACACACAAAGGCTTGTAGCGCCACAGACAGACAGACAGACAGACAGACAGACACTCACATCTTGAAAGGCGTTGAGGATTAATCCAGTGATCTATCCAGTGTTCTCCTCCATGATTCACACTGTAGGAAGAAATGATAAAACATTTATATTACCATTGAATGATACCAGTATGAACATGAGTCACTTCATTAACACTCTTCAGATCACATTCACCATTAAACATTTATTACAGGAGGGGCCAAATCATCTTGTGACTTCGACTGAGGAGGTCACAACCGTTTGGTCGCTATTGAACGGTGCTAACCCGATCCTGCACGTTTTTAATGGTCACAACCTTTTTCCACATGGAGCTCTCCTTCCCTGACCTTTTTTTACACTGACCTTTTTAAAAAAGTGTCGTTTCACACAGTCAGTATGTAGTATGAGACTAGTATAAGTCACAGCCATAACTTGTGTTGTGTTGGAAAAATAACTGAGAACCACATACATATAGGGTTCTATACAGTATGTACAGAACATGGTTAATATATTTAAATGTATTGTAACTACTGTATAATTAGTTATAGTTTAAATTTTAGTGTAATCTGATCAACATCGACAATTTACTTATTTATTTGTTATTTATATAACACATCTGGTCATTTTCATGTCAGAAATCAGGGAGAGACATCGAATGCAATCTGTCACTGCAACATACATCACAACGGTTTTATAAACATTGCAGCGTATACGCCATGATGGTTATGAATGCAACGGTTTCGGCAGTTTCCTAACCGGTCTCCTAACAGGTTTCCTAAACGGTTTCCTAACCGTCACCGTTGAAACTACCACTGGGGACAGAGAGGAACTCCTTATATGGTCACCACACTCTATAGTAGGGAGGATTAGCCAAAAAGAAGAAAAATATAACCATTTTGGAATTTAGTGAAAACAATTACTAATCCACGTCTACTCACTTGACAGTCTCCAGTCCAGCAGAGAGCAGCGTCTGCTCAGCATCTCCTCCTGGATGGTTACAGCTGAGGTCCACATGCTTCAGATGGGAGGAGGGGTTGAGAGCTACAGCTGAAGCCAGAGAAGAACAGCCTTTCTCTGTGATCGCACAGCCTGACAACCTGCAGAGAAATCAACACTTTAATTAACAAACAGAATAAAACTCTCTTTACCTCAGAGTCTGCAGTACAGATCCACACAGAATAAAACTCTATTTACCTCAGAGTCTGCAGTACAGATCCACACAGAATAAAACTCTATTTACCTTAGAGTCTGCAGTACAGATCCACACAGAATAAAACTCTATTTACCTCAGAGTCTGCAGTACAGATTCACACAGAATAAAACTCTATTTGCCTCAGAGTCTGCAGTACAGATCCACACAGAATAAAACTCTATTTACCTCAGAGTCTGCAGTACAGATCCACACAGAATAAAACTATTTAACTCTGAGTCTGCAGTACAGATCCACACAGAATAAAAGTCTATTTACCTCAGAGTCTGCAGTACAGATCCACACAGAATAAAAGTCTATTTACCTCAGAGTCTGCAGTACAGATCCACACAGAATAAAACTCTCTTTACCTGAGGGTCTCCAGGTGACGATGTGGACTCTTCACTCCGGCACATAGAAACTCAATTCCAGAATCCTGCAGGTTGTTCAAAGTCAAGTCTAATTCTCTCAACAGGGAAGGATTGGAGCTGAGAGCCGAGGCCAGAACTTCACAGCTTCTCTCTGACAACCAGCAGTGAATCAGTCTAAATGAAAACAAATAACAACATATTTTGATTGTCTGCTATGTGAAGTAACAACATATTTCAGCCCCTCACATCCCCGGCCTACAGTAGTTATACTAAGGACATGTCTAATGTACTGTATATGTTGTTAAATTACTGCATTCACAGTTTACATATGGGTTCCTTCCTGATAATGGACATGTGTATGTACACACATGTGGACACACAGTCACATCACTAAGGCTGTCCTCTGATGTCATGCACAGCCAGTAGTATGATGACACAAAGCCCACATCATGAATATGTACGAGTTGCTGTTAAACACATACATTAATGCTCTTACTAGGAAAGAACTCATATTTTGCTATTATAAGAGAAAGTTGTCCACCTCTCTCATCTATTATTGGAACTCACTTCTACTTTAAAATGTTTTTTTTTTCCAGCATATACAGTATGTGACTAGTTAATTTAATTTAACAGTTTATTTATTAGTAACAGCTGGCCCATGCTTCTCTTCACGAGGAGAGACGGGTGGTGAGACCCCGTCGTCCTCTCTACTCTGTGTAAGTACACAGAGAGAGAGAGGATGAATATTGTGAATTAATCTGACCTTAAAGTCTCCAGTCTACAATGTGGACTCTTCAATGCAGCCTCCAGTGGATCAAGATCCAGGTCCTTCAGGTTGTTAGAACTTAAGTCCAGGTGTCGTAGATGAGACGGATTGGAGCTCAGAGCTGAAGACACAACTTCAATGTCTTTCTGTCGGAGTTCACAGCCAACAAGTCTGTAATGACAGATTAAATGGAAAAATCTGAAACAAAAAAACAGTGCAGTGTCAACGCCCAAGTGACAGAACACTCCCGGGTCGAGCACGGCGGTCGTCAGCCTTCCAACAATACACTCCCACCCTGAGTCTCACCCTCCTCTGTCTCCTCGTCATACACCTACATCTCACTGTGCAATAAATACTCATAAACTTGAACAGTTGGTGTGGTCTCTTACTAGTGAAATCTGACCTTAAAGTCTCCAGTCTACAATGTGGACTCTTCAATGCAGCCTCCAGTGGATTCAGGTCCAGGTCCTTCAGGTAGTTATGACTTAAGTCCAGGTGTTGTAGATGAGACGGATTGGAGCTCAGAGCTGAAGACACAACTTCAATGTCTTCCTGTCGGAGGTCACAGCC
Organism: Benthosema pterotum; assembly: GCA_039105355.1. Lineage (NCBI taxonomy): Eukaryota > Metazoa > Chordata > Actinopteri > Myctophiformes > Myctophidae > Benthosema > Benthosema pterotum. The sequence continues at coordinate 47,721,173 of CM076982.1, read as the reverse complement.
AACAAGTCTGTAATTACAGATTAAATGGAAAAATCAGAAAAAAAAAAAAAAAACTTTCAAGCTGGGTACTTGTAGTGCTGCCTGTAGTGTGTGTGTGTGTGTGTGTGTGTATGTGCACGCGCATGTGTGTGTGTGTGTGCATGTGTGCGTGAGTGCATATATTTTTTCTTTTTTTAAGTGCCAATAATATTTTTAATACTTAATATCATATTGCATATGTCCCTCAAGCTTATTTCTAATGGTTTGATCCTCAATCACCACTGATATAACCAGTCCTTGTCATTTGGGTTAGGGTTATGCAGGGCAGCCCCTCCAGCCAAAAAGAGAAAATGTTAGTGAAGTCTGCTTGGGTGCAGATCAGCGGCCACTACATGCCCCAAAACCAGAAAAGAGACTGTTGCTTGTGAACTGGACATTTACAAGCAGGAGGCTTTGATTTACACAGAATGTGACTGTAAATATCTTTGTATCTGTGCTACAAGCACTGAATCTGAGAGAGTGTTTAGCACAGTGGGGAATGTTGTCACACCTCAAAGGTCTTTGTTGAAGCCTGTCAAGGTAGATATGATAGTATTTCTGGTCAAGTTGTTCCGTTTTGACTGGAGTTTACTGTTTAGCCTATCAATCACGCTCAGCTACAGTTTGTTTTCCACTGACTAAATACTGTAGGCCAGGTCTACTAAAGGTGTTTATTATTTTATTTCATTGTAGCCTATTGTTGTTTGAGGATGTTTACAGTAGTCTACAAATGTGGTGTTCTCTTGTTAATTTGCACTCACTGAGTATGTATGTTTTTTTTGTTTCTTAATACAGTTTGCAAGAAAGTTTCAGTTTAAAAATACAACATACAATGAGCCCAAGAAGGCAAGAAAACACTGGTTGCATGTTTCCATTTGTGTGAGCACTTGAAAAATACATGTTGTTGTTGTTTCTCTCTGTTGTCTAAAATATGGTCTTTAGACACTAATGCATGTAACTTTAGATGCTGCTGCATGTACACATGCACCACTATGGAGGAGAAAACAAAGACTCAAAAGTCGGTATATAGGTATTGAATGAAAACAACTTTTTTTCCAGCTTAGTGCAGATTTAGTTAGTATGTAAATAGTGTAATAGTGAAGCAACGTAGATTTATTATAGATTGGTTCTTTTCTAGTGTATTGTCTATTCACATGACTACTAACCTGGCTGTTATGCAGTTCCTCACACCTGGGACCAGTCTCTGTCGCCCCTCAACTGATGTGTTGTATTTCTGCAGGTCCAACTTCTCCAGAGGATCATCTAATATCTGCAGTATGGAGGCCAGAACTGAACACTGGGTCACAGAGAGTTCCTTCCCTGAGCTGTTCTCTGACTCCAGGTACTGCAGGATGCCCTGACCTAAATAGGCAAGTATGTAGGTATGTACTTACACAAATGGGTAAGTAATGTAGGTAGGTATAACATACTTAGACAAATGGGTGAGTATATGGTGGTAGGCAAGTATATAGGTAGATACTTACAGTGGGTAAGTATGTACAGTTGGTAGATACATATGTCTGTCAAAATCAGCTGGTCAACAAGTCCATGCGACATGGGGGACCACAGAGAGACCACAATGTTCAGTTGTAAAATTTCAGAACTCTGGGCTGCAGCTAGAGTTCAGACAAACTGCTGACTCACGTTTGTTGCCTTTTATGGTATGAAATGGGGCGTGGAAGAATGAAAATGGGATGGTCCTGTCATTTGCGATCATTCTCACACGCTGGTATTCCTCTGGGAATGCTCGTGCACGGGCACCTGACATACGCTACCTCCAGAGGGTTACGCTCAGCCACTACAGAGCTCTCTGTATCACAGCGTCCGTTAGAGCGGAGCGTGTTTACGGGCACTGTACACCCTCTATCGTTGAATCTGCGTATTTTTTCTTTCCTGAATTAGGTCCTAGGTGTGTATACTGGTGGTGTGTGTGTGTGTGTGCGCGCGCACGCCCACGCCAGCCACCGTAATCAGCCACAATGAGAGAAATGAGCCCGCAAAAAGTGAGTGCGTCTGAAAGTCCCCGCCACCGGACACAAGCTGAACAAATACCGATGTAGGTAGGTAGGTAGAGTAGGCAGAGGAAGACCACCCCCCCCCCCCCATGGATTTCAGGACGAGGGATGGGATCCCGCTTGCAGCAGCTGTAGTGGCAGCACTGATTCTTAAGGGAGAGACTGGAGTACCGATCAGGGGGGAGAACGCAGTTCTTCACGAGCGAATCGAAGTAAGAGGTGAAGAGGTAGAGCGGTAAACCATTCAGAAGGATGAACAGAGGAGAGTTGCTGGGTGCGCGAACCCTGACAAATACTGCAACATGGAGGAGAAAGGGCAGGAGCAGCAACGGAAATAAGGCAGCCTTTGCGACTGCGGTCTGATTTGGAATGTTTAAGTCAAAGATCATAATTGTCAGGGAGAAAGCTAATGTCTAAAAAGCAAACATCACAGCAAATTCACCACTAAAACTGTAAACTTTAACGCCGACATTAAAGTTTACAGTTTTAGTGGTGAATTCTCAGACCCTAAGAAAAACCGTCGAAAGCGAGGAGGGCGGCTTTGAGCAGGCAGTCTAAATATGGAGAAAATGTACCTCTCCTAAGTTTAGTAATTAGAATATGGAGGATGTTGAGCGTGATGGAGAGGCGTTTATCGAGAGCTACAGGAGACGACCTCTGGAAACCTTTGAGAAGCACGGAGAAGAGAGTGCTCCCAACACGCCTGCCTGCATGCACACACATGATGATGGCTACTGGCGCCATATAAACCTGTTAATAAAGCGTCTACACTCCCTGGAAGAGCTCTCAACTTCGCCTGGTCTTTTAACGTATTTTTACTATTTTATACTTTATTTTTAAACATACACTCCTCAATTCAGCAGCCCTTAAGTGGTTGCTTTCATATTTCTTTGGTTATTTTAGCGATCGGATACCTAAATCGCTTGTATTTTAAAAAAGCCGGGCGGTTGCTGCTTCCGCTACTGTCAAGCAGTCATGAAGGGAAATACTGAACTTTGCGTGGATGCTAATCCTGTCATTGAAACACTCACCCCTTCTCCGGACTGTGGCAAATGCCTTCAGCTTGAGAGGAGATTAAAAGAGATGGAGGTCCGTATCCAGCTGCTACTTGATATCCACGAGGACGAAAAATACCTCGATGCCCTGCAAGTTACTGCAGCTACGGACGGTACCCGCACTGCTCCGGGTAAGCTGGGGAAGTCCGTGCCTGACTCTGTCCCGGGCTACCCAGCTGGCGGTGTGTCGGAACTGTGGGCCGCGGACCCCTTATCCAAGGGTCCCCCCGTGGAGGAAGCAGGACCGCCGCGGGGACCGGGAGCCATCCCGAAGCGCCCTGACAACACCAAGGCGGATGGATGGAAGTCAGTCACCTACTCCAGAGGAAAACGCCGCGGACGTGCTGCCTCTCCTCCCCTTGTGCTGGGGAACAGCTTTGCGCCACTGGCGGGACTTCTGGACGAACATCGGCTGGCCCCCCCCAGGGCAAAAAGGCTGAAGAGCTGGAACCAGGAGCTACGGAGGGACGGCAATTATTCACCTCCTCACGGCAACGCTGAGTCCTCTCAACACCGCAGGCGCCCTGGTGACCGTGCTGATGAAGTTGGGGGTGTTGATCCCTTGCCACCGGGCGAGGAGCCAGTCCCTGACCGCCGCGGACGCACGGGCAGTCATCGTACTCAGGTACGCCGTGCAGCTGGTGATGTTGGGGGTGTTGATCCCTCGCCATCGGGCGAGGAGCCAGTCCCTGACCGCCGCGGATTTTACGCACGGCCAGGCGCGCGTAATAGTGCGCGTAATGATGCAGCAGTCCACTCCAACACTGTATCACAGTCTGGTCGCGTTCGACCTGCCATAAAGCACACCCGATCTCCTCCACCTCCCACCCCCCCCTCAGTATTAATTATTTCAGACAGTATGGCCCGTGACCTACACGTCCCCAATTCCCTGACCTATTGTTATCCAGGGGCAAACACACAATTCATACTGGCTAGACTTCCTATTATTTTGGCGTCGATTCCACCATCCATCAGTCAGCTGGTTCTTCATGTAGGAGTGAATGACCGGCAGTCCATCGACACGAAAAATAACTTTAAGAACATTTTTGATCTTCTGCTTAGCTCTGGCAAACAGTTATTTATCTCTGGGCCTATTCCACTGTTGCGCAGGGGGGAGGAACGCTTCAGACGCCTGCTGGACCTTCATTACTGGCTTCAGGCAGTCTGCTCCTCCTGTGGTGTAGTTTATATACACAATTTCCACTTGTTCTGGGCGCGTCCAGCCTTCTACGCGCGGGACGGTTTGCACCCAAGTGTATTGGGGAAAAAGTCTTTTTCTTTTAACATTCAGCGCACTCTGAACGCCGCCACTGTGGCTAGCACCGTGCGCCACACTAACTGACTTCCGGTCCCACACGTATTTACGTCCGTGCCGCAACCAGTCTCTTCCGGTCTGACGGACTTTCGATCCTCTGCCGCTCAACATTGCTGTGCTGCTTCTGCCCCCGGGCGGCCAGATAGTTACGCTGCATTTTGTAAACCCGTAACTAGAGACGAATCTATTAAGTGTTTGCATGTTGGTTCTAATAATAATTGTAAGTCTTTTAATATTCCTGTGGTGGGTTTAGCCACACGCCTACCAAGAAAAAATGATAGACCAAATGGAGTCAATATAAAAAATATAATTCGTATCCACCGGCATGTACCTGTAGATACTATGCCTCCCCCCCAACCTACTGATTATCAACCCACTGATTACTATTCTGTATCAGACATAAACACCGCCATTACCAACAACAAAGGCACCCATATTTTTCATTTAAATATCAATAGTATCTATTTAAAAATAGACGAAATTAGAGAAATTTTCCGCAATGGAAAAGTCCCTATTCTGTGTTTTTCCGAAACCAAGCTTGATGATTCTATCAGTGATAATGAGATAGAAATAGAAAGTTATTCTATCATCAGGAAAGACAGGACCAGGCATGGAGGAGGTGTCTGCATGTATATCCACAAAGACATAGAATATACCATCCGCTCAGATCTACAACATGCTGGAATAGAAACAGTGTGGGCGGAAATAATATTCAAAAACGCTAAGCCAGTTTTAGTGGGCACCGTCTATAGACCACCCGACCAGCAGGGTTTTTATGAAATATTAGAAGAATGCTTAATGGGGGAGGTGGGCATGGAAAAAATAATTACTGGGGATTTTAACACAGACATCGGGCCGCAACACAAAGAGTCCCATGTCTCCAAATCGCTCAACAGATTTTGTGATCTACTCAACGTTAGTCAACTAATTACTAAACCCACTAGGGTGAGCGAAAGGACTGAAACCACTATTGATCTTATTCTCACATCAGACAAATCTAAAATTTCCGCAAAAGGAGTTATCATATGTGGTCTCAGCGACCATTATATGATCTTTTGCACACGGAAAAAGCTAAAAGTTAAATCCGGTTGTTATAAATATGTTAAAACTAGGAACATCAAAAATTACTCAAGTGAGACCTTCAATCTCAAATTGGGAAATATAGATTGGTCTAACGTGCACTCGAGCTCACTTACAGAAAATGCATGGCTGGGCTTCAAATCCAACTTTATATCCGTCCTGGACAACATAGCTCCAATAAGAGCAACCAGGGTAAAAAATCACTCTGAGCCCTGGTTTAACTCAGATATACAGAAAGCAATAAAAGAGAGAGACAAAAAATGCTTGGAATTTCAGAAATGTAAGGTCAGATTAGCCAGTCAAGATAATAGCGAGCTCCAAACCCAACTAGAAATCATAAAAACCCAAAGAAACAGATTAAGAAATAAAGTTATTGCCATGATAAAATCAGCTAAAAGAAATTTTATCAATGACAAGACAGAAGAAAACAAAAACAACCCCCGTGAGCTTTGGAAACTTCTTAACAAGCAATTAGGCTATGGCCAGAAGCCAAAAACAAAAGGCGCAAGCATAAACATCAAATCTGGTGAAACCCTCCTAACTCAAAAACTTGATGTAGCCACATGCATGAACTTTTTCTTTTCTAATATTGCAACAACACTAATGCAAAAGTTGCCCCCCCACTCTGGACTCTTTGATACAGAGCACATTAATGCTTTTTATAGTAAATTAGGTGTCCGCAAAGATGGTTTTAAACTGTCTACAGTATCAACTGAGGAGGTACTCAAGAAACTAAGTGCCCTTCAACCGCACAAGGCCACTGGCCCCGACAACATTCCTCCCAGATTTCTTAGGGAGTCAGCCAGCTCAATAGCACCACTTATTACACATATAATTAACCTATCTATTACACAGGGTCAGGTCCCCCATGATTTTAAATTGGCCAAGGTGACTCCCCTGTACAAAAAAGGGTGCAAACAAGACCCCGCCAATTATCGTCCAGTATCCATTCTCAACTCCATCTCGAAGGTGTTGGAAAAAATAGTATATGAACAAATTGAAGACTACCTCACCTCTAAGAAGCTAATCTACGAATTCCAATCCGGATTCAGAACCTCACACTCCACTGATACATGCCTCCTCTACTTGACCGATCACATCAAGCACGAGGTGGACGCAGGCAAATACTGTGGTATGGTGATGTTGGACCTCCAGAAGGCCTTCGACACTGTGGATCACTCCATACTGATCAACAAACTTAAAGCCATCGGCTTCGATAGCAACTCTGTGAGCTGGGTACAGTCCTATCTAGAGGGTAGAGAACAAGTTGTAGAGATAAATGGGACACAGTCCCCCCCCCTCCCAGTGAACTGTGGAGTGCCCCAGGGAAGCATACTAGGGCCTTTACTGTTTTTAATTTATGTAAACGACATGCCATCAGCCTGCGACTGCAACCTATTCCTTTTTGCAGACGATTCAGCACTGCTGGTCTCGGACAAGAGTAAATTACAAATTGAAAAGACCCTTAGCTCAGAGCTTAGTAAAATTAGTACTTGGCTTGCTGATAACAAACTTTCGCTTCATCTTGGAAAAACGGAATCTATCCTTTTTGGGTCAAGTATTAACCTCAGCAATGCTGATAATTTCACAGTTAAACTGGGCAACAACGTTATCACACGTAAAAATGAAATTACGTATCTAGGGTCCATCCTGGAGGCAAACCTTTCGGGCGACAAGATGGCCTCAAATATAGTTAAAAAGGTCAACCAAAGAATTCGATTCCTGTACAGGATCTCCTCTCTAGTGAACAAAAACACCTTGAAGACCCTTACAGTGGCCCTTGTCCAGGGCTTCTTCGATTATTCCTGCACATCTTGGTACTATAGCACCACTAAAGCCATTAAAACAAGGCTACAGACCTCGCAAAATAAACTGGTCAGGTTGCTACTTGGCCTCTCTCCCCGAACCCACCTCACCCCCACCCACTTTGACAGCCTGGGTTGGCTCAGGGTCGAAGACAGGGTGAAATATCTTTCATTGTGTCAGGTATACAAGATCCGGAAAACTGCTAGAATACCCAAATACCTGGCAAACTACTTTATTAGTGTTAATGAAGTTCACTCACATCTCACCAGAGGGAGTGCAACTAATCTCGTGCCGCCCAGATACGTTACAAATAAGGGTCTTAATTCATTTCGCTCCTATGCATGTAGAATGTGGAATGCGCTACCTACACGCTTAAAGACACCCAAGTCTCTTGTCTCCTTTAAGGCCTCTCTCAAGGCACATCTACAGCTAGTTGCAATCCGAAACTGGCTTTAGAATACACGCTCATGGCCATTCTTGTGTATATGTATATATATGCGGATGGGTACGATATGCGTATATGTGTGCATGCAGACGTGTGTATATATGCATGTGCAGTATGCATATGTATGCGTGCGTGTATATGCATGTGTACATATGTGTGTGTTCGTATGTATGCATGTACGTGTAGTATGTGTGTATTTAATATGGTATATGCTGTATATTACTGTTATTACTGTTTTTTTACTATTTTTTACCTCCTCCATGTTTCAATCTATTTTACAAATGTATTTTCCATTCTATGAGGAGGATAAATGAATGTATTGAGTACGTGGGACCCGAATGGAAATAAGACCACCAGGTCTTTCTTCGGTGATTCCTTTTGGACTGTTACTGTGTGTGACTGTACTCTGTACTGTTCTTTTACTGCAGTTAATTGTCTAATAAAATAATCAATCAATCAATCAATCAATCAGGAGGAGTTGAATATGGGGATTAGAGAATAGGCTGGGAGAATTAGGGTTTTGAAAACAGGCATGAAATTGGATCCCTGCCAATAGGGTATTAATGTAACTGCGACTGTGATTTTTAAACTTGAAATTGAGCGTGAGAAAAGAAAAGATTTTAGGAGAACTACAATACCCAGAAAAATCCTCAAACACTTTACAGTTACACACTTTAACTGATGAATGATTAAAGTCCTGGAAAGAGAGAAATGTGAAAATGCAGACAGTTTTCTTAAATGCGTTAAAAACAATTTTCAGGATGTATATTATTTGTGTTTAAGGCTTAATATCATAATGTATATGTCCCTCAAGCTCAAGCAAAAGTAAAACATGACTTTTTTTTGCAAATAATGGTGCAAATACCCAGTTGACAGGGTTAATCACAGCTATGGCTTGGTGGCTGTTGGTCAGAGCAGGCTCTTGTAGATTCTGAACGGCTTGGTGGCTGTTGTTCAGGTAGTTAGGGAAAATTAGCAATATTTTTGGACAATCTGTGAAAAAATTTACTACCAATAGCTTTCTTCACTAATGTGTTCTGATAGGTGTCTAGAATCACCTCTCAATTAGTGCAAGTCCAAATCCCATGGGAAAATCCTGGAGAGCCAATCAAAGTTATGGAGCACAGACTGCTTTGGTGAAAAATATGAACAAAAATTAAAAGTCCAAAATGAAATTGTGGGGTGTCTAACTAGGGGTTTTCAGGGGTGCTGAATCCATTCCAAACATTAGTTTTGGGTAAAAATGTCTCCCTGGCCATAAAACCTATATATGTTGGTTATTAAGCTGTAATTAAGCCGCTATTAAGCCATAATGTATTCTATGCAGCATAAGCATAGTGTAGAATAGATCATGATGGTATTGCTGAATTGCTTCTATTCTTAAAAATACCATAAGACAAGAGTGTACACCTACTGTGCCCAAGCTCAGTGGGATAGACTGTCTGCCTTTGGGAACGTAACGAGCACCAAGGGCATGGTTGATATAATGGGAAATGAAAAGTTAAAAATGAATTGGTGTTTAACTAGGGGGTTTTCTTGGGTGCTGAATTCATTCCAAACATTAGTTTTGAGTAAAGAACAAGTCATTTTCCAGAACATATGTTATTACATACTTTTAAAGTAAGAAATGTGCAGTAGCCTATTGATGAAATCTGGTCAGTTTGGGCAATAACCAAGTCTATAATATATTGTAACTGCTAACTGTAATACTAGTATAACTGCTGAGGCAGTCAACTGATGTAATCCTCTTCTTATCACATTAACATGTTGCTGCTACTCATTTTAGAAACCATTTTATTACTTTGCATCGACAAGGACAGTGTTTAATAGTCAATAATCACATCCAACAGCTGGGCCTCTTTAACCTGTTCAATAACAGCTCCTTGCAAAACATCAGAATACTTTTTTTTTTTTTTTTTTTAAGTTTCAGCTTTAGCCTATTTTACCTAGTTAGAAACCATTACTCAATATTAACAGAAGCAGAATTTTCCTATTCAACAGATCTCAACAATTGCAAGGGTGCAATTTATCAGTGGATGTAAGCTTCATACATGTATAATATGTTGCCATTGATTAAAATCAACAGAATTGACCAAAGTACTGCACAGTCTGTGCAGTGCTGCAGTTTCTATATGTGGAGTTTCCATGTTCTCATCAAAAAGGAGGTGGGTCGCACGACAGGTTGCAGGAGTGTTGTAGTTTATTAATTTCTGCTTACATTTCTTTGTACTTTGCAATAGATGCACACGACAGTTTCGGCCGTGCCGGCCTTCTTCAGGTTCACACCTGAAGAAGGCCGGGAATTGGTAACGTGTTCCTTCCACGTTCCTTCCCTGGTGCTCCAACCAGGGAAACTCCCCCCTGTCAGGTGAAAAGAAGGCAGCTTGGACTCCTCATGCATTGAAGGAAGCATGAGGCCAGTCCGCTGCCTCCCCAGGATGGTGGAGGGTGTGTAGAGCCCAGGATCACGTTAGGAATTTGCACTGGGTGAAAAATGGGTTACAAAATCGTGTTTTTTGCTACACAGTTAATAATTCAAAGCATCATACAAATAGAGCACAATATACAGCGATTAAAGAGTTCCGTACGGGGTACGGATTTCCGTACTGGGGAGGATTCCCCAGGGGTTTCATAAGATCCACGACATTTGGCAAAAAAAAATCTAAAAGGGGAGGGTTTGCCCACGGCCGCGATGTTGGTTAATGACGTGACCAAACGCAAAACGGACCATTATACTTGACTTGCAAGTCAAGTGATCTCCAAACTACAATGCATCATCCCTAGGACTAGGAAAATAGATTTGTGCGCTCCGCTCCGTGCAAGTCAAGCTGCACCGGTGCCGCTGGTAGGGTAATCAAGTGTCTGTTGAGTGATTGGGTGTGTAACTTGAAGAGTTGCGACATTGAAGGGTCAGAAACTGAGCGGTCGAGCTGCTCGATCTGAACTGTGACAAACATAGATGGCCGTCCCCATTGCCCGATAGAAGTCTATGTAGAGCAGACGCCATTAACGTTTCCAGGAAGTGAACGGAGATGTCATAACTTTCCGGGTCTGGCTCTACTCTATGGTCTGGCTCCGCTGCTGACTCAGCCTATCTGCCTGCCTTGTCTGTTGTTATTTTATATGTTTAATGTCGTTTTACGTGATTACACCCGCTTTCTTTTTGTGGCAATATGAAGTTTATTGCCTGGCCGTGTTATCACTCAGGCACTCAGACAAACCATGCGAGTCTGTTGTGTTTTGGATTCACTGGCCAAGTATTCAGAACTAAAGAACAGCGCGACGCGAACATGGAATAAAATTAAGAAAAGAGAATCAAGAGGAGGAGTGCGAGCCAGATTAAGGAGACGTGGCAGCTGACATCCTTTGCCGGTAATAACGTTTTTAATGTTCGCTCTTTGAACTGGCCGCAAAAGTTAAATGCGACAAAGTATGATTAGTATCCATGTCCACTGTGGGCCGCATGAGAAGCTAAGGGAACACTGATACCGAACGGGTCGAGCCAGGGCTGGATCTAGACGGGGCAGGGGTGGGCAGTGCCCACCCAAATGCGCATCTTGCCCACCAATGAAAGGTTATATCAGTGGTTTTCATCAGCGGTCCAGGGACCACCAGTGGTTGAGAGATGGTCCCCAGCTAAATGTAGCCCAAGTCTACACAACTAGAGAATGTAGAAGATTAATGGTCATTTTAGTATGTTTGACTGTTTTCCCCCAAATCCAGCCTGGAATTGTTGACAAAAGCAATCAAAAGCAAGCAAGAATCTTTATAGTTTTGGGGTCTGTGGGGCTAAAATGTCCTCAAATGGTGGTCTGTGGCTCAAATGTCGAATAAATAGTCGGCCCTGGTGTCATAAAGATTGAAAACCACTGCTTCATATGGGAAAAACTTTGGAGTTGCCCACCCTGCCTTTTTTCCAGCCCACCCTAGTAGGGCTGGCTAAATTCGGCCCTGGGTAGAGCTATGCTGCAAGAAAAACAGAAGATGTTGCTGACAATATAGCAAAAATAAATGTATTAGGCCTACATGTTATCAACAGGCCGGTTAATTAATTTCATATTGAATGATATTTAATTAAATGACTTATGTATTGCCTCGCTATACAGATCATGTGAGCAAACTAACGTGGGTCTATGTGTGCGCAATTGCGCTGAACGGAACAGCTGCCGGGGCATTGATTGATTGATTGATTGATTGATTTGCAGAATAGGCAACAGTATGGCCATACTATTCCTCCCATGTCAAAAATATGTCGGGCATAGTACGTTATAGAAAGTGTGTAGGCCTAATGGGACTTACGAAAAATACTTGGTAGGGATTTATTTATGCAATATTTATCGCATAGTGTGACAAGGTAGGCTACGTTGTGAACGGGGGGGGGGGGGGGGTGCAGTCTGCACCCCCCCCCCCCCCCCCCCCCCCCCGACTGAAATATTTTCCGTCTTTGGATTTTTTTCTGCTTTAATCCCTGAATATAAAAACTGTCCACAAATGGTGCATTTGTATACAGTGCCTTTATGCAAAGCTATTTAGATTCAGCCAGTCATGGACCAATTGCTGGAGAAAACCATGCAAGGCACCAACCTGTACATCAGGGGTTCAGTGTCTTGCTCAAGGACACTTCGAGCATGGGGGGAGCCTCATTCTACCACTGATCTACTGCCACCCTCCCCTCCACCCAAACAATGGACACTAGTAAATGGACACTTTACCACTTAACGTATGAAGAATGTTACTTAGACAGCACGTTGTTTCCACATTAAGCTACATTTGATGCATACCTGGTGGTGTCCTACAGTAGTTACTTTATAGTATAAAGTTTTTACTCTACATAACATGCCCATTTACTCTTTAGTTGTTTTTTTTTATCAACGTGGAGAGGAGTGTGGCAGTGGCTCAGGGGTAGAATGACTCAATGGCAACCGCAAGGTTGCCAGTTTGAACCCAGGCTCCCCCCAGAGTCAGAGTCGAAGCGTTCTTGAAAGACACTGAACCCTTATTTGTCCTGATGTGCAGGTTGGCGCCTTGCAGGTTTTCCCCCCCAGCATTGGTGCATGAATGGGTGAATGTAATGCACAATCTACGTAGATAGCCTTGCAGAAAGGCACTCTATACAAATGCACCATTTATGCACACTTTTTTGTGTTGCGCTCTATTTGCATGACCCTTTGAATTATTGACTGTACAGTACTTTGGTCAATTCTTTGGTCAAACATGTCAATATAAGATAAGAAGAGGATTACATCTGTTGACTGGCTCAGCGGTTATACTTGTATTACAGTTAATAGTTTTATTATAGACTTGGTTATTGCTTAAACTGACACCAGGTTCCATCAATACTGCACATTTCCTACTTTAAAAATATGGAATAAAATATGTTCTTATGGAAAATTACTTGTTTTCTACTCAAAACTAATGTTTGGAATGGATTCAGCACTCATGAAAACCCCTAGTTAAACACCTTACAAATTCATTTTTAATTTTCATTTCCCCTTACTATTTTTTAACCATGCCCTTGGTGCTCGTTACATTCCCAAAGGCAGACAGTCTATCCCACTGAGCTTGGGCACAGTAGGTGTACACTCTTGTCTTATGGTATTTTTAAGAATAGAAGCAATTCAGCAATACCATCATGATCTATTCTACACTATGCTTATGCTGCATAGAATACATTATGGCTTAATAGCGGCTTAATTACAGCTTAATAACCAACATATATAGGTTTTATGGCCAGGGAGACATTTTTACCCAAAACTAATGTTTGGAATGGATTCAGCACCCCTGAAAACCCCTAGTTAGACACCCCACAATTTCATTTTGGACTTTTAATTTTTGTTCATATTTTTCACCAAAGCAGTCTGTGCTCCATAACTTTGATTGGCTCTCCAGGATTTTCCCATGGGATTTGGACTTGCACTAATTGAGAGGTGATTCTAGACACCTATCAGAACACATTGGTGAAGAAAGCTATTGGTAGTAATTTTTTTCACAGATTGTCCAAAAATATTGCTAATTTTCCCTAACTAAGGGCTTCTTTTTTTGTGTGATGCTGTTTATCAAGGATGGTGCACACACTTTAAGAATCATGTCTTACTTGTGTGTCTTCCCCAATTTCCTCTCAGTCTAATTTCAACTTTTAATATTAATCATGTCAGAAAGAAAAAGAAAGAAAGACAATAGGCGGACCTACCTACTGCTGTTTCCCCAGCACCAGCACTACTGCTGCTTGGTAGCTGTTGTTGGTCATGGCTGGGTGCAGCTTCAAGGTTCAAGGTTCAAGGTTAACTTTATTAGTCTCCCGTGGGAGAAATTTCTCTTGGAGTCAGAGAGCAGAGCTGCACACGGTTTCATACAGACAAACAAAAGACAGTAGAGACAGGACAATACAGTTACGTACTGTATAACACATTTACACCCTAGTGTGTACCCTGCGTGCTAAATGCTCTCCCCATTCAGGAGCTTAATCGAGAGAGGTATAAATGAATGTCTAAACCGGTTGTATTTTATCAACGGTGGAGCTCTGTATCTCCTGCCCGTTCGCATCAACACATACTCAGAGTTGAGAACATGTAAGGGATCAGCGACAATACATTGAGCCTGTCGAACTACTGCTTGTTCGAAAATGGCTTTTAGGGTGATCGGGGGGCTAGACAATCCCATAATCTTCCCAGCCTCTTTTACAAGTCTTTCAATCTGAGACTTATATTTGACAGTTAGGTTACCAAACCAGTTAGATATCCCATATCTCAGGATGGACTCTATATGCTTGCCCTGTAAAAAATCATCATAATACTCAAACCGACTCCAAACAGTCTGAGTCTGCGAAGAAAGTGTAACCGCTGATGTAACTTAGCACAACAAGAAGTAACATGCGTTCTCCAGCTCATGTCCTCATCAATATGTACTCCAAGATATTTATAAGAGGAGACCTGTTTGATGTTGTTGTTATTGACACTCAATACAGTGTGATCGCCAATGGACCTGGGATCTATAACTACCTCCTCTGTTTTCTTAGTATTGATCATCATGAAGTTCTGTGCGCACCAGTCAACAACTTCATTCACACCCGCTGAGCAGGCTAGAGTTGCTTGATAGTAGACTTAATATGACAGTGTCATCGGAAAACTTGATCACATACTGGTTCGGACATGAGCTTACACAGTCGTTCGTGTACAGAGTAAAGAGGAAGGAGGAGCTCACTGTTCCTTGTGGAACCCCGGTACTACTTAGCGCCTCCTCAGACACTACTCTGTTGAATCTGACCCTCTGTGGTCTATTCAACAAGAAAGAACAGTACCATTTAATTGCAAAAGGGTTTGCACCCATCTCCGCCAGCTTCCTTACCAGTAGATCAGGGTGGATGGAGTTAAAGACAGAACTAAAATCAATAAACAGAGCTCTCACATAGGCACATTTATCCTCCAGGTGTTTCAGTGCGAGATGTGCAACAGTAGAAATGGCATCACACGTGCTACGATTCCTGGCATAGGCAAATTGGTACTGGTCTAATTTTGGTTCCATGTCCCTCCGGACTGTATCTACCATGATCCTTTCCAGTGCTTTGACTACATTAGAAGTGATGGCCATCGGCCTGTAGTCGTTGTTGTCAGATGGAGAGGTTACTTTCGGCACGGGAACTATGACCGATTTTTTCCATATCACTGGCACAGTATGTGAGTCTAAAGACAGTTGAAACAGCATGTGCCATGCCGGCGATAGTTCTACTGCGCACGTTTTCAGCAAGGACGCTTGCATACCGTCAGGCCCGGTTGCCTTGTTAGTCTTGATGGTTCTGAACACTTTACAAACGGTATCAAGGTCTAGGACCAGCCTATTATCAATGTCACAGACAAGAGGATTAATCACGTCACAACAACCCTGAGAAGTGTCAAACTCAAACCTCATGAAAAAGTCATTAAGTTCATTTGCCTTTGTGCTCTCATCCAGAGCAGCAATGGGCTTCTTCTCTGCCCTCATCTGCTCAGCTTCTGAACAGACTGTATGCTCACCGTGCTGCTGAGCATCTGGAAGGTTGATGAACACAATTCAATGATCATGTCAGGAGTTTAACCCATTGTAGACTATCCCGATTCTAAAAATGTCTCTGAAATACTAACCTAAGTGTACTGGAAAACTTCAAATTATTGTGTAACATCACCAAATTTTGACATCTTTTGATACTGTACATACTGTACAGAACGCATATTGGTGTTCCCGTCAACTAGGGTAAAACTACCACTAGGGGTTCCCGTCTACTATGGGTGAAAAAAGGTGAAAAAGTATTTAAAATATTGTTTTGATGCTCATCATGAAGCATGGAGTTTGTTTTTAATTAGCATATGCATTTTAAAACGATTGGCATATTCATTACAATTATATTTTATTGTAGTTGTAGAGGGCATGTTTAATGTAAGGCATAATTGTCTTGCTAGTCAGGGTTCCTTTTAAGCGATCAATACCTTTACCAGATGGTTGTTCTACTGGTTCCCTTGTACAAATTTCAGCATTGAGCCTGCATGAATATAGATATAGCATACATTTCATGCACATAACCAACATGTGCAAAACTTTACTGCCACTGACTGTGAGGATAACAAAGCTGGGTCTGTAAAGGCTCATTCGGAGTTCATAATTTCGGTGGCCACTGCGAGCACCGCGACCACCGCTATTCCATAGTCCACTACCAGCATCCCCCCCCCCCGCTCTGTTTCTCTCTCTACTTCCTACCTGCCTCAATTATCATCATTTCTGCTGCTTTTATGTATATTTCCTATTCTATTTATGTCATTGTCTATCATTGAATTCCCCCTTCCTTCCTTCTCCTACTGCCCGTCGTGCTGTGAAAAAAAAAAAAAAAAAAAGTCCAAAGACGGAAAATATTTCAGTCGGGTCGGGGGGGGGGGCTGCAGACTGCACGTTTCTTTTTTACGTTCACGACGTAGCCTACCTTGTCACACTATGCGATTGATATTGCATAAATAAATCCTTACCAAGCATTTTTCGTAAGTCACATTAGGCCTACACGTTTTCTATAACGACATATTTTTGACATGGAGAAATATAGTATAGCCCGCGACAGCTGTTCCGTTCAGCGCAGTTGCGCACACACAGACCCACGTTAGTTTGCTCACATGATCTAGCGAGACAATACATAAATCATTCAATTAAACATCATTCAATATGACATTAATTAACCGGCCTGCTAATAACATGTAGGCCTAATACATTTATTTTGCAATATTGTCAGCAATATCTTCTGTTTTTCTTGCAGCAGCAGCTCTACCCAGGGCCGGATTTAGCCAGCCCTACTAGGGTGGGCTGGAAAAATGGCAGGGTGGGCAACTTTTCCCATATGAAGCAGTGGTTTTCAATCTTTTCAGCACCGAGGCCGACTATTTATTCGGCATTTGAGCCACAGACCACCATTTGAGGACATTTTAGCCCCACAGACCCCAAAACTATAAAGATTTCTTTTGCTTTTGTCCACAATTCCAGGCTGGATTTTGGGGAAAACAGTCAAACGTACTAAAATGACAATTAATCTACTACATTCTCTAGTTGTATAGACTTGGGCTAATTCACATGATAAATTTAACTCTTGAGAGTGTAAAAATGAAACCACGCGGGTCCATTTTGTTTCATGTTTACGCTCTCAAAGAGTTACATCTGGTTAACCAACTTTCCAACATTTAGCTGGGGACCATCTCTCAACCACTGGTGGTCCCTGGACCGCTTATGAAAACCACTGATATAACCTTTCATTGGGTGGGCAAGATGCGCATCTGGGTGGGCACTGCCCAACCCCTGCCCCCGTCTAGATCCGGCCCTGGCTCTACCCGTTCGGTATCAGTGTTCCCACTGTGGTTAGCTTCTCATGCGGCTCACGGTGGACATGGATACTTTGTCGCATTTAACTTTTGCGACCAGTTCATTCATCTTGTTGCTCAAAGAGCGAACATTAAAAACGTTATTACCGGCAAAGGATGTCGGCTGCCGCGTCTCCTTAATCTGGCTCGCACTCCTCCTCTTGACCCTCCTTTCCAGGGGCGGATTGGCGCATATTTTCCCACCGGGACAATTTTGCCTTTGCCAGGCCACCCTAGGGGGGGCAGCTGGTTAACCAGATGTAACTCTTTGAGAGCGTAAAAATGAAACCAAATGGACCCTTGTGGGTCCATTTGGTTTCATTTTTACACCCTCAAGAGTTAAAATATTCATCATGTGAATTAGCCGAACTTAGTCTACACAACTAGAGAAAGTAGAAGATTAATGGTCATTTTGACCTCTATGTTCCAGGCGAGCATCTAGCGCATTCTAGTGCATTTTGGAAGTGCCACTAGTGCATTTTGGATCTTGTCCAGGCCACTAGGTGGCGCAGGCCACCGGGAAAAACTCCCTGTACTCCAGATGGCCAATCCGCCCCTTCTCATTCTTAATTTTATTCCATTTTCGCGTCCCGCTGTTCTTAAGTTCTGAATACTTGGCCAGTGAATCCAAAACACAACAGACACGCATGGTTTGTCTGAGTGCCTGAGTGATAACACGGCCAGGCAAATTGTCATCCCGGCGTTAAACTTCATATTGTCACAAAAACAAAGCGGGTGTAATCACGTACATTAAACGACATTAAACATAAAATAACAACAGACGAGACAGACAGATGAGCTGGGTCAGCAGCGGAGCCAGACCCGGAAAGTTATGACATCTCCGTTCACTTCCTGGAAACGTTAATGGCGTCTGCTCTACATAGACTTCTATTGAGCAATGGGGACGGCCATGGTTGTCACAGTTCAGATAGAGCAGCTCGACCGCTCAGTTTCTGACCCTTCAATGTCGCAACTCTTCAAGTTACACACCCACTCACTCAATTTACACTGGATTAGCCTATCAGCGGCACCGGTGCAGCTTGACTTGCACGGAGCGGAGCGCACAAATCTTTCATCACGTTAATTAATACATCAATGTAAATTATTTTCCTAGGGATGAATGCATTGTAGTTTGGAGATCACTTGACTTGCAAGTCAAGCATAATGGTCCGTTTTGGTTTTGCGTTTGTTTGGTCACGTCATTAACTAACATCGCGGCCGTGGGCAACCCCTCCCTTCTTAGATTTTTTTTTTGCCAAATGGCGTGGATCTTATGAAGCCCCTGGGGAATCCTCCCCGTACGGAAATCCGTACCCCGTACGGAAATCCGTACCCCGTACGGAAATCCGTACCCCGTACGGAAATCCGTACCCCGTACGGAGAACTTTAATCCCTGCGTCATATTGTAGGAATCGGTGGTCTGAATAGGCCTTAAGCTTCACTACAGGCGTAGCTTTCCTGTAGTCCCAAAGTCCTTTTTGTTTAAAGGGGATAAAAAAAAGTTCCCCCCATTCTTTGTTTCCTAGAAATGGAGGTCTGAAAAAAACATGGTGAAACACAACTTGATGACGAGATCAGGTTGTGTTTCACTTTCAATGTTAATGATTCTTCTTTTAGGAGCTTTTTTTCTCAGGAAAATGTTGAAAATGGGTGGAATTCCCCTTTAAGAAGAACTTTTACAGGCACATAAAGAACAAAAGACAGACGACAACAGATCCAAGATGTAAAATAGTTTATTTGCTTTTTAAATGATTCTAAATCTGATTCCATGTTATTTATATAACCTCCAAAAAAAACAAAAACAAAAAGGCAAAATAATAATAATAATAATAATGAAAAAAACACAACATTATTTTCGACTTTAGGTTCTAAACTGTACATCAGAAGAGAAAACATGAGTAGAATAAATGTACAATAAACACTAAATAAATCATTACAACCATTTTAATATTTATTATTATCATTATTTACATTCTGATTCCGTGTAAGAAAACAAAAATGAGTCAACAGACCATGCTATCTTTCTTTCTTTCTTTCCTTCTTTCCAGATATTAAAAAAGGAAGAAATTAGATTTTCAGGAAGAAATAGATACGTATTTATATATATGTATTTATATATATATATATATTTGAATGTTCACAGTTTTCCCTCCTTCTATGCTTCGTCCAATCACGTGACTCTGCGTCATCCAATCACGCAATTTGGAAAAATAAAATAAAAACAGCCGCCCGTCGCCGTCGGCAACGACAAACAAAAGATTCCGTTGTCACGGCGACAACATCCGGAAAAAAAGTGAAAAAAAAAATACAACAAAAATATTTTCATTCTTTGTATATTGTTTTTTTTTGTTTTTACAGACTTTATACACACCCCTCCCCCCACCCGCTCGTTAAATACGCCGTTGACGACAAACAGGAAGTAGAATCACACTTTTTTTTCTTCTTAAGTTCTTTTTTTTTTTTTTTTTCGTAAGGTAGATTTGGTCGGTTAGTTTTTTGTAAAAAAAAAAAAAAAAAAAAAAAAAAAAAAAAAAAGATTTACAGCCTGGAAAATAAATACAAAAAACATAACAAAACACAAATAAAACATTTTTTAGAATAGGATTAGTTTTATTTTTTATTTTATTCTGTTTCTATTAATTAATGTTGTTTTGTGTCTCTCTCTTTCATTAATTAACGCTTTAGTGCAACGCAAATAATTCCCTTCTGGAGCAGATTCTGTACATCACTGATTGATCAATTATTAATATTTACACGTGTGTGTGCGTGCATGTGTGTGTGTGTGTGTCTCAGAGGTCCAGCCTCTGCGTGAATCAGGATCATAAGTAGTACGTAAGGTGTGTGTTTTTTTATTAGCTCCTCCCCCTCTCCGTGGAGCCACACCCCCTTTTTCACCTTAAACTCCACCTTGGATCAGTGCGACCAATCCTAAACGCCCGCGTGGGCGGTACAAGAAAATAATTACAATAATAAAAAAAAAAACAAATCTCTTATAACAGGTGTTATTTTCGTCGTTCATTCGTTACCGTCGATAACGCGGAGTCACTTCGCGACCGACTGGCAAGCTGTCCGTCAAATCGAGGTTGAGGAATGCAACTTGGAAAGTGTGTGTGTGTGTGTGATTAGTTCATCCATTTTCTACAGTTCAGCGCTCCACAGTGACATGGGATCTTGTGCTGGTCGTCTTCCAGGTCGAACTTGTAGTCGTACGACAACTGCACACGCACACGAACACGCACACGCATGCACACACACGCACACACACACACGCAAAACAACAAAGGGGAAGAAACGACACTCGATCAATACACCACACATAGCGTTGTGTCGTCGTAAAAAACATCCGGTTTTGGAGACGTGGCTCTTTCAAAATAAGGGGCAGTTGACACTTGGCAGTGAGCATTTTTTTTAAAACTATGGGATAAATTCAAGCATCAATTGAAGACATTCATTCATGCATTAGTTTTTAACCTGTTCTGAACTGAAAAATAATTCAAAGATTTGCGCCACATTAAAAAAAAAAAAAAAAAAAGATCAGACCTACAAGTCTGATATTTTTCACGAAATAAAATAATTGTAAAATTATTATTGTTAATAATGCTAATAATGCCAAGAAATGCTGGTAATGCTAAGAATTGCTAATAAGTAAGTAAGGCTAATAATGCTAATGCTAAGTAATGCTAATTATGCCAATTAGAACACCAGCACGCATACAGAACAGAAACGGTTAAACAACTTATCTCGTTCCGGTCAGTCATTGTTTTAAACAGATCTACATGTATACAAGTTGATCATATTCACCTCCTCTCCTCTCTGGATCCGTCGACAGGAGCTGATGATGATCTTCTGCTCCTTCTCCACAGTGACCACCTCCGTGATGCAGTTGGGAGAGCAGCAGTGGTTGATGTACCTGATCAACAACCAGGACAATGCATTGTCAATCAGGTTAGAGAAGGGAGAAGAGTCTGGGACGCGTGGAGCGTCGTCCAGGGTGTTTTAGAGAAGGGAGAAGAGTCTGGGACGCGTGGAGCGTCGTCCAGGGTGTTTTAGAGAAGGGAGAAGAGTCTGGGACGCGTGGAACGTCGTCCAGGGTGTTTTAGAGAAGGGAGAAGAGTCTGGGACGCGTGGAGCGTCGTCCAGGGTGTTTTAGAGAAGGGAGAAGAGTCTGGGACGCGTGGAGCGTCGTCCAGGGTGTTTTAGAGAAGGGAGAAGAGTCTGGGACGCGTGGAGCGTCGTCCAGGGTGTTTTAGAGAAGGGAGAAGAGTCTGGGATGCGTGGAGCGTCGTCCAGGGTGTTTTAGAGAAGGGAGCAGAGTCTGGGACGCGTGGAGCGTCGTCCAGGGTGTTTTAGAGAAGGGACAAGAGTCTGGGACGCGTGGAGCGTCGTCCAGGGTGTTTTAGAGAAGGGACAAGAGTCTGGGACGCGTGGAGCGTCGTCCAGGGTGTTTTAGAGAAGGGACAAGAGTCTGGGACGCATGGAGCGTCGTCCAGGGTGTTTTAGAGAAGGGAGAAGAGTCTGGGACGCGTGGAGCGTCGTCCAGGGTGTTTTAGAGAAGGGAGAAGAGTCTGGGACGCGTGGAGCGTCGTCCAGGGTGTTTTAAAGAAGGGACAAGAGTCTGGGACGCGTGGAGCGTCGTTCAGGGTGTCATAAAGAAGGGACAAGAGACTGGGACGCGTGGAGCGTCGTCCAGGGTGTTTTAGAGAAGGGAGAAGAGACTGGGACGCGCGGAGCGTCGTCCAGGGTGTTTTAGAGAAGGGAGAAGAGACTGGGACGCGTGGAGCGTCGTCCAGGGTGTTTTAGAGAAGGGAGAAGAGACTGGGACGCGTGGAGCGTCGTCCAGGGTGTTTTAGAGAAGGGAGAAGAGACTGGGACGCGTGGAGCGTCGTCCAGGGTGTTTTAGAGAAGGGAGAAGAGTCTGGGACGTGTGGAGCGTCGTCCAGGGTGTTTTAAAGAAGGGACAAGAGACTGGGACACATTTTAGTGCAATGGAGAGGAAAGTTACGGTAATTACCTTGCTGGTCCTCCAGTGATGGTCGCATCGATGACAAACTCGTTGTCAATACGGAACATGTAGACTCCACGATTCTACAACACACACACACACACACACACACACACACACACACACACACACACACACACACACACACACACACACACACACACACACACACACACACACACACACACAGTATATACAATCAGCATGTACGTTTGTACAACCCCAATTCCGTTGAAATTGGGACGTTGTGTAAAATGTAAATAAAAACAGAATGCATTGATTTGCAAATCGTTTTCAACCTCTATTCAGTTGAATACACCACAAAGACAATATATTTAATGTTCAAACTGATAAACTTTATTGTTTTTTGAAATTACACAATCTTTTGTAAATTGATCCCTGCAACACGTACCAAAAGAGTTGGGACGGGGGCAACAAAAGACTGGGAAAGGTCATGAATGCACAAATAACGCCTGTTTGGAACATTCCACAGGTAAACAGGTTAATCTTAAACAGTTTAATATCGTGATTGGGTATAACAGGACCATCCCAGTCGTTCACAATCAAAGATGGGACGAGGTTCACCACTTTGTGAACAATTCTGTGAGAAAATCATCCAACGGTTTAAAAACAATGTTTCTCAACATTCAATTGCAAGGAATTTGGTGATTTCATCATCTACAGTCCATAATATAATCAAAACGTTCAAAGAATCTGAAGAACTTGCTATACTAAAGCGACAAGGCTGAAAACCAACACAGAATACTTGTGACCTTTGATCCCTCAGGTGGCTCTGCATTAAAAACTGACATCATTGTGTAAAGGATATTACTGTGAGGACTCAGGAACACTCAGAAAACCATTGTCAGTTTACATAGTTTGTCGCTACACCTGCAAGTGCAAGTCAAAACTCTACCATGCAAAGCAAAGCCATACTTCAGAAAGGTTGGTTTGAAAAACAACCAGAAAAACAACCAGAAATGCCTTCTCTGGGTCCACTATCATTAGAAATGTGGACTCATCAGACCACAGCACACTTTTCCACTTTGTGTCTAACCATTTCAAATGATATTGTACCCAGAGAAGGCATTTCTGGTTGTTTTTCTGGTTGTTTTTTCAAACCAACCTTTCTGATGTATGGCTTTGCTTTGCATGGTAGAGTTTTAACTTGCAATCGCAGGTGTAGCGACAAATTATGTAAACTGACAATGGTTTTCTGAGTGTTCCTGAGTCCTCACAGTAATATCCTTTACACAATGATGTCAGTTTTTAATGCAGAGCCACCTGAGGGATCAAAGGTCACAAGTGTTCGGTGTTGGTTTTCAGACTTGTCGCTTTAGTATAGCAAGTTCTTCAGATTCTTTGAATGTTTTGATTATATTATGGACTGTAGATGATGAAATCACCAAATTCCTTGCAATTGAATGTTGAGAAACATTGTCTTTAAACCGTTGGATGATTTTCTCACAGAATTGTTCACAAAGTGGTGAACCTCGTCCCATCTTTGATTGTGAACGACTGGGATGGTCCTGTTATACCCAATCACGATATTAAACTGTTTAAGATTAACCTGTTTACCTGTGGAATGTTCCAAACAGGCGTTATTTGTGCATTCATGGCCTTTCCCAGTCTTTTGTTGCCCCCGTCCCAACTCTTTTGGTGCGTGTTGCAGGGATCAATTTACAAAAGATTGTATAATTTCAAAAAACAATAAAGTTTATCAGTTTGAACATTAAATATATTGTCTTTGTGGTGTATTCAACTGAATAGAGGTTGAAAACGATTTGCAAATCAATGCATTCTGTTTTTATTTACATTTTACACAACGTCCCAATTTCAACGGAATTGGGGTTGTATGCATTATACAGTATATTCATAGTTTACTGGGAAAATGAACTATGGGATTGCAGGTAAACAGTGTGTGTGTGTGTGTGTGTGTGTGTGTGTGTGTGTGTGTGTGTGTGTGTGTGTGTGCGTGCGTTTGTGCGTGTACCTGGGACTCGTAGAGGCGTTCCTTCCTGTTTGCCACTTCGCTCCTGATGATGGCGCCGATGTACTCAATGACCATGTTGTGTTTCTCGATGTCTCTGGCAGCGTAGAGGCCGAGACCCTGAAACAGACAGAGACAGAGAAATGTGTATATACACATTTACTTTACATGGCTTGAATGAATGCTCCAATCAGAAGCCAGCGTTCTGGTCACGTGAGCGGTCACATGCTGTATGTCACCGTAACAGACCGCTCCGCTCTATAACGGACCGCTGCATAATCAAGGTCCCCAAAGTGCAAACAGCTGTGCTCATACTCATGTCAACCCGGCGCTGCGCGCTTCCGCATTTAGTTCCAGCACGCCGTTAGCGGGTCCATTTGGTTAGACTTCTGAAAGACCGTCTACGAACTACATTCTCAACTGTGGTTTACGTTTAGCAGGGGCGGATTGGCACATATTTTCCCACCGGGACAATTTTGCCTTTGCCAGGCCACCCTGGTGGGGGCAGCTGGTTAACCAGATGTAACTCTTTGAGAGCGTAAAAATGAAACTAAATGGACCCTTGCGGGTCCATTTGGTTTCATTTTTACACACTCAAGAGCTAAAATATCCATCATGTGAATTAGCCCAACTTAGTCTACACAACTAGAGAATGTAGAAGATTAATGGTCATTTTGATCTGTATGTTCCAGGCGAGCATCTAGCACATTCTAGAGCATTTTGGAAGTGCCACTAGTGCATTTTGGATCTTGTCCAGCAGGCCACTAGGTGGCGCAGGCCACCGGGAAAACTCCCTGTACTCCAGATGGCCAATCCGCCCCTGACGTTTAGAGATGTTCTGTGCTTTTCGACCCTTTATGGATGTTTTCTTATATAACATAAATGGAGTACCTGTATAATTATTTTGCAGATGAGCAGAAAAGCTAGGCTCGCTCCCATTAGGTTCAATAGTAACTAAATAATTTATAGAAACTCCCTCTGTTGTGAATTTGTGCAAATGAATGATACCCAACGACAACTTAAGGGAAAACACATTTGAGAAAACAACCTGTGTTTTCACATGTCACTGTTTGCAGGGCTCATTCAGAGATACATGCATTTAAAGTTAAATGATTTATTATTTATAGTTGGAACGTCTGCAAGGTGTTTTCTGGCACTTCATGAGGAGGTGTGCGGAGAGTTAATGAGCTTGTTAACAAAACGAAGCCTAAAACAGGGGCGAAGAGCCACCCATACAATTTTCAGTTACAGGACTTTTACTAGGCAAGTAAAGCATCAATAATAACATCCGTTGTTGTTGAAGTTGCAACAGACACGCAGCATGCATAAAGCTAAAGGTCTGACTCAAGAGAGTTTTCTGTTTTCAATGATGAAATGCTGTTGGTTTAGTGGTGGCTGTTGGCACAATGGTAGTTAGTTAGTAGTAATGTTTCAATTTATTTTAAATATAAGCACTTTAATTTGAAATATCTTGGGTTGTTCTGCATGCCATCATGTTTGGTGGGGCAGACTAGATCCGCCCCCCTGCCTGGCCTAAAACGACTTTTGGAGTGATAAGCAGGACGACAACAGAATAATCAATCACTCCAAAAGTCGTGGTCAAGTCTGTCAAGGAGTTAAGCATTAGGGTTACGTAATGAGAGTATTCCATAATGTAAAATAAATACCTGTATTCTGGACCTGGCCAGTTAAGCATTTAGGGTTATGTAATAAGAGTATTTTTAATGTGAAATAAATACTGTACCTGTATCCGGGACCTGGCCAGTTAATATATATATAAAGCCAAGGTAATTGATAGCTATATAACAAATAACTATTAAAGTATTATCATCATCAATACAACATATCGTGATGCTATATCCATTGTCATATTAAAAATAATAGTGATGGTAATTATTAGTGTAATTATTATAGTTTATTTATTATGGTAATAGCGGTAGTGGCAATATTGCTGGATGTGTAATAGGTGTATGAATATATTCTTCTTCTTTCATTTTTCTTTCCCTTCTGACCTTTTTGGTCAGATGTAAATTCCATAGGCAAATGTTGATGCCTACATGAAATGCTGTTATTCTCTCTGCTTTATTTTTATATTCTTTTGACCAAATAACCTAACTAACTAACTAACTAACTAGGGCAGTGGTCGGCAACCCAAGATGTTGAAAGAGCCATTTTCGACCCAAAATTAAATTCAAAATCTGTCTGGAGCCGCATTGTATTTATTTTTTTCCTGAAAAAAAAAAAAAGCCCTCAAAGAAAAATCATTAACATGGTGAAACACAAACTTTCTTCGGAAATGGAGTTTCTAAAAAAATAAAGGAGTTTTACAGAACTCCATTTCTAGTCCACACAACGTCTCTAAGGTATATTAATGACATAGTAAACTGAGTAAACCTTTGAAAATGGGTGGTTCAGATTGAAAGCTCCACCTCTGATAACTGCTGGGCTTTTTTTGACATGGCCAAGTGCTACTTTAACTGGCAACTGTCAGACAGCGCAACGCGTTTTGGGTGACTGAAATGTTTATATTATTTTGGTGTGTGTATGTAATAATGCTACAGCCACTGAGCCACTAGGGCTGTGTTCTAGAGCCCAGTGTGTATGTAATAATGCTACAGCCAGGGAGCCACTAGGGCTGTGTTCTAGAGCCCAGTGTGTATGTAATAATGCTACAGCCACTGAGCCACTAGGGTTGTGTTCTAGAGCCCAGTGTGTATGTAATAATGCTACAGCCAGGGAGCCACTAGGGCTGTGTTCTAGAGCCCAGTGTGTATGTAATAATGCTACAGCCACTGAGCCACTAGGGCTGTGTTCTAGAGCCCAGTGTGTATGTAATAATGCTACAGCCAGGGAGCCACTAGGGCTGTGTTCTAGAGCCCAGTGTGTATGTAATAATGCTACAGCCACTGAGCCACTAGGGCTGTGTTCTAGAGCCCAGTGTGTATGTAATAATGCTACAGCTACTGAGCCACTAGGGCTGTGTTCTAGAGCCCAGTGTGTATGTAATAATGCTACAGCCACTGAGCCACTAGGGCTGTGTTCTAGAGCCCAGTGTGTATGTAATAATGCTAGAGCCACTGAGCCACTAGGGCTGTGTTCTAGAGCCCAGTGTGTATGTAATAATGCTACAGCCACTGAGCCACTAGGGCTGTGTTCTATAGCCCAGTGTGTATGTAATAATGCTACAGCCACTGAGCCACTAGGGCTGTGTTCTAGAGCCCAGTGTGTATGTAATAATGCTACAGCCACTGAGCCACTAGGGCTGTGTTCTAGAGCCCAGTGTGTATGTAATAATGCTACAGCCAGGGAGCCACTAGGGCTGTGTTCTAGAGCCCAGTGTGTATGTAATAATGCTACAGCCACTGAGCCACTAGGGCTGTGTTCTAGAGCCCCAGTGTGTATGTAATAATGCTACAGCCACTGAGCCACTAGGGCTGTGTTCTAGAGCCCCAGTGTGTATGTAATAATGCTACAGCCAGGGAGCCACTAGGGCTGTGTTCTAGAGCCCAGTGTGTATGTAATAATGCTACAGCCACTGAGCCAATAGGGCTGTGTTCTAGAGCCCAGTGTGTATGTAATAATGCTACAGCCACTGAGCCACTAGGGCTGTGTTCTGGAGCCCAGTGTGTATGTAATAATGCTATAGCCACTGAGCCACTAGGGCTGTGTTCTAGAGCCCAGTGTGTATGTAATAATGCTACAGCCACTGAGCCACTAGGGCTGTGTTCTAGAGCCCAGTGTGTATGTAATAATGCTACAGCCAGGGAGCCACTAGGGCTGTGTTCTAGAGTCCAGTGTGTATGTAATAATGCTACATCCAGGGAGCCACTAGGGCTGTGTTCTAGAGCCCAGTGTGTATGTAATAATGCTATAGCCACTGAGCCACTAGGGCTGTGTTCTAGAGCCCAGTGTGTATGTAATAATGCTACAGCCACTGAGCCACTAGGGCTGTGTTCTAGAGCCCAGTGTGTATGTAATAATGCTATAGCCACTGAGCCACTAGGGCTGTGTTCTAGAGCCCAGTGTGTATGTAATAATGCTACAGCCACTGAGCCACTAGGGCTGTGTTCTAGAGCCCAGTGTGTATGTAATAATGCTACAACCACTGAGCCACTAGGGCTGTGTTCTAGAGCCTCCTGAGCCGCAGGTTGCTGACCCCTGAACTAGGGTTATGTAATGGAGTATTTTTTAATGTGAAATAAAATAATGTACCTGTATCCTGGACCTGGCCAGGTAGACGTTGCTCTTCCATTCGCTCTTCATGCGTCGGTACTGGGCCGACTTGGAGTGGCGACCCTGGTGGCCCCCGGGGGTCCAGTCGCCTCCGGGCAACAGAGAGATGACCCCGGGGACCACCCCAACGATGGCCCCCACCGAGCCCTGGCACCGGGGGGCCACGCTGCTCAGGTAGGGCCTGGGAAGAGTTAACGCGTTAACAAAAACAAAAAAAAAAAGTACGTTCAGCCATTTCGCTTACCGTAATTTCCGGCCTATAAGCCGCACCTGAATATGAGCCGCACCAGCTAAATTTGGGGCAAAATGTTATCCTTGTATAAGCTGCACTTGACTATAATCCGCACCAGGCAATAAGCTTCATGTTACAGCAGTGGTTTTACAACTTTTTTTGATCCCAGGGCCCACTATTTATTCAGCATTTGAGCCAGAGACCACGATTTAACACCCCACAGACCGGAAAACTAAAGATTTCTTTTGGTTTTGTTCACAATTCCAGGATAGGTTTTTCGCACACAAAAGAGGCAAAACACATCAAAATGAGACCAAAATGAACATGACTTATGACTTATTAATTAAGTGGCGCTAATTTAGATGGTGGATATCATAACTCTTGAGAGTGTAAACATGAAACCAAATGGACCCGCAAGGGTCCATTTGGTTTCATGTTTACGCTCTCAAAGAGTTACACCTGGTTAACCAACTTTCCATCATTTTAGCCTGCGGAGCCCAACCTGGAACCCTCTCAGGGACCACCCCTGTGTTACCTGTAAAAATCCATAGATTGGCCGCACCGTTGTATAAGCCGCAGGGTCAAAAGCATGTGAAAAAAAAAAAAAAAAAGTAGCGGCTTATAGTCTGGAAATTACGGTAATTCAAATATCACTTTCATAATCCTCCCGACTGTTAGGTTAGGTTGGGTTCGGTACTGTACCTCTTGGTAATGGAGTAGGGTTTGGGTTCGGAGCGGGCCGACCCAGAGGGGTTGAACGCCAGAGGCCACTCCATCAGCGGGTTCCGCCCAAAACGGAAGGTGTAGCGCTCACACGACTCCACGCCTGGCAGCTGCATGGACACACGGACACACACACACACACACACACACACACGGACACACACACACACACACACACACACACACACACACACACACACACACACACACACACACACACACACACACACACACACACACACACACACGATAAAGATGCATCTGAACACGCTCAATCCCTTGACTCCTCCAAAACCACTTTTAACCCTCTGTGTACTAAACACGTCATTAAGCATTATGTTTCACTTAAGCTGAAAAAAATATCAAGACCTACAAGCTGAGCTTGTAGGTCTTGATTTTTTGTTGTTGTTGTTGAAAAATCGTGAAAATGATGCACACATCTAAGAATATATTCTATGTGACACCTGAGTGTAGTTCCCGACACTGCATTCTAGTTTCTGATGGATTCTAGATTTTTCTGAAAATTCTATGTTCCTGTGTCAGTGATGCTCAGTATATTTCATTCAGAAGGACCCCCAGAATTAACTATGTTTGGCTGCAGACCCCCATCGGATCCCCCAGAAGCAACAAAATATTTTAGCACAAAATATTTTCATCTTCAGAATATATTCAAAGGTTTGCATCACATTTTCACATTTCACATTTTCACATTCACATTCAAAAAAATACCAGAGCTACAAGCTCATAGCGCGCCACCGAGTGGCGCGCTGTGAGCTTGTAGCTCTGATATTTTTCAACTTCTGAAGTAAATAATGCTTCGAACACCAAAACGTGTTCAGTACACAAAAGGGTTCCCTCAACCATCCCCTTTTCCCCTCCCTCTATGGTTCTCTTTTCCCGCCACTATGATCTGCTGCTTCTGGCTTTACAGAAGTGAACATTTCCATGTCTCTAAATGTCTTGATGTCAAGGTGGAGCGTATCGTAAATGAGTCGAAGTTGGGGGGCACAGCTGATTGGCCCGGCAGGCACTGTCACTCAACAGCGCAACATTCACGGCGTCAAACGACAGCCATGGGCGGCTGCAACTGCGGTGAAATCGCGGACGTTATCAATTTGTCCATTAAACCGACCTATGACCAGTGTTGGTCAATATTGGTCAAGTAAATTCTTTACTTTACTCGTTACCCCTTAGACTTATTTTTGGAATCAAAGAGTAATATATTACATATTACGTTATTACTTTCCCAAGTTCTCAACTCCTACATTTGAAAAAAAAAAAAAAAAATAGAGATGTACAACATAATCTGTTTAGCGAGCTCTTTCTAGAACTGAATCCAATTTATTGGAATAATAATAGTCTCTTAGCCTCTTTGACTTTTTAAACTATTTCACAATTGTTTTCAAAGACAGTTGAGGTCTGGTCTTGTATTTAAAAATAAAATACAAAATAAAGCAGCAAGCGATTTGTAGTGTACATAACTGTGCGCAGGATGCAGTGTGTGGACTGGATCTACAATCTAGTGCACATCTCTGTTGTTACAGTACCTGTCGATAGCTTGTAAATCTGTTCTGTTTTTGCATGCAACAACAAGCTCATTTTAAAAAGTAACTTGGCGTTACTTGCAAAGTAATGCGTTACTTATTACCCATTTTTGCAGATTAATCTCGTTACTTTACTTTTTGGAGCAAAAGTAAGAATATTACAGTAATGTAATCTAAAATTTGTTACTGCCCAACACTGCCTATGACGAATAGTTTCTTTAAGACGAAGCGTCAGGTTGTATAAACAAAAATATGTCGCCGTGCAACATATTTTTACTACTATGGTTCACATGCTAGCAGCGCTCGTGGGCTGTGTTTGTGTGGTGGGCACACAGGCATGCCCACTCCTCCCATTACCACACAGGCCATATTCGAACAAGCTGTGTTGAGGCAGGCTCAAAATATTGTGTCCGATCCATCACATGTATTGCATAGACTAGAGAGTATGAACTAATGCCATCTGGTAGGAGATATACTCCGAGGCAAGTCTATAATAGGTTCAAATTATCATTTGTACCTTTGTCAATCAAAATGCTAAATCAGAGGTTGGCGAATGACTAGATGCACTTTACCAACTTAAGCACTTTAAGGGGCATGTGCAATATTGCTCTGTCTTTCTTTCTCTGTGTAAATGTGGTTGTGTTTTTTTGTACTTTGTTATGTTATGTGTATGCAGACCTGGTCTCTGTCTCCAAGATTAATTTCTCCTGAGGAAGACAAATAAATTAAACTTGAACTTGAAGGTTAGCCCATTAGCCACATGACTGACAACAACCTCTGGTTTGTCTCTCATCTCACAGACAACCAGTGTTGGGCAGTAACTGATTTTAGATTACATATTACTGTAATATTATTACTTTTGCTCCAAAAAGTAAAGTAACGAGAATACTCTGCAAAAATGGGTAATAAGTAACGCATTACTTTGCAAGTAACGCCAAGTAAATTTTTAAAGCTTGTTGTTTTTAGAGCTTGTTGTTGCATGCAAAAATAGAACAGATTTACAAGCTATCGACAGGTATCTGTAACAACAGAGATGTGCACTAGATTGTAGATCCAGTCAACACGCTGCATCCTGCGAACAGTTATGTACACTACAAATCGCTTGCTGCTTTATTTTGTGTTTTATTTTTAAATACAAGACCTCAACTGTCTTTGAAAACAATTGTGAAAAAGTTTAAAAAGTCAAAGGGACAGATTTTGTTGGCTTTGTTTTCGGGTGCAGTTTGTGGGATAGGAGACTATTATTGTTCGAATAAATTGGATTCAGTTCTAAGAAGAGCTCGCCAAACAGATTATGTTGTGAGAACTTTGGAAAGTAATAACGTAATATGGAACACATTACTCTTCGATCCCAGTAAAATCCCCCAAGTAAAGTAATGACATTACTTTTGTCTAAGGGGTAACGAGGAAAGTAAAGAAGTTACTTTCCTAAGTAATATCGACCAACACTGCAGACAACGGACAATTCCAGACTCAGGCGACTTCAGGAAGCTGAAGTCGAGTCTGAGAATCAGGCGTGTGCGTGTGGGCTGTGTGTGTGTGTGTGTGTGTGTGCGTGTGTGTGTGTGTGCGCTGTGTGAGCTGTGTGCGCGCTGTGTGCGCTGCGTGCGCGCTGTGTATGTGTGTGTACTTACAGACTCTATAATGCGGGTGACGGGGGACGAGGTCAGACCGAACAGATCTTCTCCCTTCAGGTAGACCGGAAACAGTTTGAGCGTCTGGAGCTCGTTACGCAGCTCCGACACCGGGGCCAACACCTGGTCCCACGCCGCTGGGGGAGGGGGAGGAGGGGAGCAGACAGGAAAGAGTTAACACTTTACACTACAGTTCCCTTAACCCCTTTGTGTACCAAACGCGTTTTGGCGTTCAACGCATTATGTTACACTTTTAAGCTATTGAAAAATATATCAGATCTACGAGCTCACATCGCGCCACCGAGTGGTGGCGTGGTTGAAAACCACAGATATATATGATGCATATTAAAATATTACTTTGTCAAGTCCCCCCCCCCCTTCCACTCGCAAAGGAATAGAGATGTACAAAACGATCTCTTTAGTGACAACTTGCGCCTTTAAGTCCACTAAATCAAAACTCCCACTTTCTATGGGGCCTTCAAATGGATGGTCACATTTTTGATGTGTAGATCTTGTTGAGCCGGTCATTTTGAAAGTCGCTCTCAAGTCAAAAAAGTGTCTGCACCCCTGACCTAGGCATATACTGTATGACTTGTTGCGTAGCAAAAAAAAAATATCTTTCAGAGATTGTGAATCTAAAAAATAACTAAAACCCACATATTACAGACATAAAGACCACAAGGAATGTGTTCTAAATTCTCTAAAATGCCATATGTGGGCACGCACAGACATTTCTGCCCGGCTTACGTGGTCATCTCGCCCGCTACGTTGGCAATAAGCCATGTTGTGATGTCATACCTTTGGGGGTGGGGCCACTGAGGATGACATCGTCGTGACCTTTCTCCACCACTTTGATCTTAAACAGAGGCTGGCCTTCGTTGTCCTCTATGGAGCACATGTACTTACACCTCCTAGAGCGAGAGACATAGAGATACAGAGAGAGAGAGAGAGAGAGAGAGAGAGAGAGAGAGAGAGAGAGAGAGAGAGAGAGAGAGAGAGAGAGAGAGAGAGAGAGAGAGAGAGAGAGAGAGAGAGAGAGAGATACAGAAAGACAGAGAGATACAGAGAGAGAGATACAGAAAGACAGAGAGAGAGACAGAGAGATACAGAAAGACAGAGAGATACAGAGAGAGAGATACAGAGAGAGAGACAGAGACAGAGAGATACAGAGATAGAGAGAGAGAGAGAGAGACAGAGAGACAGAGAGAGAGAGAGAGAGAGAGAGAGAGAGAGAGAGAGACAGAGAGAGAGAGAGAGAGAGAGACAGAGAGAGAGAGATGAGATTCGGCCATTGTCATTAGGAAGAAAACCTGGACTAAAATCATCGGGAAGTTAAAGAGGTATTCCACTTTCAAAAGAACTTTTGGTCATTTTATGGTCTACTCAGTCTCCATGTGAACACACCAGACAGTAAGTTACTCCATTCACTATTTAATTATTTGATGTTCATTAGTCTGCCGGAACGTCCTTCCTATACAAACCCATTATAACTTAAAACTCCATTTTAACCATGACAGCTTATTTGAAAACAACCCATCTTTTTTATGGTGACTGATATTGTCCTCCTAATACGTGAGAGGGCCGTGGAACTTCATTTACTGTTTTCATTTATTTTTAAAACTTTTTTTTTTTTTTTGAAAGTGGAATATCCCTTTAAAAGACAATACAGGCAACGTTAACGTCTGCACAATCTGCGTCTGTAGACAGATTTGAATCTTGAACTCCACCTCACCTCCACTTCTATTGGCTCGTTATGAACCTAGAACGCCACCTCACTCCCCACAACCCCCCGCCACACACTAGCACCGCCGGCGAAAATAATTTGTTGACAACAATAAAGAATAAAGTTCTGGGCCGTCCGTCCGCTACCTCTTTTCCTTCTTGTTCCAGGCGAAGAAGAAGCGATTTGTCATGGTTGAACTCACCTGTTCCCGTGGCGCATGCTCCAGTAGATGCGGTTGGCATGGTAACCCACGGGGTAGATAGCCGATTGGCTGTGGAAGGTGGCCAGCTGCTGTGGGAGGAGCCTGCCCACGGCGCGGAACAGCAGGCTGCCCACGCGGAACGTGTGCCGCCGGTCCGACCTGTCAATCACAACATCGTCGTCGTTATTAATTAACCCATTGTGTCCTGACCCTCGATTGGAGTTTCTGACACCAGATTAGTAATTTCTGGACTATAAGCCGCACCAGACAATAAGCTTCATGTTAGAGCAGTGGTTTTCAACCTTTTTGATACCAGGGCCCACTATTTATTCAGCATTTGACAACATTTTCACCCCACAGAACCCAAAACTAGAGATTTCTTTTCCAGGATGGATGGATTTTCGCAAACAAAAAGGCAAAACATGGAGATCAAAATGACCATGACTTATTAATTAAGTGGTGCTAATTTAGATGGTGACTGAATATCATAACTCTTGAGAGTGTAAACATGAAACCAAATGGACCCTTGCGGGTCCATTTGGTTTCATTTTTACGCTCTCAAAGAGTTACATCTGGTTAACCAACTTTCCATCATTTAGTCTGGAGACACTGAGATACCACCTGTAAAAATCCATAGATTGGCCGCACCGTTGTATAAGCCGCAGTGTCAAAAGCATGTGAAAAAAGTCGCGGCTTATAGTCCGGACATTACGGTATACAGTAGTTCCTTACACCAGATTATAGCTGCAGCAACATTCTAGCTTTTGACGCTAGATTCTACAGTAGTTTCCGACACTAGATTCTAGTTATTGACAGTAAATTATAGTTTCTGATGCTAGGACCTACTTTTTGGCACTAGAATCTAGTTTCTAATGCTAGTGTTTCTAACACATTGTCGTTGTTCTAGGGCAGTGGTGTCAAAGTCATTTGGGGTGGGGGCCGCATTGGACTTCATGTGACTTCATGGGGGCCGGAGTGCCGCGGTGCAACCAGTCGCAGACTGCAACCACAGTTACTTCTACACTACAGTATATCACACAAGTCATATTTATTATTAAGAATAGATATTAATATATATTATTGGTTTCATACTTGTAGCCTAGATTAAGACATTTGCTATGAAAGATGCTATTTTTATTTACAGAGTGTCAATAAACCATACGAAAATAGCATTTAACCCTTTAAAGCCTGAACCATGAAGGACAAGTCAGAAAATTCCAATTTTTTGAAATTGAACTCTTTTTAGGTCATAAAAGAAAATTAAAAAAAAAAAGTTTTTTCAAAAAACATGTATATATATGTTATTTTTATTGTATCATAAATGATACATTGGGTCTTAACAACTTAGTACTCAGTACTAGAGTACACTGTACTCACTGTACTCAGTGTAGTCTCCACAGAGTAGCTGTACTCACTGTGTTCAGTGTAGTGTCCATAGAGTACACAGTAGTCACTGTACTCAGTGTAGAGTCCATAGAGTACACTGCACTCACAGTACTCACTGTACTCAGTGTAGTGTCCATAGAGTACACTGTACTTACTGTACTCACTGTACTCTGTGTAATGTACATGGATTACACTGTACCCACTGTACTCAGTGTATTGTACATGGATTACACTGTACTCACTGTAGTCATTGTATTGTCTATAGAGTACTCTGTACTCACTGTACTCACTGTAGTATCCATAGAGTATACTGTACTCACTGTACGTAGTACTTATGTAGTACTCTATTCAGGTCAGTGAGGTCAGGCATTTGGGGTTTGGGGTTCAACATTTAGAATTTGAGTAAAGATGTTCTCTATTACACATGCATAACAACATTGAATGCCCAGCATGTTTGATTGATAGAAAAATAATTATAAGAATGAAAGTTGTGTAGAGCATAATAGATATTCCCATAGGCAGTGTGCAATGACTAAAGCCTGTAGTATCATATATGATACATCATTATATGGTACTAAAAACCTGTAGTATCATATATGATACATACTTTTCAGACGTGGTAAACAACAAACTAAAATTATATTTTTTGAGAATGACTAAGTTCAATCACATTATGCAACCCTTATTTCAAAATATCAGTAAAGATATACAAGGAAAACTCACCAAAATGTCCTCAAAACCAAAATGTTTGGACAGTGGTTTCTGCTGTTGCAAATTAGATGGAGGCAGCCATTTTGGGTCATACCATCTGAGGCTCTGTATCTACTTGCAGTGCAAATGGTATGGTCCAGGTGGGGCAGGGGACGTATCAGATGTGATACAACAGGTTTTTGAACCAAGTAGTGGTTACACTGATGCATGAACCAGCTGAAGAATTGGTGTATCATATATGATACCAACGGCGTTATAGGGTTAAATTTCAAATATTAAATTTAAGTATGTATGTAAAGTTAACTAAGTATAGTTCTCGGTTACACACCCTTGTACTGCTGAAGTATAGTTCTCGGTTATACACCCTTGTACTGCTGAAGTATAGTTCTTGGTTACACACCCTTGTACTGCTGAAGTATAGTTCTCGGTTACACACCCTTGTACTGCTGAAGTATAGTTCTCGGTTACACACCCTTGTACTGCTGAAGTATAGTTCTCTCGGTTACACACCCTTGTACTGCTGAAGTATAGTTCTCACTTTGCAGCACCAGCAGCCTAGCCTGGTAAAACGACTCCCCCTGCTGGACAACATGCATTCCATGCCGTTCAGAAGAGAGCTCAAAAGCATTTCTTTAAACGACCATAACTTTTGATAGGAACGTGCTAGAGACTTACTTTTTTTTTTGTTAGACTCAGACATTTTTGCTCTACAAGCCTGGGGCCGGATTAAATCATCTCGCGGGCCGGATCCGGCCCGCGGGCCTTGACTTTGACATATGTGTTCTAGGGGATCCCCCAGAAGCAAAGATTTGAGTTAAAAATGTTTGCTTCCGAAATAATGTATTCAGAGATTTGCAGCACATTTTCACAATTTTTCAAAAATAGCGGAACTATAAGCACATACAACCACTCGGTGGCGCGATATGAGCTTGTAGATCTGCTATTTTTCAACAGCTAAAACACCAAAACGCGTTCAGTACACAAAGGGTTAAACGTGGTTCTGAAATTTTCAGCCTCCCCAGTGCATTTTTACATCCTAAAAAGTTGTTTTTTTTTTGTAAAGGGAGTTGCAAAGGGATGAATTTAAGATTTTGGGTGTTTTTTTTTACCAACCTGTGTATTTTTTTTTTTTTTTTTTACACACCCCAAAAAGTTGGGGATAAACATGGATGCTCACTCGCCCGTTATGGTTCGAACGCCATTCTCTCGGATTCTAGCTCGAGTGCAGCACCTGGGAGACATGCGGTGTCGGTTTTGGATAAGTCACGTTTTCGACGTGACTGTCAACCGCTTTGCAAAACCTAAAACCCATGAACCTAACCCCTAAACCCTAAACATAACCTCAGAAAAAAACTATGCCGAAAACTATGCCCAGTGTTATGCAAAACGGTCATTGTTATGCAAAACAGTCGTGACTGTTTGTTGCGAAACGTTTGCGTTCAGGCCCGCTGCGGTCGAGAATTGCTGTCGCCCCTCCTGGATAAAAAAAAATAAAAAAAAAAAAAAAAAAAAAAAACGTTTGCTGTGACGGAATATCCGAAGATTTGCGGCCAACATTTTCGTGATTTGCAGCAGACATTTTCGACAGCGTGCCGCTCTATGAGCTTGTAGGTCTGATATTTTTTTGTAGCTAAAGTTGATGACTAGATTGGAACACCGTTTTTTTTTGCCACACAAAGCGGCTTCCTTCTTTCGTTCCGTCCAGGGGTACTGACCGCTGAACGACGGCGGCGATCTGCCGCGCCTCGTCCCGCTGCACGAACACCCTGCGCAGCACGCTGAAGCTGCGCAGCTCGCTGTCGTAGGGGTCGGAGGTCGCCGAGGAGGAGGAGGCGGCGGCGGCAGGGGCCGCGCCCGGCGGGGAGGAGGAGGGGGAGGACGGGCCGGACGTCCTGGGCTTGTGGAGAGGACACAGCATGGTCTTGTCCTAAAACAACATGAATACGATGTTATAACGTTGTCCTGGGCTTGTGGAGAGGACACAGCATGGTCTTGTCCTGAAACAACATGAATACGATGTTATAACGTTGTCCTGGGCTTGTGGAGAGGACACAGCATGGTCTTGTCCTGAAACAACATGAATACGATGTTATAACGTTGTCCTGGGCTTGTGGAGAGGACACAGCATGGTCTTGTCCTGAAACAACATGAATACGATGTTATAACGACGTCCTGGGCTTGTGGAGAGGACACAGCATGGTCTTGTCCTGAAACAACATGAATACGATGTTATAACGTTGTCCTGGGCTTGTGGAGAGGACACAGCATGGTCTTGTCCTGAAACAACATGAATACGATGTTATAACGTTGTCCTGGGCTTGTGGAGAGGACACAGCATGGTCTTGTCCTGAAACAACATGAATACGATGTTATAACGTTGTCCTGGGCTTGTGGAGAGGACACAGCATGGTCTTGTTGTCCTGAAACAACATGAATACGATGTTATAACGACGTCCTGGGCATGTGGAGAGGACACAGCATGGTCTTGTCCTGAAACAACATGAATACGATGTTATAACGTTGTCCTGGGCTTGTGGAGAGGACACAGCATGGTCTTGTTGTCCTGAAACAACATGAATACGATGTTATAACGACGTCCTGGGCATGTGGAGAGGACACAGCATGGTCTTGTCCTGAAACGAGATCAATACGATGTTATAACGTTGTCCTGGGCTTGTGGAGAGGACACAGCATGGTCTTGTCCTGAAACGAGATCAATACGATGTTATAACGTTGTCCTGGGCTTGTGGAGAGGACACAGCATGGTGTCATCCATCCAGGGCGCAGGTGAAGTGGAGTGGTAGGTGTAATGGCAGGTGTAGTAGCAGGTGAAGTGGTAGGTGTAGTGGCAGGTGTAGTGGCAGGTGTAGTGGTAGGTGTAGTGGCAGGTGTAGTGGCAGGTGTAGTGGTAGGTGTAGTGGCAGGTGTAGTGGCAGGTGTAGTGGCAGGTGTAGTGGTAAGTGTAGTGGTAGGTGTAGTGGTAGGTGTAGTGGTAGGTGTAGTGGCAGGTGTAGTGGTAGGTGTAGTGGCAGGTGTGTTGTACAGGTGTAGTGGCAGGTGTGTTGTACAGGTGTAGTGGTAGGTGTAGTGGCAGGTGTAGTGACAGGTGTAGTGGTAGGTGTAGTGACAGGTGTAGTGGCAGGTGTAGTGGCAGGTGTAGTGGTAGGTGTAGTGACAGGTGTAGTGGTAGGTGTAGTGGCAGGTGTGTTGTACAGGTGTAGTGGCAGGTGTGTTGTACAGGTGTAGTGGTAGGTGTAGTGGCAGGTGTAGTGGCAGGTGTAGTGGCAGGTGTAGTGGCGGGTGTGTTGTACAGGTGTGGTTACCTTAAAGAACATGCAGCGTGCGTCCAGGGCGCAGGTGAAGTGGTAGGTGTGTTGTACAGGTGTAGTGGCAGGTGTGTTGTACAGGTGTAGTGGCAGGTGTGTTGTACAGGTGTAGTGGCAGGTGTGTTGTACAGGTGTAGTGGTAGGTGTAGTGGCAGGTGTAGTGGTAGGTGTGCTGTACAGGTGTAGTGGTAGGTGAAGTGGCAGGTGTAGTGGCAGGTGTAGTGGTAGGTGTAGTGGCAGGTGTAGTGGTAGGTGTAGTGGTTAAGTGTAGTGGCAGGTGTGCTGTACAGGTGTGGTTACCTTAAAGAACATGCAGCGTGCGTCCAGGGCGCAGGTGAAGTGGTAGGTGTTGGTACACCTCAGCCTCTGGCAGCCGCTGGTGGCTCCAGTCCTCTGACACTGGACGCAGCGGACAGACAGGCCGCGGCGCAGCGCCAGCTCCACGTTGATCAGCGCCCCCGCCTGGGTCTCGTACACCTCGCTGGACCACAGGGCACAGTTCAGATGGACCTGGAGGGACACAGAGAGAGGGGGACAAAACCATGAGGCATAGCGAAGACATCAGACCTGCAATCTACCAGAAAGAACCATGTTTCAACCTTCTGGACTTTTAATGACACAACGCTACTTCCGCCAATCCCACAACTTTCCACTGATAGACTCCAAGGTGTAGGACTTGTCCAGCATGGGTTGGGCCTCTTCAGAGCCGGGAGCTCAACTTGTTTCAGTTGTTTTGTTTTTTTTGTTGCAAAAGAACAAAGTCTGCCCCTTCTCTGATGTTGCAAATTTGGATGGAACCTGCAAGCTAAAGCTAAGATACCCATAGATCCAGGTCCAGGTTTTTGGGACTCACCCATACATCCAGGCCCAGGTTTTTGGGACTCACCCATAGATCCAGGACCATGTTTTTGGGACTCACCCATAGATCCTGGTCCACGTTTTGGGATTGACCCATAGATCCTGGTCCACGTTTTGGGATTGACCCATAGATCCAGGCCCATGTTTTTGGGACTCACCCATAGATCCAGGCCCAGGTTTTTAGGGACTCACCCATAGATCCAGGCCCAGGTTTTTAGGGACTCACCCATAGATCCATTGCTCTTGTTTTTTAGGACTCACCCATAGATCCATTGCTCTTGTTTTTTAGGACTCACCCATAGAACCAGGCCCATGTTTTTGGGACTCACCCATAGATCCAGGCCCAGGTTTTTAGGGACTCACCCATAGATCCATTGCTCTTGTTTTTTAGGACTCACCCATAGATCCAGGCCCATGTTTTTAGCGACTCACCCATAGATCCATTGCCCAGGTTTTTGGGACTTACCCATAGATCCAGGCCCAGGTTTTTGGGACTTACCCATAGATCCAGGCCCAGTTTTTTTCGGACTCACCCATAGACCCAGGCCCAGTTTTTTTCGGACTCACCCATAGATCCAGGCCCAGGTTTTAGGACTCACCCATAGATCCAGGCCCAGGTTATTAGGACTCACCCATAGATCCATTGCTCATGTTTTTGGGACTCACCCATAGATCCATTGCTCATGTTTTTAGGGACTCACCCATAGATCCAGGCCCATGTTTTTAGGACTCACCCATAGATCCAGGCCCATGTTTTTTATGACTCACCCATAGATCCAGGCCCATGTTTTTAGGGACTCACCCATAGATCCAGGCCCATGTTTTTAGGGACTCACCCATAGATCCAGGCCCATGTTTTTGGGACTCACCCATAGATCCAGGCCCAAGTTTTTAGGACTCACCCATAGATCCAGGCCCAGGTTTTTAGGGACTCACCCATAGATCCAGGTCCATGTTTTTAGGGACTCACCCATAGATCCAGGCCCAGGTTTTTAGGGACTCACCCATAGATCCAGGCCCAGGTTTTTAGGGACACACCCATAGATCCAGGCCCATGTTTTTAGGACTCACCCATAGATCCAGGCCCAGGTTATTAGGACTCACCCATAGATCCAGGCCCAGGTTATTAGGACTCACCCATAGATCCATTGCTCATGTTTTTAGGACTCACCCATAGATCAAGGCCCATGTTTTTAGGGACTCACCCATAGATCCAGGTCCAGGTTTTTGGGACTCACCCATAGATCCAGGTCCAGGTTTTTGGGACTCACCCATAGATCCAGGTCCAGGTTTTTTAGAACTCACCCATAGATCCAGGTCCAGGTTGAGCAGCCTGGCCGGTCCGTCCGTCTGTCCGTCCCCCTGCTGGTGACAGAAGCAGCATCGTCGCTGGTCCCGGGGCAGTGGGTCCGGTCGCAGACACGCCCCCAGCTTCTTGAGCAGCGAATCGATTTCCTCCTCCGACGGCACGGAGGTGGCCTCGTTCACAACGCCGTGACTCCTGGGTAAACGGGGAGGGAAAAAAAAAAAACTACAGTGAGCAAACAAGCTAGCGTACAAACCAACGGGCATGCAAACACACACATGGCATTCACTATGAATACGATTCTAATTTCTGCTTTGACGCTTTCGTTAACACTGCGCCTTTGCCCCTTCTAAACAGCGTGATGCTAATGCTAAGACGCTAACCTGGGCAGGGTGATGCTGATATTCCAGCGGCGCCAGCGGGAACACTTCAGCCTCTTCCCGTGGCGCGACGACAAATCCTCCCCTCCCGGAACCGTGCGGGGGCGGGGCTTCAGCTTCACCGTCACCTGTCAGTCAACCAACAAACCAATCCATCTCTCCGTTCGAAGGTAGTTTACGTTTACGTGGTTTGTCTTTAAAAAAAAGCTATTCTCGAGTGAGACGTTTTATTGAAAAAAAAAAAGTGAGACTAGTTAATCCGTTTTGGGTGAAAACGCCTTCTGGTGTCCTCAGCATTATTAGCATTACTTAGCATTAATAGCATTGGTTAGCATTATTAGCATTACCGATCATTATTTAGCATTACTAACAATACTTAGCATTAGCATTATTGATAATACTCTGCATTGGCATCAATAGCATTGCTTAGCATTTATTAGCATTACCGATCATTATTTCGCATTACTAACAATACTTAGCATTAGCATTATTGATAATACTTTGCATTGGCATTAATAGCATTGCTTAGCATTATTAGCATTACTTACCATTATTTAGAATGACGAACAAATTACTAACAAAACTTAGCATTGGCATTACTTTAGCTATTGAAAAAAATATCAGATCTACAAGCTCAGCGCACCACCGAGTGGCGCACTACGAGCTTGGAGATCTGATATTTTTGAAAAAAATAAAAAATGGGTGAAAATGCGCTGCCAAATAATTTGCTAATGTTTTATGATGCCTGTCTAGCCAAACGCGCGTCCGTCTCCGCCTAATATTACCTTGAGGTCCGTCTTGGCGCCGGTCTCCATGGCGATGGCGGAGGCCGGGGGGAAGGAGGGCGGGGTGGAGGGGGCGTGGCCAGGAGAGGAGGAGGAGGCGTGGCCCGGAGAGGAGGAGGAGGCGGGGTTAGCAGAGGACACGGGCAGGGTGTGGACGGTGATGGACGAGACGTTGTTCATGTACTGGTGACCTACCGCCTCCGGCTTCTGAGCCTGTGGACACACACACACACACACACACACACACACACACACACACACACACACACACACACACTCCTCGTCAGTGATGGGCAAGTTACTGGGAAAATGCAGTAAGCTACACTAATTGTTACCCGGCGGCCATCTTGTGAGAGGACTAAATACACTATGCTCCATGGCAGCCCAAACAAAGCTAGAACTCGCTCAAAACTTGGCAGATTTACAAACGGATTGCATTGTTATGAACGTTATCGACGTGGCTATGATTTTTACTATTTTCTTTTTTTTTTTTCGAACGGCTTTATGTATGCGGGCGTCTCTGACGTTTACAACAAACCAATCCGTTCGGGTGAAAAATAAGTGAGTTATCGTCATTTAAAAAGTATATGCTCATAGACACAATGTTATGCTCTCCTCTCACAAGACGTCGCTCCCGATTGGCCAGCAGTGCGGGCGAGCCATCTAGATTATTTATAAATCTATGCTTGTTACTCTCGAAAAAGTGTAACTAAGCTACACTAAAAGCTATTCCCAGAAAATTGTAGTAAGCTACCCTACAAGCTACACGACAAAAGTAGCTTGCTACTTCTTCAACACTACATATATCAGGGGTGGGCAATTATTTTTCCCAAGGGGGCAAATGAGATACAAAAAATATTATGGAGGGCCAAGACTAACGGCTGAACTAAAGTCTGAGTAATATTAATTTAAGTTCAAGATAATCGTAAGAGTAAGACCAACCATTTTGACACCAGGGTCCTCTACTTATTCAGTATTTGACCACCATTTGATGACATTTTACAAAAATGACCATTCTCTTACATTCTCTGATTGAATGTGTAGACTTTGGGCTAATTTAGAAGGTCCATTTGGTTTCATTTATACACTCTCAAAGAGTTACATCTGGTTAACCAACTTTCCATATTTAATTTGGAACTCTC
The DNA here is from genome assembly GCA_039105355.1 of Benthosema pterotum. NCBI lineage: Eukaryota > Metazoa > Chordata > Actinopteri > Myctophiformes > Myctophidae > Benthosema > Benthosema pterotum. The sequence goes on along the minus strand of CM076982.1, from coordinate 47,676,396 downwards.
TCAAGGACCACTGATGGTCCCCGGGCCGGTCAGAGTCAGCCAAAGGGCCGCATTTGACCCCCGGGGCCGCATAATGCCCAGGCATGACATATATACTGTACATAAATACGTATCTCAATTACTGTACAACTTTCTAAACATATTATTATGTTGTTTGTTTTGTCTTGCTTTTTTCCTTCTTTTTCATCCTCTGGTCTGTAAAGCACTTTGAGCTGCATTTTGTATGACAGGTGGTATACAAATAAATTATACCCATTGAAAATGGAAGGAATAGGATAATGTGCGTGGGAAAATGCAGTAAGCTACACTACTTGTTACTCTTGGGGAAAAAAAAAAAAAGTAGCTAAGCAAGGTATCCCCAGAAAATCGTAGTAAACTACACTACAAGTTACGGGAAAATGTAGTTAAGCTACTGTATGTAGCTTAGCTACTTGTAACAAGTTACTGCCCATCACTGTTGTAGTCAAGATCAACTAAATCGAGGACAAGACAAGACCTAGGTGGGTCGACACCAAAACAAGACCGAGACGATCACAGACTAGCACCTAGAGGGGTCGAGAACAAGACCAAGACCGAGGCCAAGACCTAGAGATGTCGAGGCCAAAAAGCCATTTTTTTTTATTTTTCTGCAGTAATAGTACAACATAACACATTACAGAGACTTTAGTTGTTACAATACTAATTCAGTTTGCAGACTGCTAGCGATATGCGCGTCATCCAGCACTGTGCTCTGTATAAGACAGCTGTCTTTATGAATGGTCTCCTCGGTCCGCACAATGGATATAGAACATTTCCTTTGCATTGTCTCGTCTCGAGTGGTCTCTGTGGCGAAAGAGACCCCAGACATTTGCTCCGAAATCGCGACAAGACCAAGACAAATTGAGGGCGAGACCAAGACAAGACCACGAGACAAATGAAGTGGCGAGAGCGCGAGACTAAGACAAGACCAAGACAAATGAGGGCGGGATAAAAACAAGACCCAGACAACGAAGATTTGTCTTGAGACTTGTATCGAGACGAGACAATCTCTACAGAACTGCAACACTACACACTCCATATTTATATAAGTGAGATGATACCAACAGATTTTTTGTTAAACGTGTGTGTGTGTGCACGGGCGCCGACACGGGGGGATGAGGGGGACAGTTGTAGGGGGGCCCGAAGCCAGGGGGGCCCACTAAAAGCTTGGATTAATAAGTGGGGTTGCAGGAACAGCGCTCATGCGCTCAGTTTCTGAGGTGCGCCCACACATGTGGTGTACAAATCGGGTTGTACAACAAATGCGACAACGGCTCCGATGCGCTGATCCGATCCAAAAACCAAAAAATGCCCCCCCCCCGCGCCTCCAGGAAGGGGGGCCCATGTCAAAAAGCTGTGCAGGGGGCCCAGAATTGCTAGCAGCGCCCCTGTGTGTGTGTGTGTGTGTGTGTGTGTGTGTGTGTGTGTGTGTGTGTCAGTGTTACCTTGTCAGCCGGTTCAGCCTGCAGACCAGATGAGTGGAGCACAGAGCAGTTGGAACTGCAGAATGCGAGACCCTACACACACACACACACACACACACACACACACACACACACACACACACACGGTTTATGATGCAGCCTGCAGTGATGATGACATCAAAGATGGTCTATACATCAAGAAGGGCCGACTTCACTGGCGCCACCAGAGGGAAAATGGACTACAAATGGCCTACAAATGGTCTCCTAAGGAGGCGTGGTTTTCGCCTCTCAGCACCCCCTATGGGTTGTTATTAAAGCTGCAGAGGAACACAGACTCTTCCTGACTGAAGAGTTTGTTGCTGGTATTAAAAAAAGATTGATTGATTGCTAAAATAATCCATTTTTACTATGAATGTGTTGTAAATAGTGTGTGTCTTGTGGTGATCGGGTCCAGTATTTAGTTCAGTGTCCATGGAGGTAAGGAATGGATCCTAAGTTGTGTTCGCGTTCGCTATACCAACTGTGGCAACAATTTAATGAAGTTACAACTGACAAAAAACATTTTTTTTCTATATATAACTAACGCTTTCATTATAACTAACGGTTCATTAGGAGGGTCACCTTTCTCCAGTTTAGTGTTTTATGAGCTAACATTTGGTCCTAACTTTATCCAACACACACAATGCACTAAATTAAATTGTGTCTTTGAGGTCATTGGAGATTTGAAAAGTGTGTTTGCTTTGGGTCTGTACCTGTTTGCTGACGTGGACTCCATTTCCCAGCATTCCCTTGCAGTGCACACAGCACTGAGGCCTGCTGGGAGCTGGAGCAGAGACGCCATGTTTGTTGTAGTCCATTCTGACACCTGAGGGGGCAGACAGACACACACACACACACACACACACACACACACACACACACACACACACACACACACACACACACACACACACACACACACTAGACATTAGCACTGCAGAGGGAAAAAAAAAACATTGATGACATTCAATTAAAGGCGAATTCCACCCATTTTCAACAATTTTTCTGAGAGCGTACAAATGCAACCAATTCCATTTGTACGCTCTTGGAAAAAAACCAGCGTCCAAAGAAATCCATTAACATGGTGAAGTACATGTGTTTCACCATGTTAATGATTTGCTTCAGACCTCCATTTTCTAGGAAACACAGAATGGGGGGGGGGGACGTTTTTATCATGTCCACCCAGCACCTCTAAGGTATATTAATGACATATTAGAATAGTTGAAAATGGGTGGAGTTCCCCCTTTGGTGTATCAATGCAAGACAGACAGACAGACAGACAGACAGACAGACAGACAGACAGACAGACAGACAGACAGACAGACAGACAGACAGCTTACTAGTGGGGGGTGCAGGTGGTCTTGTCGGTCTGCTGGAATCCACGCTCTGAAATATAGAGACATGATGTCAGACAATCACTCAATCCGTTACATGATTAGCGATGTTGTTCATGCTACTTATAGCACTATATATATATATATATATATATATATATATATATATATATATATATATATATATATATATATATATATATATATATATATATATATTAGAGCTGCCAGTCGATTAAAATATTTAATCGCGATTAATCGCATGATGGCCCATAGTTAATCTTCGATTAATCGCAAATTAATCGCATATTTTCATATTTTCAAATTTCCCGATATACTCCCGATATCAGCAAAAATATATACAATTTATTATGTTTTTTTTTTTTTTTTTTTTTTTTTTTTTTTTTAACTGGGGACCCCCCAAAATAATTTCAGGACCACTGAGGGGTCACAACGAACAGGTTGAGAACACCTGCCTTAAACACTGCTTAAAAAAAGAAGAACTATGTTGGTCGATGTAAGATGATCACTTCACACAGATGTGATTTTTAGTTAATTAGCAATAAAATAAAAATAGTTTTCCCCTTGCTACATTACAGTATATCAGCCTTTTCATTATTTTCAAAGGGAAAAAACACCTTATATATTTGTGCCAACATGACTTCAGGTAATAAAAAATACCCTATGTCCAGCACACACTATGGCTGTGGCTGTGGGAGAGGAGAGCTGAAGAGCTGAAGGATTATACTTTTTGATGATCACTTTGAGAAAGGGTAAGTCATCAGGCCACCTCTCTCTCCCTTTCCCTGCTCTGACTGCAATGCAAGTGTATTCTATCGAAAGGAGGAACAGTCTCCGTCTCCCTCTCTCTCCCTCTCTCTCTCCCTTTCTCTCTCTCTCTCTCTCTCTCTCTCTCTCTCTCTCTCTCTCTCTCTCTCTCTCTCTCTCTCTCTCTATCTCTCTCCCTTTCTCTCTCTCTCTCTGTCCCTCTCTGTCCCTCTCTCTCTCCCTCTCCCCATCCCTCTCTCTGTCTGTCTCTCGCTTGCTGCTGTATGTGCGTACTTGGCGAAGTGCCTCTCTGTTCCGTTAATGCATGGGACATACGTGCCCAGTTCTCATCAAAATAGTGTGCTGTGTTCGTCTCAGTAGTGGTTCTACAGTAGTGGTTCTACAGTGGTTCGTAGGTCCAGTCGTTTGATTCAATCCGTGTTATTTCACGCCAACCCTCGTCCTCCACAATGTTAATCGGCCGGCGGGCGGGGGGGGGGGGGGGGGGGGGGGGGGGGGGGGGGGGTCCGTGCGTTAATCTCGCGTTAATTTTTTTGACGCCGTTAACGCACGGCTGAGTTAACGCGAGATTAACGCGTTAACGCCGGCAGCCTAAATATATATATATATATATATATATATATATACTAGGACCTTACCCGTTGTGAATATATGAACACCAAATGATCTAGAGTGTGGTTAATGTGATTTAATATCAATAACAATAATGTAAGTATTTTGATGGAGTACTGCTGTAGTTGTACTTGATCATGGAAAAGGGGAAGCAGTGATAGCAAAGCAAGGTGCAGTTAACTGGTGATAAATGTTTTTGTTGCATTTAAGTAGGTGTTTGTGTGAACATCATGAAACCACTGGTTTAGAAAGTGGACACACACACACACACACACACACACACACACACACACACACACACACACACACACACACACACACACACACACACACACACACAGTAGCCCATCCATATCAAAGTGCCGCACGCTGTGTGCTTGTGTTTCCAGGGACCACCAAATTGAACAATCCCTAAGGGGTCCTGATGCTTTCTGGGTACCTTTTAATGTGTTGTACAGTAACCTATTTTTATATCAAAGATATCAAAGATAAAACACCGTGGACCACCAATTGAGGATATTTGTAGACCCACAGACCCCAAAACTAAAGATTTCTTTTGCTTCTGTCCATGGCCATTAATCTTCCAGTTGTGTAGATTTGGACTAATTCGCATGATGGATATTTTAACTCTTGAGAGTGGCGGGTCCACCACCCCAGCTTTAATATATAAACAACAATGATAGAATGAAGTGCATTAATACAACACTTTCAAAAGACTTGACTTCACACTCTGGCGTTGTCCAGTTTTACTGTAATTGACGCCCAGTGGAGAACAATAGACATTTCTAATGGCCTATCGTTATATGCAGTGCTTCGGGGATTATCCCTTTTCCTTGAGAGGGCTCCAGGTGGTCCCCAGCTAAATGATGGGACATTTGGTAAAGTTGGTAACCAAATGGAGGCTTATATCCGCTGGCAAACGTTTACGTGTGGTTAACCAACTTTCCATCATGTAGTTGGGGACCACGTGGAGCCCTCTGAAGGACCACTGGTGGTCCCCGGGACATAGTCAATGAAGAAATTAAAACATAACATCGACTCGCGGCGTGTCGGCTGCTTTAGCCTACTCGACACGGTGTTTGAGGAGCAGTAGGACGTAGCCTATTCAGGCTGCACGAACAGCGCTCGAGCGCTCAGTTTCTGACCCCCCAATGTCGCAACTGTGACTCTACATGCCATTGATGTCGCAACGTTGACTCTGCATGCCCTTGAACGGCCAGAGTGTTACAGACAGTAGACAGAGTTGCGACAACTCCATAGACATGTACAGGCAGTTCGCCATCATGGCACACAGCCCGGCCCATCTCTCTCTCTCTCAAACCCTTTCCACCCACCGCGGCACGCTCGATCTTCCCCTAAGTGTTGCGACGTTCGGCACCAAAATAGAATATAACGATATAATCCACCATGATTATAACAGCGCTGACTCTCGCATAGACACGACTGAGACATACAACGAATTGCCGATCCTCCATGCAGCCTCGCATTTCCTCGAGCACAATGACTACAACGAATCGCCGACCCTCCCTCACGCACACACGCATCGCAAAATGTGCATGTCCCTGGTGTTGTACAACTCAACATAATAAACAGAAAAGCGGTCGCGTGCGATTGTAGATGGGCCGTCTTCGTTTGCGAGGTGGCCAGGGAAAGAAATGCGCCTGCTGTCGTTTCCATGACGCAAGAGTTGTGTTACCCTCCGTAACTTATCATCATGGTGGGGATGCTGCTGCCCGCCACTTGAACATGCGAGTGAAAACTGAAAAGCGACATGGCAAACAAACAACTGTCCAGTTTGAACACGCTTCCTTCCCGGCGTATCGTAAATCCACATTGTGCCAGCGTTCTCCTCCTCCGACAACACCGCTCCTCCAGCAACGACTCCGCATGACAGTGGGGTTACACCGAAAACGGTGCCCGTGATGTGATGCGTGACTTTAGGGGGCGTTCGGACGTTGCCGATTATGCACTATTAAATTAATTATTAATTAACAATTGTTTTTTTCCAGAAAAGGGCTCCGTTAGTCTCGTCCTAATGTTATGTTCAATGAGCATGTGAAAACTGAGAATGATTGCTGTAGTCAGTGACGACTTATGCCTGTTTCAGACATTCATTCAGACGGACAGACAACTCCTTAATTTTAGTATGGATATATATATATATATATATATATATATATATATATATATATATATATATATATATATATATATATATATATATATATATATATATATATATATATATATATATATATATATATATACACCAGTGCCACGTCTTGTACTGGTACAAGGGTTTTCACAATCACATAACCCCATGACTACTAATTTAAACATTCATTTTGTAAATCGCCACCACCCCTACTGTACAGGTGTTATTAGCCAGCGTCACCTGTGCAGGTGTAGCACAGTTCTTAACCCTTAGTGTACTGAAGGCGTGTTGGTGTTCTAAGCATTATGTTTTAACTATTGAAAAATAGCAGATCTACAAGCTCATAGCACGCCACCGAGTGGCGCGCTATGAGCTTGTAGATCTGCTATTTTTGAAAAAAAAAAAAAAAAATAAATAATCGCGGCGCAAACCTTCAAATATTATGGTATTCAGAAAGCTAGAAATCTAGCCGGGACACAATGGTTGTGTTGCTGTGTTTTAAAGGTAGGGGAAGTGATTTCACTTTTGTCAGATATCACCCAAAAAATATTTTTTTCTGTTAAAATGCTCTATTATAAGGTGTGCAGACCATATATGGAGTTTCCCCCTCCCCCACGTTAGCAGAGGAGCTAATAAAAGTTCCCCAGGTGGTGGCCAATTGTCCTCCAATCAGGATCGAGCAGCAGGTTCACATAGTGTAGCTACTGTTTGGCGCCCCTAGTGCACCAGGCTGGTACTACACCATGAATTTCAAATCACTTACCCTACCTTTAACTATTGAAAAATAGCAGAGCTACAAGCTCATAGCACGCCACCGAGAGGCACGCTATGAGCTTGTAGATCTGCTATTTTTGAGGGAAAAAATCGCGAAAGCGCGGCGCAAACGAATGTTATGAATGTTGAATGTTATGTTATTCAGAAAGCTAGAAATCTAGACAGGACACAATGAGGTTAATAACAATCAGCGGTACCTGTGCAGGTGTAGCACAGGTGTTAATAGCAATCAGCGGTACCTGTGCAGGTGCAGCACAGGTGTTAATAGCAATCAGCGGTACCTGTGCAGGTGTAGCACAGGTGTTAATAGCAATCAGCGGTACCTGTGCAGGTGTAGCACAGGTGTTAATAGCAATCAGCGGTACCTGTGCAGGTGTAGCACAGATGTTAATAACAATCAGCGGTACCTGTGCAGGTGTAGCACAGGTGTTAATAGCAATCAGCGGTACCTGTGCAGGTGTGACAGGTATCCTCACAGCAGCCAGCAGGTCCAGGTTGCTGGTGGTCACATGGTACGGCGGGGGAACGGGAACGGCCAGTAACCGCGACAAGGCCGTCAGCACCGCCGGGATGTTCTGTCCAACAACAAACCAGGATTATAATAGTTATCTAAAACTAACCAAAAAAAGTAAATGAATAAAAAAATAAAATAAAATAAAAAATAAACGAAAATTAAAAAAAAAACACTTGAGTTAACTGAAACTAATAAAAACTAACAATGAATGTGAACAATGATGAACTAAACTAAAACTATAAGGTGGGTTCAGAAAACTAACTAAAACTAACTGAAATTATACCCAAAATACCCTTAGTTTTAGTTTTTATAAAGCTTTTAAATCCAAAATGTGTTGGTGACCAGCATGAGGAGGAGATGCTTCTAGATCTTCTGTCCACTACTGAGTTCCATAAACACTGGGGGTAAAAATTGTGTTCTTGTGGGAGAGTGCAATCATCCAATCTACTAAAGAAACTCAAAGCAAGGGTTGAATACCAACCGTTTCCTACTTTGGCACAATTTTTAATCCTATACCTGACAACTAAAGCACAGAAAAAAAAATAATCTAAAACTAAAATTGTAACTAAACTAACTAAAACTAGATATTCACCAAAATAAAAACTAAATAAAAACGAGCAAACCCGCTCTAAAAACTAACAAAAAACTAAGCGAATTAGAAAATAGAATGTCAAAACTAACTAACACTAAACTAAAATGTAAAATTCACACGTCGGCACGACAACGTTACATGGTAATCCGGTGCCACTGCCTAGTCGTCACCATGGCGACAACACGTACCTGCGCAGCCATGGGGTTGAGGGTGATCGCTATGGAGACCAGGCCGGCGTTGGAGCAGGAGGGACGGCCCAGGTGATTGGGCTCCGCCTTGATCTCCTGTTTGACAGCGGAGGCTGAACACGCACACACGCACACACAAACAAACAAACAGAAAAATAATTCAAAGATTTGTGCCGCATTTTCACCATTTTCAAAAATGTCAGATCTACAAGCTCATAGCGTGCCACTACCAATGATGGTGAGTGATAAACAATAAAGTATTGTTGATAATGCTAATAATGCTAATTGATGCCAATAATGATGTGTAGGAAATACTGGTAATGCTAAGTATTGCTAATGGTAAATAATGCTAAGTAATATTAATAATGCTAAGTAGTGCTAAATAATGGTAAGTAAGGTTAATAATGCTAAATAATTTTAGATAATGCTAATAATTCTAAGTAAGTGATGCTGGTAATGCTAAGTATTGCTAATTATAAGTTAGTAAGGCTAATAATGCTAAGTAATGCCAATGCTAAATATTGTCAATAATGCTATTAATGCTAATAATGCTATATAATGCTAATAATGCTAAGTAACGCTGATGCTAAGCATTGTCAATAATGCTAAGTAATGCTAAGTAATGCTAATCATGCTAATAAAGCTAAACACGCCAGAGCGCGCGCGGTACAAGAAAGGGGTAAAGTCATGAACAGGACACCACACTGACCTTTGCCCCTGGCGCAGGGCATCATGGGTATTGTAGGCGAGGGGCAGGGGGAGGGGGGCCGGTGTTTGAGGTGGTGCAGGTTGGCCCAGAGGTCGGGGTATCGGCTGATCTCACAGTCCTCCTCTCCGCTCTCCGGAGACGACGAGCGAACCAGGCTGTCTGGACTGTCCCTGTCGCTGTCCCTGTGGAGCAGACCCCAAGGGTATTTGCATATTTCATGCCAAGGACCATCAGAATTATCACCATCTAAAAACATGTTGTTCTAGGGATCCCCCAGAAGCAAAGATTTGAGCTAATAATATTTGCCTCCGAAAGAATATATTCAAAGATTTGCATCACATTTTCACAATTTTTTCGAAAAAAATATCAGAGCTACAAGCGTGTGAGCTTGTAGCTCTGATATTTTTTTGAAAAATTGTGAAAATGTGAGCTTGGAGGTCTAGTTTTCAATAGCTTGACTGTAACAAAATGCTTTGAACACCAAAACGCGTTCAGTACACAAACTAACTAAAAAAACGAAAACTAAAATTCAAAATACATTTGAGTTAACTGAAACTAATACAAACGAAAAATGAATGCGAAAAACGATAACTAAACTAAAACAGTAATGTGGGTTCAGAAAACTAACTAAAACTAACTCAAAATATACCCAAAATACCCTTAGTTTTAGTTTTTATAAAGCTTTAAAATCCAAAATATGTTGATGACCAGCATGAGGAGGAGATGCTTCTAGATCTTCTATCCACTACTGAGTTCCATAACACTGGGGGGTAAAAATTGTGTTCTTGTGGGAGAGTGCAATCATCTAATCTACTAATCTACTAAAGAAACTCAAAGCAAGGGTTGAATACCAACCTTTTGCTACTTTGGCACATTTTTTAATCCTATGCCTGACAACCAAAGCACAAAAAGTAAATAACTAAAACTAAAACTAACTAAAGCTAGATATTTTCACCAAAATAAAAACTAAATAAAAACTAGCAAACCCGCTCTAAAAACTAACTAGAACTAACCGAATTGGAAAATAAAATGTCAAAGCTAACTAAAACTAAACTAAAATGAAAAATCCATAACTATAATAACCCTGGCGTACACGCGCACGTTTGGGCATTTAGCATTTAATCCGGAGCTCATAGACCTTTTAACCAGGGGTGTAGTGGAGGGGGACACTTCTCACATCTAAGATATTTCTGATGACATTATCAAGATATGTTTCACCATGTTAATGAGTAGCGGGGTCCATTTTGGTTCACATTTGTACACTCTCAGAAAAAAAATAATAAACTGGGTGGAATTCCCCTTTAAGAGCCCCCCCCCCCCCCCCCCCCCCCCCCCCCCCCACCACACACACACACATCTGAAAGTCCCACTACAACACTGGCGCCCTTAAAGGGGAATTCCACACATTTTCGAAATCTTCCTGAGAGGATACAAATGTGAACCCATTTGGTTCCATTTGTACCCTCTCAGGAAAAAAGGGGTCTGAAAGAAAAAAAGAAACATTAACATGGTGAAATGCATCTTGATGATGTCATCAGCGGGTGCAGACTGCGAGCGCTATGGACTGAGATGGAGTCTGAAGAGGTGTGTTTTCAGACTGCGGGAGTGAGTCTGCGGTTGTGACTGCGGTGGGAAGTGCATTACATAGTTTTGGAGCCAGGAGGGAGAAGAGTATGGGGCGTGTGTGGACACACACACACACACACACACACACACACACACACACACACACACACACACACACACACACACACACACACACACACACACGATAGCGTAGACATGGAGTGTAACCTGATCTCTTCCTGGGCGTTGTGGGGCGGGGTCGGCAAGGAGGCGGGGACATCTACTGTCCTGGAGGCGTGGCTTAGAGACAGAAGCTCCTCCCCTTTCTGCTTCAGGCCAGCCACGCGTTTCACTGCTGGACAAAAAAAAAAAAAAGAAAAAAGAAAGAAAAAAGTAAAAGTAAAAGATGTGTAATTGTGTATCTTGACACCTCATTACATAATACTTTTTTTTGTTTGTTTTTAAGGAAGTAATCAAAATTAGATTGTATGGACTTTTTATCTACAATTATGCAAAAAAAAAAAAAAATCCCCCATAAGTGTTGCCATGGAATGTTGGGTGCACACATGATGACCACGGACATGGTCTAAAAAATGATTTTTTTTTTTTTTTTTAGTAAACAACATTAACGATATGGTCGTGTGTATATGCAGTTGGTTACCATTAGAATCTTACGCGCTAGTCCACCATATGTAGTGGTTAGCATTTGCTGGTTAGCAGTCGCATCTTACGCGCTAGTCCACCATATGTAGTGGTTAGCATTTGCTGGTTAGCAGTCGCATCTTACGCGCTAGTCCACCATATGTAGTGGTTAGCATTTGCTGGTTAGCAGTCGCATCTTACGCGCTAGTCCACCATATGTAGTGGTTAGCATTTGCTGGTTAGCAGTCGCATCTTACGCGCTAGTCCACCATATGTAGTGGTTAGCATTTGCTGGTTAGCAGTCGCATCTTACGCGCTAGTCCACCATATGTAGTGGTTAGCATTTGCTGGTTAGCAGTCGCATCTTACGCGCTAGTCCACCATATGTAGTGGTTAGCATTTGCTGGTTAGCAGTCGCATCTTACGCGCTAGTCCACCATATGTAGTGGTTAGCATTTGCTGGTTAGCAGTCGCATCTTACGCGCTAGTCCACCATATGTAGTGGTTAGCATTTGCTGGTTAGCAGTCGCATCTTACGCGCTAGTCCACCATATGTAGTGGTTAGCATTTGCTGGTTAGCAGTCGCATCTTACGCGCTAGTCCACCATATGTAGTGGTTAGCATTGGCAGGTTAGCATTCGCATCTTACGTGCTAGTCCACCATATGCAGTGGTTAGCATTAGCAGGTTAGCATTCGCATCTTACATGCTAGTCCACCATATGCAGTGGTTAGCATTAGCAGGTTAGCATGAGCATCTTACCCGCTTACGTGCAGTTGGCTAGATTAGCGGCGGCGTCTTACCTGCCAGCTCGTCGGTGGTGGCGAAGCCGTTGCTGATCTTCTGCCTGGCGACAGGGGGTGGGGTGGGGGGCAGGGAGGCTGGCGGGGTGGGGGGGTTACTGAGGTTGTTCTGCTGGAGAGAGAGAGAGAGAGAGAGAGAGAGAGAGAGAGAGAGAGAGAGAGAGAGAGAGAGAGAGAGAGAGAGAGAGAGAGAGAGAGAGAGAGAGAGAGAGAGAGAGAGAGAGAGACAGAGAGAGAGAGGAAATTAAAGAAACATTCATTAATGTCGCTGATTAAAAGGTATACAGTACTAAGTGCTTTGGGTGATTGGAAAAACCCTCCAGTCCCCTGGTAGCAAGATGTGCACATGCACACACTCTACAGTGAGGGGAAGTGCAGCATACCTCAACATCACTTGAGATCAAGTGGCCCAAAACCCACTTGATCTCAAGGAAGGCCTCCTGAACCCATTCATGATTGGATTGGATGAATGGGTTTTATCCCAAAGCCCAAAGTGAAATTAGCATTTTTTTTTACTCTCCTCTTCCTCTTCCTTGTCCCCAGTGAGCCCCCCCCCCCTCCCTAAAAAAATAATACAATATTTGAATTAAGTGAAATCACTTACTATACCTTTAATAGGACAAGTTTACTCGTCTAAAGCATCAAATGTGTTAACAGTTTCTCTGCCAAACCTGTGTTTCCCGTTTAGCGGGCACCAAAGTATTTCTTCTTGTTTTTTTCCCCTTTTTTTCTTCTTTTTTTTTTCTCTATCAACGAGGGGCGGCTTCCGACAGTGAGATATCTAATGAAGACCAGTAGCAACGAGTACCTTGTATATGAGCGTAGAGTAGTAATCCGTCACTCCCTCCAGACAGGCGTTGCCGAACGATCCGCTCAGCCTGTTGTCTCGGTCCACGGACGAGCCGTACGGCGAGAAGACAGACAGGTCCAGGCCCATCACTGGCTCCATCAGAGGGAGGAGAGACAGCTGCTGCACACGAGACAGGCAGAGAGAGAGAGACAGACAGAGAGAGAGAGAGACGGGACTTTGAAGATGTGGCGGTGTCTCGGTTGCTTTGAATGCTAGCATTAGAGGTATATACCGGTACTTGGCGGGAGCAAACAGGGACTTTAAGCTCCCCAATTTACAGAACGGCAACCCGTGCAGGAAGTACGGATGCTATGACGCAATCACCGCCAAAATCATTAAGCTCATACCCATCCACAATGGCGACGGGTTACCATGGTGACGCTATGCAGTGTGTGTCAAACAGGCGTTGTGGACACTACGTTAGAGTGTACGTTCTGTCGTAGTAGGAACGGCTGCTACGGCAAGCGGGTTCATCTATCGAGCACGAGTTCCTGTTGCCGTACTAGAGGCTCGCTGTCGCACAGCTTAAAGTCCCTAATGAAGCTGAAGGAGAAGGGTTGCTACATGTGAGAATAGCTTCGACCTCCAGGCTCACATCTGCACTGCGAAATGAAAGCTTGGAGACAGGCTAGCCCCAGACAGACTATCAAGAGGCGGGACTTCCGGGTTTGTTACCTTGGAGGTTAGCATTTTTCAGCCAATCGCGGCGTGGTGCTTCCGAAAATGTATACCCTGCGGAAACATTTCATTTCTCTCTTTGTGCTCGCAAAGCTGTCGTAAAGGCTGAAAAGATGGAATCGAGTGCAATTTGCACACTTCTATAACTGCTTTTTTTCCTGAAAATAAGAGTCAATGACAAGTCAAGACGCTAATGAGGACTGAACAGGGTTGTTTCGCTGGGGACTGTAAATACAGCAACGTCCGTAACTACCGTTGATGCTCTCAAAAGCGTACGCGGCAGTAGTCCAGTTTTGACATGTACTGTATGTTGTCTGGATAATGAGCTGGGTTATCTCCTGGCCCTAACGTTATAGTGTAGACCTAAGGGTAATTTGTGCTTTGAACTGTCCAAGACAACATCCCAAGGTTCCCGGCTGTTGGGACGGACGTTACCAAGGCGTTGTCTACGGAAATAGTCAGCTCCAGCGTAGGGGAGGGACTTAGCTGCGAAGAATAGCAGCTCTGTCTTGAGGTGGTTGGAAGACGTCCACTGTGAGATGTCAGCGAGCTAATGGCCAATGTTTAGAGCAGTGGGCTTCAACCAGTGGTCCCTGACAGAATTCCAGGTGGTCCCCAGCTAAATGATGGACAGTTGGTGACCAAATGGACCCTTATAGTAACTGTAACTCTAGAGATAGCAAAATGATGCCGAATGCTGGCATCATTTTACGCTCTCTAGAGTTAAATTATGTTCAAACATCGGAATTACCTGATTTTCAAGAATCCACACATTTTGAAAATGGAGAGGAATTGTTATTTTGACAAAACGTTTTGCCAGTTTACCTATCCTAAATTGTGGACACCTGTGAAAATCCTTAAGTTTTGGGTCCTAGAGACTAAACTGAAGATCAAATGATCCGTGGCTGAAATGCAGAAGAAATAGTGGACAGAACACTGAAAGCTATGACTTATCAGGGAATCACTTCTGGTATCTGGTTCCAGCGGAAGCGTTCAAAGATTGTCAAAACGTCGCAGTTTTCTGCATGATTTCTGGAAACACTACCGAACCACCGAGAACCCATTTCGGGGGGGGAGGTCAAACCTCTGTACCTGTTTCAGGTGCGTCAGGGTCTCGGGGGAGCACAGGCTCTTGTCGTCGTCTCGCTTCTTCCTCTTGTAACGCGACATCTTGTCTTTCTCTCGGTCCGCCTGTCCGCCCGCCTGCTTGTCCGTCCGCCGCTGAATCTTGTTCCCTCCTGGACCGTCGACGGGACTGGTCAGCCTCACCTGGACCACAGACAGACAGACGGGCACAGAGACAGACAGAGAGTCAGACAAGTACAGAGAATGTACTAGAGAATGTAGAAGATTAATGGTCATTTTGATATGTATGTTTGACTGTCTTTGTTTCCCAAATCCATATTGTGGACAAAAATCTTTAGTGTTGGGGTCTGTGGGGCTAAAATGTCCTCAAATGGTGGTCCGTGGTTAAAATTCTGAATAAAATAGTGGGCCCTGGTATGAAAAGAAGTTGAGAAGCATTACTTTAGTCTATTCCAATGCTCTTTCCCGTCCGCTCTTCTGCCAACATGCCTACTGGACAAGGACAGATTGGGGAGGGACTTAGAGAAGGGCCAATTCTCCTTTAAATGTCATGTCAGCCCTAGTTTAGCTTAGTATACTGTTTTATATCTTTTTATTCGAACTCGTGGTAACTGAGGGTGAGAGATGCCGAAAAAAAGCCAGAAACCACCAAAAAAAAAAGGGAATAAAAGTCCTGCCCCCTTACCATTTTGTTGACGCCATGGCTGGCGGCCATGCCCATCGGCCCCTCCTCCTCCTCGGACCGGACGCCGTCATTGGACAGCTGGTTGCCGGGCGGGGCCGGGGCGGCAGCGGCAGAGGCGGCGGCGCTCTTGTTTTTCAGCAGGTGGCGCAGCAGCTCCTTCCCCGCCTCTGTGGCTCCGCCCTCTGCCCCGCAGGCCCCGCCTTCTTCTGTCTTGACTCCTCCCACTCCCCCACAAGCTCTGCCCTCTGTCTTCTCCAGCTGCAAACGGGAAAAGAAAAAAAAAAAGACACTCAGCATGTTATAGTCTGATGGCACGCTATTGTTAGCATGTTTAGCTTAGGTTATTAGCATGTTGTTCAGCCCAATGCTAAGTTATTAGCATGTTGTTCAGCCCAATGCTAAGTCATTAGCATGTTGTTCAGCCCAATGCTAAGTTATTAGTATGTTGTTCAGCCCAATGCTAGGTTATTAGCATGTTGGTCAGCCCAATGCTAGGTTATTAGCATGTTGTTCATCTCAATGCTAGGTTATTAACATGTACAACTTGATGGTAGGCATGTTTAGCTTTAAGCTAGGCTATTAGCATGTGTTGCATAATGCTAGGTTATTAGCATGTTTAGCTTGATGCTAGGTGATTAGCATGTTGATCAGGCCAATGCTAGGTTATTAGCATGTATAGCTTGATGGTTGGGTAATAGCATGTTTAGCTTGAAGCTAGGCTATTAGCATGTTTTGCCTGACACTGGGCAATTAGCATGTTTAGCTTGAAGCTAGGTGATTAGCATGTTGTTCAGCCCAATGCTAGGTTATTAGCATGTATAGATTGATGGTAGGGTAATAGCATGTTTAGCTTGAAGCTAGGCGATTAGCATGTTTTGCCTGACGCTGGGTAATCAGCATGTTTAGCCAGACGCTAGGCTACCTTGACCTCCGACCCCAGGAAGGACACGCCCTCCTGGACGGAGAGGGAGGGCAGAGGGGTGTGGCCAGAGGGCGGGGTCGCCACGTCCGATTGGTCGCCGGCCGGCCGGGTGGGCGTGGCCGAAGACGACGTGTCCGAGGCGGCCGGGGTGGGCGGGGCCGCCGTGACGTCATCGAGGTGAGACGGCAGCTCGGCGCCGCCGTCGCCTCGCTTCCTGTTCCGGTTGTTCCTCTTCTTGGCCAGCTTGTCGTCGGGGACGATGTCGCTGAACAGCTGGCCAAAGACTCCGCCCACACCGCCGTGAGGGGGGCGTGGCCCGGGAGGAGGCCTGCTGCCCTCCGGTGGAGACTGGAGGAAGTCCTGCAAAAAGAGAGACGTCGTCTCTAGAATTGATTTTTTTCCCACGATTTTGCAACCCATTTTTCCACCCAGTGCCAATTCCTAATGTGATCCTGGGCTCTACACACCCTCCGCCAACCTGGGGAGGGAAGTGGACTGGGCTCATGCTTCCTTCAATGCATGAGGTAGTCCAAGCTGCCTTCTTTTCACCTGACAGGGGGGAGTTTCCCTGGTTGGAACGTAGTGCCTGGAAGGAACACGTTATTCCAACCAGTTCCAGTCCCTTCCATCAGGCGCCCCGGCTGGCCAGGGGGAGGCAGTTTAGAGCCCAGGATTACCGCATGTTTTTGTGAGGGTATCTACCCTAGGAGACACAGGAAGAACAGGCAAACTCCAGAACAGAAAGGCCCTTTCGCCAACCCCACCTTGGGTATGGGCACTGATGACGCGGAGGAGCAGACACGCCGCCAGCAGCCACAGCAGAGCCCCTAGCGGGAATCGAACCCAGCTGTGAGCACTAACCACTGTGCCACCTATCGTCACTATAATTTCTAACAATTCACTGCCTGCGGTACCTGTTGGTCACTACGCTATGCCATCCGTTCATTCCCACTGCATGAAGCCTCAACTTCACATCCGGATTCATCACACAGTGTTATTACTGACGGAAACAGACACTGTAAGCATTATCGCCTACTCTTTGGCTGTCAATACAAACAGTCTGATGTCGGCTTTAGAAAATAGGTTGTGTGTCAGTAAAGCACGCTCAGCAATGGATGCTTTTTGAGATGGAGCGCTTGGAAAAGCGGTGCTTTTAATGGAAGTAAACTGAGTAGGATTTTGCGAATCACACAGTCGCAGGGGTCGAGGAGGGCTGACCACAACAACAGCAAAGAGTTGAACAGAGTGCCGGCTCATACTTAGCATTAGCCTTACTTAGCATTATTAGCCTTACTTACGTAACATTAGAATTATCGAAACATATCAGACCTACAAGGTCTGATATTTTTTTTAAATGGTGAAAATGTGCCACAATTTTTTTGAATTATTTATCGGTTCAGAAGGGGTTCATTGGTTCATTCATACTAACCCTGAGAGTGAATCAAAGGCCCTAAACCTTACCTGGGGCAGCTCGGCGCTGAAGAAGGACATCTGAGAGACGCTGACCCCTGACCCCACCCTGGCCCCTCCCCCTGGAGGTGGCGGCGGCGACGTCCGGCCCCCGGACAGGACTCCAGCTCCCAGGAGGCCTTGCTGCTGCTGTTGTTGTTGTTGCTGCTGCTGCAGCACACGATGACGCTCCACCTGAAAGGACAAGGACAGAGGGAATAATGCTCCTTACTTTGCAGCAATTCAGTATGGACTAGGGCAGGGGTCGGGAACCTTTTTAGCTGGGATAGCCATGAACACCACTTTTTTTTTCTTAAATTAAATTCTGTGAGAGACATAGAAATTTTTAAAACCTAAAATACAAGTACATTTGTGCAAGTACAATAAGTCTGAGTTATTTTTAATAACATTCTTATGCAGTTGCTATTTTATCATTGCATATTAGACACACTGCAGAACCTGCTCTCTCCACAAAAGCAAATTCCTCTGTCCATTCCCTCTGAAAAGTAGGATACTCCTCGTCCTTTTTTTTGTCTTTTAGCCATATTCTCTTCTTGTGGCCGCTATTTTTGACAGCCGAGCAAAATACGTCAAACGGTGTCTGAGTTGGACACACGACAAGTGTCCGTTTGCCCACTGAAATTTAGATAATTAAATATCTGTCTGCGAGCCAGATCCCTACCCCTGGACTAGGGCATTAACGACTTGAGATTTTTCCCAAGTCGACTTGTCAGACAGTGAAGTCCAAGTCGCATCGAGTTGCATTGTGCCGCCATGATGCGCGGTGCTCATACAAAAGACATCGCTAGGCTACGGATCTATGTCAAGGTGCTCAATACCTCTTGCATCAGCTGAACTCTCTGTCTCTCCTGTTGTTCTCTCAGTCGGTCTCGCCTCTCTCTCTCCTGGAAACCTTCGCTGAACGGGTTGTTGTCGTCAAACTTCACCTGAAAAACAAGGTCATGTCAAATTGTCTGACAATAGTTAGGGCAGGACTTAGCTGGGAAGAATAGCAGCTCTAGGGGTGTAAGGTAAGGGTGTGCTAGGAATATATAATTATGGAATGTTACCTGTAGCGCAGCAGCAGCAGCAGCAGCCGCGGCGGCGGCAGCCGTAGGGTTAACAGCTGGGACGCTGGCGTTGCTGCTGCTGTTGTTGTTGTTGAGAGCGTTGGGCGCCACGCTGGCGCCCCCTGCTGGAACGTTGATGACGATGCTGGGTATGTTTGGCACGTGACTGCTAGGGGGCGCTATATGCCCGCTAGGGGTTGCTATGTGCCCGCTAGCAGGCCCTATGTGGTGTCCGCTAGGAGGCGCTATGTGGTGTCCGCTAGGTGGCGCTATGTTGTGTCCGGTAGGGGGTGCTATGTGTCCGGTGGGGGGCGCTATGTGGTGCCCGCCAGGAGGCGCAATGTGCCCGCTACGGGGCGCTATGTGGTGTCCACTAGGGGGTGCAATGTGCCCGCTAGGATGCGCGATGTGATGTCCGCTAGGTGGCGTTATGTGATGTCCGCTAGGTGGCGCTACGTGGTGTCCGCTAGGCGGTGCTATGTGCCCGCTAGGGGCCGCTGGCGGTGGTATGCTGGCCATGTGACCGGTAGAGGGCGCCGTTTGGACAGTGATGCCGGGTATGGTTGTCATGCGTCCGGTATGCGGCGCTGCGTTCGGCGCTGGGGGGATGTTTGGTATGTTTGGCATGTGGCCGCCGGGGGGCAGCGATGTGGGTATGTTCGGTACGTGTCCACCGGGTGGCAGCGATGTGGGTATGTTCGGTACGTGTCCACCGGGGGGCAGCGATGTGGGTATGTTCGGTACGTGGCCACCGGGGGGCAGCGATGTGGGTATGTTCGGTACGTGGCCACCGGGGGGCAGCGGTGTGGGTATGTTCGGTACGTGGCCACCGGGGGGCAGCGATGTGGGTATGTTCGGTACATGTCCACCGGGGGGCAGCGATGTGGGTATGTTCGGTACGTGTCCACCGGGGGGCAGCGGTGTGGGTATGTTCGGTACGTGTCCACCGGGGGGCAGCGATGTGGGTATGTTCGGTACGTGGCCACCGGGGGGCAGCGATGTGGGTATGTTCGGTACGTGGCCACCGGGGGGCAGCGATGTGGGTATGTTCGGTACGTGGCCACCGAGGGGCAGCGACGGCGCAGGCGCACACATCTGCTGCTTGGTTCTGTAGTCTTCAATCAGCTCCGAGTGGTCCTTCTGCTGTTTACGGATCTAAATAAACAAAAGACAACACATGTGTACAACACAAGTATTAAAAACAAAGCCTGTTCAAACTTGGGTTATCTGTGGGGATAAAAAAGCCTTGCTCTCCCCAGGTGGGCAGAGAGGGTGCAGCAGCAGTACCTGCTCCAGTTGCTTCTGCAGCGCCCCCTGCTGCTGGGAGACGTGTCGCAGCTGGTTGGTGTCCTCCTCAGAGAAGCTCCGCCCAGACTTCTTGGCCGTGCGTTGCTTCGCAGAAAGAGACTTCTTGGCTTTGCGGTGACCTGATGGTATGAAAATAATCTTAATTGACAGTAATAATTAAGGCTGTTGAAAAGAACAAGTTAAAGGTAGGGGAAGTGATTTCACTTTTGTCAGATATCACCCCAAAAATATTTTTTTTTTCTGTTAAAATGCTCTATTATAAGGTGTGGAAACCACATATGGAGTTTCCCCCTCCCCCACGTTAGCAGAGGAGCTAATAAAAGTTCCCCAGGTGGAGGGTGAATTCTCCTCCAATCAGGATCGAGCAGCAGGTTCACAGTTAGCTACTCTTGGGGGACCCTAGTGCACCAGAATGGTACAACACAATGAATTTCAAATCACTTACCCTATCTTTAACATTGATAAATAATGTACCTGCAATCTGGTCCTCTAGGAGGCGCTGCTGTAGCGCTAAGAGCTGCTGGGTCTCCCCTAACCACGACTCGTACTGAGCACGCTCAGTCTGATCTGAGAGAGAGAGAGAGAGAGAGAGAGAGAGAGAGAGAGAGAGAGAGAGAGAGAGAGAGAGAGAGAGAGAGAGAGAGAGAGAGAGAGAGAGAGAGAGAGAGAGAGAGAGAGAGAGAGAGAGAGAGAGAGAGAGAGAGAGAGAGAGAGAGAGAGAGAGAGAGAGAGAGAGAGAGAGAGGGGTGTAGGGGTTTTCAACCTTTTTCATACCAGGCCCCACTATTCATTCAGAATTTGAGCCACAGAGGAACACCATTTGATGACAGTTTCACCCCTCAGACCGCAAAATAAAGATTTCTTTACTTTTTGTCCACAATTTTCCGGGCAAAACAGTCAAATATACATCAAAAAAACAATTCTTCGACGTTCTCTGGTTGGTAGACTTGGGCGAATGTACATGAATATGATGATGATGAATATTTTAACTCCTGAGGGTGCAAACATGAAACCAAACGGACCCGCAAGGGTCCGTTTGGTTTCATGTTTGCAGTCTCAAGAGTTACATCTGCTTAACCAACTTAGCTGGGGACCACCTGGGACCCTCTCAGGGACCACTGGTGTTCCCCAGACCACCTGTTGAAAACCCCTGGCTTAAATGCATGTATACCCGCTAGGCCTGACCCCAACTAGTCGACTGGCAGTAGACTAACGGCACATTTATTCATATTAATTTCGACT
Organism: Benthosema pterotum; assembly: GCA_039105355.1. Taxonomy (NCBI): domain Eukaryota; kingdom Metazoa; phylum Chordata; class Actinopteri; order Myctophiformes; family Myctophidae; genus Benthosema; species Benthosema pterotum. The sequence continues at coordinate 47,654,948 of CM076982.1, read as the reverse complement.
ATAGAAATCCTTAGTCGGGGACAGGCCTAATACCCGCGCACACGCACACGCAAACGCACACACACACACACACACACACAGAGCAATACTCACTCCTGAATCCTGATCCAAAGTTAGGAGGATTTGGTCTGGTCAACTGGGGAGTCAACTTCCCATCCTGAGGAAAAAAAACACAAACAGCTCCATGAAATTAGGTATTAGGTAGCAACACTGCCGAACTAACAGGGGCGTGCACAGAGATTTTGAAGGGCAGATGCTCGAATGTAACCAGGAGGGCATCCCACCCCCTCAGGAGGGCATCCCAACCCCCCAAAATTTTCCCGGGCGGCTGGAAAATGTTGGGGGTTTTGGGGGGTTAAAACGCATAGATAACAGCATTTCAGCATCTACAAGTACAACTATACAAACACATTAGGCTACTGCTATATAAAATGGTTTGAAGAAAATAAACACACAACAAGAGAATAATGGCTTCTTCTCCACTGACTGTTCTTAAAAACTGAATTTCCAGCTCCCTTAGAGTCCCTTAGAATGAAAGCAGACTCCCTTCTATTTCTCTAAAACAGGCCATGAACAGTGCCATCTTCTGACACAAAGTGGTAGTTTTTTGTATTGCTACAGTGTTGCTACAGCATACCGCTGTTTTCTCGAATGTACATTTTTTTTTAAACAGACGTGCGCTTTTAAAAAGGGCATGTTGGTCCAGAGAGGGCCACTTGGGGGTGCTCAAGCACCCCTTGGCGTCTTCCTGTGCACGCCTCTGCGAACTAAACATCAGATTGTAATGGGATATGAGATTATGTAGTAAAACCAACATCAGATTATAACGGATTATGATATTATGTACTAAAACTACATATTAGAGATTAGAGATTATGTAGTAGCCTAACACTAACATCAAATTATAATCAATATTATAACATCAGGTTATAATGGCTATGTGATTAGGTAGTGACACCAACATCAGATTATAATTGAAATGAGGTTATGTCGTAATCCATTAGCGTTACTAAGTAACACTAATTTATTAGAAGATTGTACAACACCTTTGACTATATTTTTTTTTCTAAAAGGAGCTCAAATAACTTGCATACTTTACAGACCTCATACGAATAAACATGACTGAAAAGTACTGGAAACAAAAGGGAATCAAACCCGCAACCTTCTAGCCGTGAAGCAACTGCACCACGTATATTATATATCGTGTACTGGTATTGTGTACAGCTCACATAGCTCTGTATTACTACGCGTGTACACCCTGGGAAACTGGTGCGCTGTTGAGACCGAGAACGTTAGTTGCGGAAGTGACTGGATTTACAGTCCCCAGAGATACAACCCTGTTCAGTCCTCACTAGCGACTAAGGCTGTATACCGAAGCTCGGGGTCGCAGCATACTGCTTTTTTTTTTGCGAAGGTTCGAAGCTCGGCCTGAAATTGCTGTCCGATGTTCGAAGGGCAAATTAAGCCCTAGTATACACCACTACTAGCGACTTGACTTGTGTCAAGTCGGAGTTAGTCGCAGTTATAGAAGTGTGCAAAGTGCACACATTTTCATCTTTTAAACATTTACAACAGTTTTGCGAGCACAAAGGGAGAAATAAAATGTTTCCGTGGGGTATTCATTTTCGGGAGCACCGCATCGTGACTAATGGCAACTTCCGGCGGAAGTTAACTAACTTGGGCGGCTGTAGCTCAGGAGGTAGAGCAGGTCGTCCAATGACCCGTGGGTCGGCGGTTTGAATCCCGGCTCCTCCTGTCTATGTGCCGAAGTGTTCTTGGGCAAGACACTGAACCCCAAGTTGCCTGCAATGAGTTGGCCAGTGTGAGCTGGCCACCATTGGTGTGTGAATGTGGGAAGTGGGGACGCTGGCGTCGACTGTTCGCCGCTCTACTTCTACAATGTATGAATGAATGGACCATCGTAAAGCGCTTTGAGCACTTGGAAAAGCGCTATAAAAATGCAATCCATTAACCGGGACTTCCGGAAGTCCCGACTTCCGTCAGTCGTTTTGGGGCACCGTGAATCATCTCGCAGCGCGCATGAGAGCCTGGAGATCGAAGCTAACGCGTGTACATACCGCACAGGGCTGTGTACCGCCGTGTACTTGGTGTGTACCGGCCGTACTGTCTGGTCTCAGAGCCTCCGACGCCTGGTGGAACCTGGAATACAAAACAAAACAAAAAAAAACAGACAGCAAGTCAGGCGGGAAGTAAATGGTGTGCGCGCGCAGCAGCAGGATGTGATGTCACCGAGTCACAGGAAGTAGGGGGGTGGGACGATTCACTCACCTCACGACACGATACGATATTGACGTTTATGGTTCTGAATCAATGCATATTGCGATTCTTAATTATGCTGTGATTCGATATATACGATATATCGTATATATAAAGAGTAATTCCACCCATATTCAAGATTTCTTTTTTTTTCTGAGAGCGTACAAAATGGAACCAAATGGACCCTATTTGTACACCCTCAGGAAAAGAAAAATCATTCATAAACACAAAACATACACAACTTGATGATGCCATCGAAAACAAAAAGTTCAACCATACACATCAGTGCAGACTGATAACAGTCAATCAGTCTTTCTGACGTGAACAAATTAAAGGGGAATCCCGCCTATTTTCAACATTTTTTCTGAGAGCGTACAAATGCAACCAAATGAACCCTAACGGGTTCATTTGGTTGCATTTGCACACCCTCCGAAAAAAAAAAAAAGAAGCGTCTAAAGAAATCCATTAACATGGTGAAACACATCTTGATGATGTCATCATGATGTGTTTCACCGTGTTAATGATTTTCTTCAGACATCCATTTCTAGGAAACACAGAATAGGGGAAACTTTCTTATCATGTCCACCCAGCACCACTAGGGTATACTAATGACATATTAGAATGTTGAAAATGGGTGAAATTCCCCTTGAATGAATAGGCCTGCATAAATATATAAAAAAGAAAATCGACTTTGAACCTGGCGATTCGGTATTGATATCATGGCATTAAGAATTGCGATTTATTGGCATATCGATTTTTTTTTGCCCACCCCTAACAGGAAGTGAGGCGGCGGCGTGGCGCGGGGCGTTACCTGTTGATGGCCATGGGGTTCAGGCCCAAGTTGCTCTGGGTCACCACCTTGTTGATTCCCTGAAGGGCGACCATCTTGGCTTTCATGATGGGGTCATCTGGACGGACAGACAGACAGACAGAGAGACAGACAGGGTGTGTTTATGAACAGTCACTTTCAGATGAGGGTTTTAGATTGGACTGCCAGTCAGGAAGTGGCAGACAGTCTTGTGATGGTTCAGAAAGATACTTTTTTGCTCTTTAGGTAGCTGTATAAAATGACAGCGCAATATGTGAGAAATATGCTGATGATAATGTGCTATACGTCCTCTGTTCTTCAGAAGTGATTACTTTACAAACGGTCTCAGTTATTCAGAAATAGTATTTGTTCATAAGCGGCTCACTGAACTATAATTGACTCCACGGTGTTTTATATGTAAATAGAGCTGGTCACTGATCTCTCGCTGTCTCCAATGTATTCCACCAAAGTTCCGGCCTGTGTCTTATTCCCATGTGGTGACAAATCTGTCGTCTTGAATTGCATGATGGTGAAAATGACATTGGTGGTGCACTTTGCCTTATTTTTCATGATCCTTGGTTAGATTGCCTTATAGACCTCTGGGAGATGGGGTGTCGTATGAGGGCCTGTGGGTTACCTGTGGGGTGTCGTATCAGGGTGTTATCAGGGTCTATGGTTACCTGTGGGGTGTGGTATCAGGGTCTATGGGTTTACCTGTGGGGTGCCGTATCAGGGCGTTATCAGGGTCTATGGGTTGGTTACCTGTGGGGTGCCGTATCAGGGTCTATGGGTTACCTGTGGGGTGCCGTATCAGGGTCTATGGGTTACCTGTGGGCGTTATCAGGGTGCCGTATCAGGGTCTATGGGTTACCTGTGGGGTGCCGTATCAGGGTCTATGGTTACCTGTGGGGTGTCGTATCAGGGTCTATGGGTTTACCTGTGGGGTGCCGTATCAGGGCGTTATCAGGGTGCCGTATCAGGGTCTATGGGTTACCTGTGGGGTGCCGTATCAGGGTCTATGGGTTACCTGTGGGCGTTATCAGGGTGCCGTATCAGGGTCTATGGGTTGGTTACCTGTGGGGTGCCGTATCAGGGCGTTATCAGGGTGCCGTATCAGGGTCTATGGGTTACCTGTGGGGTGCCGTATCAGGGCGTTATCAGGGTCTATGGGTTACCTGTGGGGTGTCGTATCAGGGCGTTATCAGGGTCTATGGGTTTACCTGTGGGGTGCCGTATCAGGGCGTTATCAGGGTGCCGTATCAGGGTCTATGGGTTACCTGTGGGGTGTCGTATCAGGGCGTTATCAGGGTCTATGGGTTTACCTGTGGGGTGTCGTATCAGGGCGTTATCAGGGTCTATGGGTTGGTTACCTGTGGGGTGCCGTATCAGGGCGTTATCAGGGTGCCGTATCAGGGTCTATGGGTTTACCTGTGGGGTGCCGTATCAGGGCGTTATCAGGGTGCCGTATCAAGGCCTGCATGTGTTTGTGCTGCTGCTGCTCGTGCCTCTCCTGGTCCAGGAGGTCCTGCAGGAGTAGCGGCTGCTCCTCCAGGAGCAGAGGCCTGGGAAGGGGGCGGGGCTGAGGGGGGGACGCCTGGGGGTGGGGCAGCTGGGACGGCTGGGGGTGGGGCAGCTGGGAGTGGGGCAGCTGGGACGGCTGGGGGTGGGGTAGCTGGGGGTGAGCTTGCGGGTGGGGCGAGGTGTGAGACTGGAGGTGGGGCGATGGGTGAGACTGTTGGAGGTGGGGGTGAGGTGAGGGGTGAGACTGGGGGTGAGGTGAGGGGTGAGACTGCTGGGGGTGAGGTGAGGGGTGAGACTGGGGGTGGGGTGAGGGGTGAGAGTGGGGGTGAGGTGAGGGTGAGGGGTGAGACTGCTGCGGGTGAGGTGAGGGGTGAGAGTGGGGGTGAGGTGAGGGGTGAGGCGATGGACTGAAACCTCTGCCTGGCTGCTGTTGGAAGACAGAAGATGGCTGCCCTGGAGAGAGAGAGAGAGAGAGAGAGAGAGAGAGAGAGAGAGAGAGAGAGAGAGAGAGAGAGAGAGAGAGAGAGAGAGAGAGAGAGAGAGAGAGAGAGAGAGAGAGAGAGAGAGAGAGAGAGAGAGAGAGAGTGGAAGCAGTGATAGAGAGAGAGAGAGAGAGAGAGAGAGAGAGTGTCAGAGAGCCTCTGTATTTGTTTTTTGTTTTGCTTTTTTTCTTAAATTTTTATCCCACGAATTTTGTAACCCATGTTCCCCCCGTCTGGCCAGCGGGAAAGCAGTCTAGAGCCCAGGATCACTGCAAAGTATCTACCCTATAGAGGACACGGGGGAGAACCAACCCCGCCTCAGCTACGGGCACCCACAGCGGTGTGTGTCCCCAGCACCCATAGCTGCGTCTCTAGCGGGAATCGAACCCAGGAGCTTCTAGCTGCGAGGCGACGATGCTCACCCCTGTTCCACCGTGCCCCCAGACCAGCGCGTCTGAATTGTCCTTTTGTTTCACTTCATTATTCAGACTGAAGTCCCTCTCTACAACAGCTGTTTCTGGGATGGGCGTTATCAAATCGAATAATCTAATATTGGGAAAGCAGACGACGTTGAGGTCGAAGTGATTGACAGGGCTGTTGGCTAAGCAGGTGTTGCTGGGATTGGATTTCTAACCGGCCCCAAAGGCAGGGAAGCCAGTCCTTGAATCAAAGGGAAAAAAATAAGCTAGTATTTTTTAAGGTGCTGATTCAGGGCTGAGCCAGGCTCGGGTGATGTTTATTCACGGATTTGACCGAGTTAAGATAAAATAAACTAAAAGTCAAACATGACATGTAGGGCCGTATTTTTGATTGTCTTAAGTATCAGGTCTTAAGTCAAAACTTTGAGGTGCCAAACTGCTTTGCCACACCTCCGAGTTTTGACTTAAGACCTGATACTTAACTCACGGCCCGCCGTACACGCCGTGCACGGTCGTGCACGGTCCCGTCCGCCGGTCACGACGAAGGTGCAGAAAACGACGAAATTGTAGATTCCATTCTTTAATCCAACTATTAGTCCGAGCGCATCGTCTGAATGAAGATCCTGTAGCTCACTTTCATTTGGAACAGAATTGCGGAATCAACTAGGGCTAGACGGCACTTCCTGACTTGTGACCCGGAAGTTTTTGCTGAGATCGTCAGAGGACCAGTTAGTCAAGACACCAGTACCAACATGACGTCATCGCACATCCTGTTTAGGAGATCTGAGCTTCAAAATAAGTTTTTTTTTTACCGAAATGTACAGGCTTGAGCCGTGGCACTACAGCAGAAAACGACGAACACACGCGACAGTTGGTGTGTTAAGACATCAAAATATGGCCCATAGTGTTTTTTTTGTAGATTGTGTTCATTTTAACGAAAAGTATCTTTATAGACAGAGGACAGAGTGATGGGGAAGAAAAGACAGGATGACCGATAAGAGGATGGAGCGATGGACAGAGAGGAATGGAGGATGGATAGATGGACGGATGGATGTCCAGAGATAGAAAGATGGAGGGATGGATATGAGGATGTAGAGAGAGATAACAGGGGACAGGGGGGGGAGGGTTTGTTCTGTTTTTTTACCTGCAGACATGGAGGACAGCCCTCTGTGTGACATCAGCACTGATCTGGGATCCGATTGGATGACCGTCGACGACGGAGGCGGGACCTGGAGCGGCCCTGCTGCTCTGTGGTCCGACTGGATGGGAGACCTGTGCTCTGATTGGAGGGCTGCTCTGTGTGCCGGGTGCGCCTGGGCGGGACCTGCCGCGTCCTGGAAAGGATGAGGAGGAAGAGGAGGAGGAGACAGGGAAAGGGTTTTAAATAGGTGAAACAAACTGGAAACTGTGTGTTTTTTAGCATTATGATGGAGACAAGTGAAAACAAAACAAAACAGCAAAAGAATAATATGCAGTACATTAGTCTAACGTGATGTGATGATTGAGTTTAAACTGAGTAGCTGTCTGGATGCCAGAATTTCTGAGTGTAATCAAGGCACCTGTGTTTGTGGAGGACGATTCAGAATTGGGATAAAAAAAAAATCACACCCGTGTGAAATGAAGTGCTGCGTGTGTGGCTACAGTATAGTAAAACACACTTTAGAATAATTGGGGCTATAAGCCTGCATGGCGCCTGGCTGCGTGGAGTCGGAATGGAACGTCCCATTGTGCTTGTTTCTCTGAACATGGCAACATCAACATGACTCCACGCATGCAGGCAGGGACACAGGCAGGCTGCACGTCCCATTGTGCTTGTTTCTCTGAACATGGCAACATCAACATGACTCCACGCATGCAGGCACACACACAGAGACGGACACACACAGAGACGGACACACACACCTTGTACATCGTCTAAGGGAAGTGCTTGGCAGCACTTCAAAAAATAAAAAAAACACGTCAGCTTCATTTTGATTCGCAGCACGTTTTTCTTAATTAATTAAAATTGATTTTATGGAGTTTTGACATAAAAAGACACAAGTTAAAATGTTCCCATTATTTTGGTATGCATTGTCAGATATGGCCACATAATGACCACGGATGTGGTCTAAAAGTGTGAAAAACTTCACTGGAGCTTTAATGTTGAATAGTTACGCTGCTGGATAGTCTCATTTCCAAATTGAGCAATTCATTTTGAGCAATTAAAATGCTATGTTAATTAAACGGTCCATTAGCAACAGTGTTATCTTTTGATAACACTGTTTGATAACACTGCTAAGCCCCTCCCCAATAGGAACGATACCACGTTACCTGCTTAGCAACAGTTGCTAAACTCTTCGCACTGGCATTGGACAGTGAACAAACCCCACCCCAAAGGGGGCGGGGTTTTGAGAAGAGCTCATTACAGCACGCTACCAGTGTTGTTGTTTTTTTGTTGTTGTTTGTCTTTAGAATATTTCTCAATAAAACATATTTAGTCATTTAGTCCCATTTAGCCATCTAAATGTATTTTTTGTCTAGTCTTAAGTCAACGAAATGTCAAAAATGATTTAGTCTTACATACAAATACATTGTCGGTTTATACATGTTACACAGATTCATAGTTTTTAGTATGTATGTATGTATACTGCAGATATGTTCACATACTGAAAAGAAAGAAAAAAAAAGATAAAAATGTTTCTTATTTCCATTAGTCTTAGATTATGATTTGGTCTTCGTCTTAGTCTTTTGAAAATCATTTCTTAGTCGACTAAATATCAAAAAACTTAGTCGACTTAGGGCTCCATTTTCGTTACATGCTAAACCCCTTATCCTAAACCCCCTATCCCTATCTTACTATTTTTAAAAACTTTTGGGAATAGTTCAATGCCAATCTATTGACACATTGTGAGCAGGTAGACTGGTCATTTGAACTATTGAAAAATTTTTTTTTTTTTTTTTTTTTTAAATAGCTTAAAAAGGCAAAGAAGTTAAGGCATAAGGGGTTTAGCAGTGACGAAAATCAAGGCCTTAGTCCTTAGTCTTAGTCGTCAAAAACGACACTGCGCGCTACCTTGCTCAGCAGGTGGTTGCTGGTTCCGCCGGCGCCGGCGGGGGTTGGTCTCGGCGAGGCGTGCGCGGCGGCGGCGGTAGAGGGGAGGGACTCGGCCTTGACGGACGCGACGAGGGGCGACTCCCGGGCCTCCTGCTTCACCTGGGGGAGGGCGTGGCCTCTCTCCTCAGGCCCCTCCCCCAGCTCCAGCTCCTCCCCTCCCTCCGGGTCGGCGTAGGCGATCAGGTCGAACTTCCCCGACAGCAGGAAGTCGTCCAGGTGCAGGTCGTTGGGGCCCAGGTCCAAGTCCTCCTTGCCTGTCGGGTCGATTTAAGGGAACGTCACAAACATTAGGTTAAAAGGATCGCTGGGTAATAAGACAAATATGCCTTAAAACACTATACTTGCCTTCTATAACTAAATCATGCAGATAAAAACACCTTCAATACTTTATTTCTTTCATAAATAGAGAATCTTTCACTCAATAGGACGTGCTCCTGTCGCAGGAGGATGACGTCACATGAGCGTTTGCATTCCATATATTCCATAGAGCTAGACCACACAAGGACATGTGACATCATCAGCCTGCGACAGGAGCAGTTCCTGCTGAGTGAAATACTCTCTATTTAGGAAAGAAATAAGATGCCATTGGTGCTTTTATTTGTTTAGTTAATTGTTTATTAGGTATATAGCGAAAGTATAATGTGTTAAGCACCCTTATCCCTAGATGGCCCAGTGTTGCTTTTTAGCAACATTAACCCTTTAATTATTTAAGAAAAAAAGTTATTTATTTTGTTATTTTTTCACATAAATATCATGGCTGATGTTGATTCATTGTTTAGTATTTCATTGGTCATGATTTTTGAACAACAATACCCTCTTCAATTAATCTCTGGACTTAGTGCAATTCTTCATGATTTTTAACCTTTGACCTTTAGCCTTTAACCCCAATAAAAGTATGTAAAATGACTGCAATAAATATATATATTTTTTGTGATTATTAGAATGTCTAGAACATTCAAATATATCCCCAAAAATATATATATTTTTTAATTTATTATATTTTTATGAATTAATTAATTAATTAGATCTGTAACTCTTGAGAGCGAAAAATGAAACCAAATGGACGCTTACGGGTCCATTGGGTCAGTATATTGCTCATGTTTACCATCGTCGGGGTCCATTAGGTTCATATAACGGTGATATTTACCATCGTCAGGGTCCATTAGGTTCATATAACGGGGTTAGTGATTTATCGGAGAGCTCTGGGGTATGAAGGAGCGCTTGTTTTATCCGCCGGCTACTACTAGTAGGGCGGGGCGAAGCATAGTTTTACTGAGGTTATGTTTAGGGTTAGTTACCGCATAAAGCACCGTCTAACTCTAACCCTAACCTAACCCTAAACACAACCCCAGTAAAACTAGGCTATGCCTAAACCTAATCCTAACCCTAAACTTAACCTCAGTAAACCTATGCCTAAACCTAACCTAACCATAACCTCAGTAAAACTATGCTTCGCCCCGCCCTACTAGTAGTAGCCGGCAGATAAAACAAGCGCTCTTTCATACCCCAGAGCTCTCCGATAAATCACTAACCATATAAAGGTGATATTTACCATCGTCGGGGTCCATTAGGTTAATATAACGGTGATATTTACCATCGTCGGGGTCCATTAGGTTCATATAACGGTGATATTTACCATCGTCGGGGTCCATTAGGTTCAGGTCCACCAGGTCTTTCACCTCGACGTCTTCCAGGTCCTTGACGGCCGAGTCGTCCGCCTCCTCCTCCAGCCCCTCCCCCATGGTCGCCATGGCGACGGGCTGCAGGCCGACGCCCCCCACCACCCCCAGCGGGGGGGCGGGCCGGGAGGGGCGGGGTCCAGGGGGGGCGGCGGGGCGTGGGGGAAGGGGAGGCGCGGCCTCATCATCGCGTCGGGCGGCGCGGCGCCGCGGTGCCGCAGCTCGATGAACGGCTGGCCCATGATGCAGTGCGGCTGGATGGACCTGGGGTGGAAGGGCTGGGCGGGGCCTGGAGGGACACAGGGGGACCAGAGAGGAAACGACAGTCCATAAGATAACTTGCATCAAAAATATCTAAAGTAATAGTGCTAATAAGTAATGGTTAATAATGCTAATAATGCCATTAACATACGCCTTTGTGTGTATGTTACACACAACTTGATGACATCAAGTTGTGTTTTACCATGTTAACATTTTTTTTTTGCCATGGCAGTAGAGCCACGTCTTTCTTATCATTATTAAAAATAGTTATGACTACGTCTCTCTGCGTCGCTTACCGTCGCTGGTTTGATACGATCCCAATGATAACAGCAGCGAGCAGCGACCGCATATTCCAGTCGGAACGGACCAAAATAAGGGACGGCCCAACCGGAAACCGGAAGTGTGTCGCCAAATAACTTGCCCGACGGGAAACATGGCCCGAAATATGAAATATGACTTTTAGATTAAAATAGCTGTCACTAGCTACCTCAAAAAATATGAAAAAGGGCTGGCACTGGGTGTGTTAATATGTTTTCATTTAGGGCCTTTTTTTCTGATAGTGTACAAATGTAACGGTTCCATTTGCGATACGGCGATATGGACCATGGATACGGGTCGATACGGGTCGCCACATTTTTGGAGAACCAGATAACATCCCCTGGTGCTCCACTGAGTACAGACCAAAATAGTTACCCGGTATGTGCAGCCCTGCTCATAACATAGCTACTGTGTCTTTTTTATCAAATACATGCTTTGCAATAGAAAGAGGATAATTCAAGCTTTCCATACAGCTGCAATGTTGGTGAGTTTTTTTTTTTTTTTGTCATCAAAATGTTTGATTTTCAATATTTCTTATACACACACATCCATACACACACTCACACACAAAATAAAATAAAATAATAATATAACAAAAACAAAGCAGTCGACACCTACACAGACAACACCCCTCTACTGTCGACAGTTGACATACGATCCCATCAGTAATGTATTACATAATATTATTACTTAGTATTATGTTATCAGCCCTTTAATATACAGGTAGAAGCAGTCCCATATCACATGAAACTTCCCTTTGACATTATTCCTCCTGGCAATCGAGTATTCATCTGATGCAATTTCCGTCATTGTGTCCAGTCATTGATTGTGTCCAGTCATTGATTGCCGGTGTGGTTGAACTCTTCCAATTCCTTAATATTATTCTGGCTGCAGTAATCGGCCCTGCAGTCACCAGTACATGTTGTGCTCTGGTGACCCCTTGTGGTAAGACACTGTCATCTCCCAGGAGACGCGGCCTGGGGCATTCTGGTAAAGTTGTGTTCAACCACTCTCCAAGCATTCTTAGTACCGTAATTTCCGGACTATAAGCCGCTACTTTTTTTCACATGCTTTTGACCCTGCGGCTTATACAACAGTGCGGCTAATCTATGGATTTTTACAGGTAACACAGGGGAGAGGGTTCCAGGTGGGCTCCACAGACTAAATGATGGAAAGTTGGTTAACCAGATGTAACTCTTTGAGAGTTATGATATTCAACATCTAAATTAGCACCACTTAATTAATAAGTCATGCTCATTTTGGTCTCATTTTGATGTTTTGCCTCTTTTGTATGTGAAAATCCACCCTGGAATTGTGAACAAAACCAAAAGAAATCTTGGTGATCTGTGGGGTGAAGATGTTAAATTGTGGTCTCTTGCTGAAATGCTGAATAAATAGTAGGCACTGGGATCAAATAGGTTGAAAACCACTGCTCTAATATGAAGCTTATATTGCCTGGTGTGGCTTATAATCAGGTGCGGCTTACATACAAGGAAAAATCAGTATTTTGCCCCAAATTTAGCTGGTGTGGCTTATATTCAGGTGCGGCTTATAGTCCAGAAATTATGGTACATCTTTCTGAAAAGGTAATCATTTAACCCATTGTGTCCTGACCCTCGATTCGACTTTCTGACACCAGATTATACAGTAGTTCCTGACACCAGATTATAGCTGCAGCAACATTCTAGCTTTTGACGCTAGATTCTACAGTAGTTTCCGACACTAGATTCTAGTTATTGACACTAAATGATAGTTTCTGATGCTAGGATCTCCTTTTTGACACTAGAATCTACTTTCTGACGCTAGAATCGAGTTTTTGACACTAGATTCTATAGTTTCTGACACTAGATTCTAGTTTTTTCTGAAAAATCTGTGTTCCTGTGTCAGTGATGCTAACATATATCAAGCCAAGGACCACCAGAATTATCCATATTTGGCTGCAGACCGCCATCTGAAAACACGTTTTCTCGGGGTTCCCCAGAAGCGAAAAATTGAGATAAAATGTTTGCTTCCAAAATAATGTATTCAGAGATTTGCAGCACATTTTCACAATTTTTCAAAAATAGCAGAACAACAAGCTCATGTCGCGCCACTCGGTGGCGCGACATGAGCTTGTTGATCTGCTATTTTTCAACAGATAAAACACCAAAACGCGTTCAGGACACAAAGGGTTAATACAACCAAATGGGCAGATGAACCCTACCTCCTGGCATCATGGCGGTGTGCGGCCTGACGCCTTCCCCAGGGGTCATGGTTCTTCTGACGGCGGGGGGGACGTCCGGCAGGGGTAACCCAGAGACAGGCAGCGTCTGCTGGGCCTGGGCATCCTGGTGGGGTCCCCCCGGGGCTCGCTGCTGGGCCCGGAGCTCCCGCAGCGTAGCTGAACCTAGGAGGCGGTAGAAATGGTACAGTTAGATCCTCACAACGCAGGGAGGCGCGTGTTCAACGCAGGGTTGGAATAGTTAACTAAAACTAACTAAAAAAACCGGAAACTAAGATTCAAAAAACATTTGAGTTACTGTAATTTCCGGACTATAAGCCGCACCGGCTAAATTTGGGGCAAAATACTGATTTTTCCTTTTTCATTAAGTGGTGCTAATTTAGATGGTGAATACCATAACTCTTGAGAGTGTAAACATGAAACCAAATGGATCCGCAAGGGTCCATTTGGACTAAACTAAAACTGTAATGTGCGTTCAGAAAACAAACTAAAACTAACTGAAATTATAACCAAAATACACTTAGTTTTAGTTTTATAAAGCTTCAAAATGTGTTGGTGACCAGCATGAGGAGGAGCTGCTTCTAGATCTTCTATCCACTACTGAGTTCCATAACACTGGGAGAAAATTCTTGTGTGAGAGTGCAGTCATCCAATCTACTAAGAAACTCAAAGCAAGGGTTGAATACCAACCGTTTCCTACTTTGGCACATTTTTTTAATCCTACAACCAAAGCACTGAAAAAAATAAAATAACTAAAACTAAAACTAAATATTTTCACCAAAATAAATACTAAATAAAAACGAGCAAACCCACTCTAAAAACTAACTAAAACTAACTGAATTAGAAAATAAATTGTAGAAAAGAACTAAAACTAAAGTGAAATATCCATAACTATAATAACCCTGGCTCACCGTGACATTTAATGAAAGAAGCAAACATTATATACAGTATAACATTTAGAGCAGGGCGGCCCACACTTTTTTTTGACTCGAGAGCTACTTTCAAAATGACCGGCTCAACAAGATCTACACATCAAAGATGTGACTATTCCATTACTGAAAATCCATTTCAAGCCCCCCTAGAAAGTTTGAGCTTTGAAATAGTTGGTAATGGTGTTACTTACATATATAGTGTTTAAGAATAATGCACTTAAAATGAAAAATAGAGGGGGAGAATTGGAAGGTTTTCTTGTATGTGCTGATGTTTGAAAACAGCATTTGGGGTTTGAGTTGACAGTTTGTAATGTTGAGTTTAGTCTCTTGCTGCCAAAACTAGGAACTTTCATGCTTTTGTCCACAATTGGGAGAGAGAGAACAGGCAAAATGTTGGTCAAAATAACAATTATTCTCCATTTTATAATTGCGTGGACTCTTGAGCATGTAAGCCTTGAGTGTAAAACGAAACGTGGTTTCGCCACTTTTCGATGTATCTTCATATAACAGGTACTCACTAATGTAATGATAAAATACCAGTATTTTTTCTACTCTGACGTCTCACAGGAGGGCAGTTGGGCAGTTCAGAAACTTATTCCAATGACATCACCATTCTGCTGATTGCTTTTTTTAAACAATGTGTTCCTGAAAAAAATATTTATATTTTTATTATCGGGAGAACCATGGCTGCCATTTTTGCATTGAGACTTTTCAGTAATAGAAGTTTCTACAAGCTTGCATTCCACCATTGATGATGTCATTGGGAGAAGTTTCTGAACTGTCCACAGCCCTCCTGTGAGACACAGACTGAGTAGGAAAAAAATAGTGGTATTTTATCATGTACATTAGTGAGGACCTATTATATGAAGATACATTGAAAAGTGGTGAAGTGGTCCTTTAACCCATAGTGGGCGGGAACCCCTAGTGGTAGTTTTACCCTAGTTGACGGGAACACCAATATGCGTTCTGTACAGTATGTACAGTATCAAAAGATGTCAAAATTTGGTGATGTTACACAATAATTTGAAGTTTTCCAGTACACTTAGGTTAGTATTTCAGAGACATTTTTAGAATCGGGATAGTCTACAATGGGTTAACACATCTTGATATCGGGCTGATTTGCCAAATCACTCGTGTCTCACAGAGTGCTCTTTTAAAAAGGATTTCCACCCATTTGCATATGTTTCTTTTTTTTTTTCTGAGAGCGTAGAAATGGAACCAAATGAACCCGTTAGGGTTCATTTGGTTCCATTTCTACGCTCTCAGAAAAAAAAAAAAAATAAAGAGAGAAATCCTAAAGAAATCTAAATAAATCCATTAACATGGTGAAAACACATGTTGATGATGTCATCAAGATGTTTCACCATGTTAGTGTTTTTTTTTTTCGTCAGACCTCCATTTCTTGGGAACACAGAATGGGGGGGAACTTTTTTTTTTTTATCATGTCCACCCGACATGATAAAGGTACATCAATGACATACAGTAGTAAAATGTTGAAAATGGGTGGAAATTCCCCCTTAACTCCCGAGAGATGGAGAGAGAGAGAGAGAGAGAGAGAGAGAGACAGAGAGAGAGAGAGACAGAGAGACAGAGAGAGAGACAGAGAGACAGACAGACAGAGAGAGAGACAGACAGACAGAGAGAGAGACAGAGACAGAGACAGAGAGAGAGAGAGAGAGAGAGAGAGAGAGAGAGAGAGAGAGAGAGAGAGAGAGAGAGAGAGAGAGAGAGAGAGAGAGACAGAGAATTACCTGAGTGTGTGTCTGGGGTAAGGGGTCCCCGGGTAGGGGGGCGGGGGGCGAGCGTAGCCCACGACGGGGGGTCCTCCGGGCTCCTCCAGGGGCCACCCCGTTGGGGAGGGTCCGGGGGGTCTGGGGGGAGGAGGAGCGGGAGCGGCTTCGTTCAGCCTCATGGAGGTCTTCTGCTGCTGCTGGCGAAGGATGAGCTGTCTGAGCCTCTGACGCTGCGCACGGGCACACACACACACACGCACACGCACGGACACACACACACACACTTAAGATTATGAGCGCCCCCGACCATTAAATCAGCGGGGTCCGCGATCGATAATGCAAAACGGTCGACTGCTATGCAAAACAGCCGCGACCGTCGAGCAAAAAAACAGCGCTATTGTCGTGCAAAACCGTCGCGACTGCCGTCGCGGTCGAGTACTGCGTCCGCCCCTTCTGCGACTAACGACGGGGCCGCCATGGACGGCCCGTTATTAACGCTCACGTTATTAAAAGGATCCCTGGAGGATAAGACAAATATACCTTAAAAACACTATACTTGCCTTCTATAACTAAAACATGCAGATAAAAACACCTTCAATACTTTATTTCTTTCATAAATAGACAATCTTTCACTCAATAAGAAGTGCTCCTGTCGCAGGATGATGATGTCACATGAGCATGTGCATTCTGTACATTCCATAGACAAGGACACGTGACATCATCATCCTGCGACAGGAGCAGTTCCTGTTGAGTGAAATATCTTCTATTTATGAAAGAAATACGTTCACGGCTCATAGCGCGCGACTCTGTGGCACGCTATGAGCCGTGAACGCCTGCTATTTTTTGGGGAAAATGTAGCACAAATCTTTCAGTATGTTCTTTCAGAGCGAATGTTTTGTAGCATCTACAAGTGCCTGGACGAAACAACCACCGTATGCACATACGAACGACACAATACAACACATCGAAACGGACAGCGAGCCGTGTTTAGTAAATTTACTCAGGCGCCCAACGTGTTAAGTAAAGACGGTTACCATGGTTACCTGTCGGAGCTTCTCCTCAGAGTCTCCCAGCTGAGGCAGCGAGCTGATTGGCCCGTCCAGCACGTTCATGCCCAGCGCCGACATTTCATTGGCCGCCGCGGTCTTCTCCATGCGCGGCGTTCCCGTGGGCGGCGGCGGCGCCGCGCGGCTCTGCTCGAACGGGTCGTGTCCCGGCGTTCGATTGGCCAGGCCCGCGAAGCCCGCCTCCTCCGGCATCCCAGGGTGCTTTGGGGTCTGGTTGCCGCCGCCACCGCCGCCGGGGGTTCTGGGAAATGTGTCCTGTTGCTGCGACCTTTGACCTGGAGACTGTGGACAGACAGACAGGCAGACGGATGATCATTGATAAAACACTACTGACGAAACGCAAAGTTGCCAAAATTCAAATGAAATGGCAAGTATAAAAGTACAATTAGAAAATTAGAGGCTTTATTTTGTTTGAATCTAAAATGCAACAACATTTACAGTTCATCTCCAGGTGTGCTCATTCTATGACAGAATGAAGACGATGATGACAAAATCATTTGGATTTACAGTTTCATTTTCCATAATGCAAATAAAAAAAAGAGAAAAAAACAGAAATGCTTTTTAATGTTCACGCAACTGACTTTTTTCCAGGAAAAAAAAAATCTAAAATGCTGGAGATGGAATGTAAATGCTTTTGCTTTAGAATAATTTCTGAAAAAAAAAAAAAAAAAAAAAAAAAAAACGTTAACTTGGTCTAGACCCTCTAAAAAAAAAGAAAAAAAAAAAAAAAATATGAATAATAAAAAAGGGGTGACCATTTTTAGTTTGCCTTTCAATAGTCAATAAAAACAAATTGGTAATTGATATACAGTATATTTCCGCTCATTTGATCATTGACAATACTTCTTTTGTGCAACTTCTGAATCGTTCAAATAAGACACACTGGCACTCATGCTGATTGGTCAAGCTCAAGTTACTGGCTGTGATTGGTCAAGTCAGGCGGCGTTACGGTGCGGTGCGTACCTGGTGGACGCCGTGGCTCGTGGGTTCGATCCCGGCTCCGCTAGGCAGTGGTGGTCCGACGACACCCGCGGGCCTGAAGGGGAGAGGATAGAAATAATGGCATGGGGTCCCCAGAACATTTACAGTATCTATGATACACCCAGGATGAACCGGTTAGTGTTAGCATGAAACCACCATGACATCAAGTCTAGAGATGACCAGGGGTGTAGTGGAGGGGGGACGCGGGGGGACAGCGTCCCCCCACTTCTCACATCTAAAATATTTTTGGGTCTGAAAAAAATCATTAGCATAGTGAAATACATCTTGATGACATCATCAAGATGTGTTTCACCATGTTAATGAGTTTCCTTTTTTCTGAGAGTGTACAAATGTGAACCAAATGGACCCTAGCGGGTCCATTTGGTTCACATTTGTACACTCTAAGAAAAAAGAAAAAAATTGGGGGGAATTCCCCTTTCAGAGGCGTCCCCCCACTTCTAAAAGTACCACTACAACACTGGAGATGACTAGACTCCATTGAAACTACATTTAGTCCAAGAGCATTAGCTCAAAACTGAGTCAAACCCGGAATTGTGGCGGACATGGCCGCCACAACATGGCGACCACAATATTAGTATATCAGTGGCAATATTAAGAAGGCCATATTGGGCGACCATATTGGATTTCATGGAAAGTTCCAATACAAAAAATGTTTGTATTTATATAATTGATCAACCTGTGATGTTTCATAGAAAAATCTCAGTTAAATTGTTTGCCCTTTTCACCCCTCCCATTATATCTAATAGCCATTTTGGACGCCATCTTGAATATCTCAGAGAGCACAAGGGGGATTCACGGGGACTTTTAGTATGTCATTCCTAAAGGTATTCTGAACATATCCTGAAAAGTTCAGGTTGTTACCAATTTGTTCTGGGTGTAACCCTATTACTACTGGACTAATTGAAAAATAGCAGGTGTTCACGACTCGCTATGAGCTATGCTATAGTGGAGGTGAGAAGGAGGAGTTAGATTCTGTTTTTTAAAAAAATCTGTTTTACAAACACAGTGTTTTGTACACCCCAAGTCGCCTCTATTACCTTTAATGGAGGGTTAACTCTATAACTCCCAATGACGTACTTGACGTTAGGCATGTCACGGTGTAAGAATCTCAACACCGGTTTTATAGTTTGCTTTTATACCGGTATTATCGGTTTTATAGTTTGACCACTGGATGTCCTCAGAGTCCTCCTGGCACATGCAGGACAAATCCTCAATCAACATTAGTAATAATATATACGATAGCATTTTATCCCAGCAGAACAAAAATGAAATATTTCTTTTGCTTTTGTCCACAATACCAGGATGGATTTGGGAAACGAAACAGTCCAACATACAGATCAAAATGACCATTAATCTTCTACATTCTCTAGTTGTGTAGACTTGGGATAATTCACATGACGAATATTTTAACTCTTGAGAGCGTAAACATGAAACCAAATGGACCCGCAAGGGTCCATTTGGTTTCATGTTTACGCTCTCAAAGAGAGTTACATCTAGTTAGAACGTGCAATATTGAATGGGCGCATTTTTTTTTTCGGTACATTCGGTGGGCAAGCAAAGTACCGGTTTTGTGGCCCCATACCGGTAATACCGGTGTTACCGGATAACGTGACATCCCTACTTGACGTGTGATATAGTACTTCCCTGCCCGTGGTTTTCACATTTTTTATTTATCAAATTACTCCCATTCAAATAGCGTTTGTGCTCTCATATTGGTCCTCCAAGATGCTCTATATAACGGGCTACATGACTATCACCACTAGGTGTCAGTAGGGGGCCGATCGCCGGATCTCTTTGACTCAAAGAGATTCTACTTCCTGCACTTCCGGGGTCATATATTTTTTCCCGGCAAATTTCGCCTGATCCATAACAAACGGGTTGGGTTTCAACACTACGGATGCCGATCATTATCATAAGTGACTGAAATCAGGCCGCAATGTCGCGGCGATTTCTGGATTATGATCAGCGACGGACATATGGGCCATGCGCGTGGGAGCGTGCACCAGGCGATTTTGATCACTTCTGAGTGAGTACAACCCGCCGTTAGACGATCATGCACAAAAAAAAACAAAGGGAATGGCCTAAAACTATGTTTTATTGTAGACAAAACAATTCATACGTGAAAGGTACGTCACTCAGGGCGTCGGCGTGCTCGCCAGCGGATCGATAAATCAATAGGGAGGGAAACGGTTAATGTCAGGGCTTGACACTAACACTTGCCCGCTTGCCCGGGGCAAGTAAAAAAAATGGTGGGGCAAGTGAAGACTGCTACCCGGTTGCCCGATCGGGCAAGTGTGCAACTTAGTGCACTATAACACAACACAAGATAAATTTGTCTTGAAGGCAGTCATTGCACTCTGCCTCTGTGTCTTTCCCTGCTTTCTAGCTGTCCACAATTCCAGGCTGGATTTGGGAAACAAAGCAGGCAAATTAACATACACATCAAAATGACCATTAATCTTCTACATTCTCTAGTTGTGTAGTCTGTAGACCTGGGCTAATTAAGATGATGAATTTTAACTCTTGAGAGTGTAAAAATGAAACCAAATGGACCCGCAAGGGTCCATTTGGTTTCATGACCTACCTGAGAGGCCCCTGCTGCTGCTGCGGGTGGTGGTGTGGGTGGTGGTAGGTGTCGGTGCTCCTCTGGCTCCCAGGGGATTGTGGGTAGCGGTCCGCGGTGGACGGGGGGACGAAGGAGGAGGGGTCGAGAGGGGAGGAGGGGGGGTGGTGGGAGGGAGAGACCCTACGATTGGCCGCCGCTGCTGCAACCTGCTGCGGCCCGAACTGGTCCAAACGCAGCGCGCTGGCGTTGTTGTTGTTGGCGGAGGCCGGAGGAGGAGGGTGAGGGGCCGGGTAGCCGGGGTCCGAGGAGTGGGGCCGCGGGGAGGAGCTGTAGGGGTCCGAGGAGGAGTGGGGCCGCGGGGAGGAGCCGTAGGGGTCCGAGGAGGAGTGGGGCCGCGGGGAGGAGCCGTAGGGGTCAGAATGGGGTCGCGGGGAGGAGCCGTAGGGGTCAGAGGAGTGGGGTCGCGGGGAGGAGGTGAAGGGGGTGGGGCTGCGGTGGGGCGAGGAGGCGTCCAGGTGCGGCGGCATCGGGGTCTTGAACTCCGACATCCTGGGGTGGGGGTGGTGGTGGTGGTGGGGGGGAGGAGGAAGAGGAGGAGGGGCGGAGGAGGAGGTCGTCATCGCTGAGGGGGGGCTCATCACCCCGCCGCCGCTGCTGCTGCTGCCGCCGGCGCGGGGTCCTATGGGGGGCAGAGTGGGGGCATAGTGCCTGTGATTATTTGTTCATGGAAGCAGTAGACAATGGCAGTATCAAATAACGCGAGTTTCCATGATCCATCCGTCTGATTTATCCGTCCGTCGTGTGTGCAACTGTCTGTGTGCGGTAAAACTAACCTCAGTGTATAATAACGCTAATAATTGACTGACTTACTATGACTTACGATCCATTACAGTATGGAATGGCGCCTCTTATGGGCGGTAGACTGTAATAGCTGTCTCTGATTGACAAAATGTACTAACGTGAATGCATGGCCACATTAATATTAATTAGTCGGTAACACCGGGAGCCGTGGTGTCTTGGTCATAGCAAAGCGGAGTTTTAAATTTTGAAAACCTTACAACCCTATGTCCATATTAGTGTTTTTTTTCCCCCCAGTCCTGCTTAAGGCGATGACATTTGTGAATCTGATTCTGATCCTCTACTTCCATTACTAAAAACATTGCTTTCCAAGTGCTGTATCTCAAAAAGCTTCTAGTGCTGAGCATGCTGCCCTGACGCACAGACCATTGTCGGAAGTCTATCGTGAGTTTCTCTGGCGCGGCTGCCCGGCGTCCAAAGCGCTTGTAGCGACAGGGCTAACAGCAGCGGCTAATGCCAACGGCGCATCTGCTGCCGTAGAGCAGCGGGGGTGTTTTAGCGGTTGAAAAATAGCAGATCTACAAGCTCATATCGCGCCACCGAGTGGCGCGATATGAGCTTGTAGTTCTGCTATTTTTGAAAAATTGTGAAAATGTGTTGCAAATCTCTGAATACGTTATTTCGGAAGCAAACAATTTTAACTCAAATCTTTGCTTCTGTGGGATCCCTAGAACAACATGTTTTCAGAAGGCGGGTCTGCAGCCAAATATGGATAATTCTGGTGGTCCTTGGCTTGAAATATGTGAGCATCACTGAGAGAGGAACACAGATTTTTCAGAAAAACTAGAATCTAGTGTCAGAAACTATAGAATCTAGTGTCAAAAACGTGATTCTAGTGTCAGTAAGTAGATTCTAGTGTCAAAAGATACATCCTAGCATCAGAAACCATAATTTAGTGTCAATAACTAGAATCTAGAGTCGGAAACTACTGTAGAAACTAGCGTCAAAAGTTAGAATGTTGCTGCAGCTATAATCTGGTGTCAGGAACTACTGTATAATCTGGTGTTAGAAACTCGAGGGTACGTCCGGGCTGCCCAAAAGGTAGATGGTGATCTACCTGTGCAGGTAGATCACATGGCAGTCCCCCCCCCCCCCCAGCAATTGTTTAAATTACATTTAAACCTCTGAATTACGTATAATTTTCAAGAGTCCTCACAATTAGAAAACGGAGAATAATTGTTATTTTGATCAACATTTTGCCAGGTCTCTTTCGCAATTGTGGACAAAAGCTCTTAGTTTTGGGTGTGATTATTCTTAAAAACCATAACAGTAACACCATCACCACTATTTCAAAGCTCAAACTTTCTAGGAGGGGGGCTTGAAATGGATTTTCAGTAGTGGAACAATCACATTTTTGATCTACAATCAAAAACAATCACATAGGCCTGATCTACGTTGTCTTGGTTAAGGCCCTGATACACTAGCAATATTTTTGATCAATATCAACTAGCAATGTCAACATCAATGGGCAACATGATGAGACACATGGCAACAGGCAACACCTCCCATTAAAAGGTTGATTCACACATTTACATTTTTTTTTTCCTGAGAGTGTGCAAATGTGAACGAAATGGACCCTAGTGGGTCCATTTGTTTCCATTTGCACACTCTCAGAAAAAAAAAAGAAGAAGCCTTAGTTTGCATTGAATCATTTTCAAACAATTGCCACCCAACTCAAAATGTTCATTTTAGCAGAATAAAAAAAAGTTATAAAATCCTTGTTTTCGTCCATGGCAGTGAGGCAGCAGACATGTTTTCAGAAACGTTTATCTGTGGAAGTCTGGGAGAAAGGATCACGTGACGCCAAGGAGGGCTGTGATTGGAGGATTCCGAAACTTTGACCATTAGAGGGCGCAAATGGTCTGACTTTTCTGAACAACCAGGAGTGGATCATTTTGTATAGAAGGGTGAAAAGTCAACGTTGATAGTTGACGTTGCTTGTTGATGTTGATCGAAACATTGCTAGGTGTATCAGCGGCCCTGGTTACTCACCCTGTTGCTGCTGTGACATCACCGTTCTGGGCGGAGTGTGCTGCTGTTGTTGCTGCTGTGACATCACCGTTCTGGGCGGGGTGTGCTGCTGCTGCTGTGACATCACGGGTCTGGGCGGAGTCTGTTGGGCCGGCCTGGCGTCGGCGGGGGACGGAGGCCCCAGTGCATCGTGGGCCGGCGAGGCGTTCAGGGAGCCGTGAGAGCGTTGCTGCTGCTGGGGGGGCGTGGCCGGGGGGCGGTGGTCCCACGGAGAGGAGGGGCCGGGCGAGGGCGAGTGCGGGTGGTGCGGGGAGAAGCCGGACAGGGGCGGGGCTTGGGGGCGGAGGAAGACGTCGTCGTGTGGGTGTGGCCGGACCTGGAGGAGTTTAGTTTCAGGTGGGGGTTACTACGAGGAGGAATAAAACTAAACCTGCTACGAAATATCACCCCATGCGTGAAGTGAGGGGTGCGTTTGGTATCGTACATACACGTACAGAGATAATGTCGTCCTGTACGCGGCTTAGAGCCACAAGCGCTTAGGTCTACTCTTCCCAGCGGTTCATTTGATTGTCAATAACTTTGCCTGATATGTACTGTATGTGTTCATCATGCCTTTTAATTTTGCACTAAAAAACATGTTCAACGCAAACTGTAATGAAATAATGGCCCTGTGCAGAACGGTGCAACACTAAATAACAGCCTATACTGCAAATAACAGCCCAGTACATTACAAGCACCCGGGGTCCGATGATAACAGCCCGGGCTACTACATGTGGTATGTGGTATTTTACGGCTATGTACTATGTACTTTGCTCAGCCAATCAAGTACGGCAATCCGCCGCCATTACTCACACAAAACGCGCGTGGGCGGGTAATTAGGGTCGACACGCCCCCCCAAAACCTCACCTGGAGAGGTGAAGCTCCGCCCCCGGAGTGGGCGGGGCTCCGGCTCCCTGTGTCGGGGGAATTGACACCTCCTCCCAACATGGGGTGGTTGCCTAGCAACGGGTGTTGTTGTTGCTGCTGCTGTTGCTGCTGTCGCTGCTGCATGTCGTTCTTTACCTGCTCCAGTTTCTGGCAGGCTTCGGTCTTAGCCTGCTGCTTGTTCTGCTGACGCTGGATCTGAACAGAGATATATATGCAGTATATATATACCAGGTTACATGCTTCACCCTTCCGGGGATGAACAAAAAAATACATAATGTGTAAGATCACATTTGTAGAGGTTTGGGGTTGTTTTTTACATTGCCGTGATGCAACTCCAAACGTGGACAAGAAAGCAAAGTCACTCTTTGGTACAGACAGTAGAGAGAAAAATCACCAAAACTCATGTTGTTTTATTCTTTCTATCTTTAACCCATTCAGTCCGGGAATCCGTTCAATTGTTTTGGTGCTGCTATATGAATATTTTTTTTTTCCAGAAAACTTGAAACTTAAGCCTAAACTTAAGGCCTACTGTAAATGGGTTAAAAATGGAGTGCTGCTATTTGTAGTGTTTGTACACGCTAATGTTGTACACGCTAACATAGTGTTTGTACACGCTAACGCAGTGTTTGTACACGCTAATGTTGTACACGCTAACGTAGTGTTTGTACACGCTAACGTAGTGTTTGCACATGCTAATGTTGTACACGCTAACGTAGTGTTTGTACACGCTAATGTTGTACACACTAACGTAGTGTTTGTACATGCTAATGTTGCCTCTATTACCTGAATTACCTATTACCTAAGGCCAAAACCTGAATGCCGTTGACAATGAATGGACAGCTTTGAGCATTGGTGTAGACGCAAACATCGAAGCCGAAAGTGAGAATGCAAATTCTGAGTGATTTCACTCAAACACACACACACACACACACATTTAAACAGTAAAATCAACAGTAAAATCAATGTTACATTCATTTATCAACACTCATTTCTTGTCCACTTTTGGAGTTACATCATGGCAAGTTAACCAGTTATAAAAACTCAAAACTCTACCAAGGTGATCTTAGCCTTTAAACATATATTTAGACAAGTTATGCTGTCTGTCTGTGAGTGAGTGGGTGAGTGAGTGGTTTAATGTGATGAATGACTGTCTACGGTAACATGCAGGGGGACAATCCTGAAACAACACCTACTGTTCAGCCCAAAACAACAGGATTACATTCATCCTTACAGGACACTAAACATATGGACTCATATATAGTCTACCGGAATTATCTACTGGCACTTTAGCACCTCCGATGTCCTCAAAACAACTCCCATGTTAAAGAACACATGTACGCTTCAACCCTATATGGGTCTTCGTCAGGTATACCTGACGAAGACCCATATAGGGTCAAACCATTGTTCTCTTCAAACCCTGAATAAAAAGTTACCCGGGAGCTACTATACGGTGTGCAAACTATTTTCCTTTCTTTTGTATATTTCTCACATGAGCCATTCCCTCAAAGCCTGTCCTAACTATGTTTTCTATCATTTTCCCTGGGAAAAGGAGGTCACTCACGCATACGATTGGTCCTTCATTACAAGAACCAATCGGATGGTGACTTAAAAGGATCCCTGACTAATAAGATAAACATTGCTTAAAACATTATACTTTCCCTGTATAACTAAAATAAACAAATAAAAACACCAATGCCATCTTATTTCTTTCATAAATAGATGATATTTCACTCAACAGGAACTTCTCCTGCAGGCGCAGGATGATGATGTCACGTGTGATCTAGCTCTATAGAATATATGGATGAACAGGCTCATGTGACATCATCATTCTGCGGCCGGAGCACTTCCTATTGAGTGAAAGACTCTCTATTTATAGAAAGAAGTATTGAAAGTGTTTTTATCTGCATGTTTTAGTTATAGAAGGCAAGTATAGTGTTTTAAAGCATATTTGTCTCATTAGCCAGGGATCCTTTTAAAGTGCAAGGGATGCTGGGACATGTATGACTCGCTCCAAAACCGGCAGTGACCACCAGTCGAAGCTACCTCGTAAACCTTTAACATTTATCATCTGTTCTAAAACACTTTCAATATAGCTATTAAGAGGACATTTTCCTCCAGTATTCTGAGAGCTAATGGCTAACAGTCTAACCCCATCCAATATTTGGCTAACAAGTAGGGGTGTAGCGATACATTTTAACAGCGACACGATGCGTTAACGCGGTACATGCTAACAGAATCAACTCCAGAATCTTTAGAGCTAACAGGTCACCTCCCACGCTAACAGCAAATGGATAACACAGAAAAAAAGTGCGTTGTCTCGGATGCTAATGGCTAACAAACAGAACAAGGATAATCCCTTTGATGCTAACAGCTAACATAAACAGGAAACAGGGGAATCCTTGCGATGCTAACGGCTAACACAAACACGAACAACAGGAACATTTCTTTGATGCTAATGGCTAACACAAAGTGGAACAAAGGGAATCCCTGTGATGCTATTGGCTAACACAAACAGGAAAAAGGGAATCCCTGCGATGCTAACTGCTAACACAAATGGGAACAGGGGAATCCTTCGGATGCTAATGGCTATCACAAACGGGAAAAAGGCAATCCATGTGATGCTAACGGCTAACAAACGGGAAAAAGGGAATCCCTGTGGTGCTAATGGCTAACGGCTAACACGAACGGGAACAGGGTAGGCCCTGTGACGCTAACGGCTAACACAAACAGGATCCCTTACCAGAGCCAGTCTTCCAGCTCCGTCTACAGAAGCCTGCCAGGGACATTCTTTAACTTTGCTTTGGGGGAGGGCTCTTTCCTGGGACCTCGGTGGCTCATTAAGCTCATTAACCTTTTTAACGACAGTTAACACATCGATTAGCACTTCAGCAAAACGCATGCATCATTAACCTCATCCTATTTTTATCAACAGTTAAAACTTTTAAAGCAAGTGCATGCACGTAATTAAACCATGTATAGGCTACGGCATTTAAAACATGCCCCCTGGTGGTTACGTCAAGCATTACATTTATAACAATACATCCGTCCAGCAAATTATCTATTCATTTATTCATCCCCCTAGCATGCATCCTACTGGTTACTATGGTTACCAATGGTTGCTAGGCAGGGCGGGAGATCAACACCTCAGCGCGACTTTATTTTTGCTCCATTCAAAGCCGTTGCATAGTGGTATTATTATATCGTCTGCATCAGGGCTAAGGCAACTTTTTAGCCCCGCCCTGTACGTCGATTCTACTTTGATGCTGCAACTGTTACCCTGCAGACAGACACTTGCTTTGCCCCGCAGACGGTTCAGAATTTTTGTTGTCGTCAACAACTTCTTCTTATTCGCCGGGCTCATGACAGGGCGGTGCAAGTGTGTGTGTGTGTGGGGGTGGGGGAGGGGGGTTATGGGATTATGGGCGGGGCGGATGTTTTAGCCAATCGCAGCACACCCAAGTCTCCAGCACTTTCAGAATGAGCCAATAGACTGGTGGCGGGGGTGGAGTTAAGATTTGTAATCGGTGTACAAACACAGAGTTTGTACACGTAATAAAGTTGCCTAGAATAGCTTTAAACGTGTGATCAAAATGAGTTGAGTCTATCATCACTTTTGTATTATTTACCTGATTCATTGATTTACTAATTCAGAAGGAGTTGATTTCCCGCCCTGGTTCCAACTGATGATGGTTAACACACAAACTGTCTGTCTGTCTGTCTGTCTGTCGTTTCAGTTAGTCAGTCAGTCAAATAAAGACCAGGTTATCCATAGATATGAAAGGTCAATAGACCTTTAGGTAAGCCCCGCCCTCTTGTCCACTCTAGGACACTTTCCAGCCGGGGCTCATTCATTTCAATGTAAATATCATGGACTTTACACAATAAATACTGGTTCATTTTTTTGGAACCAGACCTTCAAAATCTCTTCCAAATCCATCAAAAAGGCAGGGCCTATGCAGTGGAAAATGTGTGTGACATTTTTTTTTTTTTTTAATCAACGTTTTATCATATAGGAAAGCTATTGGTGGTCTATCATTCTGCTTATTGGCTGTGGTTGGACCATAGCAGTTTGGGGGAGGAGCTTACTGAAAGGTCAACTGTGAGTATTCAGCGAAGCAAAAGAAAGTTAAACTCTCTGCTGATGTCTGTCTGTCTGTCTGTCTGTCTGTCTGTCTGTCTGTCTGTCTGTCTGTCTGTCTGTCTGTCTGTCTGTCTGTCTGTCTGTCTGTCTGTCTGTCTGTCCGTGTGTGTGTTAAGGGCCGGAGGACGTCAAAGGCAAACACGAAATTATTTGATTTTCGCCTGCCGATCTTAGCCAATCGGAAGCACGCGCCGCTTTGTTTACATCCCATGACGCCCATACAAGGACGCACTGTGACGTAATGAATGACCCCGAAACGCCCAGTAGGAGATTCTGATCGCTCAGAGACGCCTCCCCGCGGTTGACGGAATTTTGGCGGTAATAACTTTCGGTGTTCCAAGCTTTATTAGCATAATTAGCATTACTTAGCACTATTAGCATTACTTAGCAATATTAGCATTACTTAGAAATATTAGCATTATTGACAACACTTAGCATTAACATTACTTAGCATTGTTAGCCTTACTTACAGTAATACTTATAGCATTACAGCATCAATTAGCATTATCAGCATTATTAACAATGCTTAGCATTAGCATTACTTAGCATTATTCGCATTAGTTAGCATTACTTAGCATTATTCACATTACTTAGCATCATTGCTTGCATTACTTTAGTTATTGAAAAATATCAGAACTAGAAGCTCTACCGTGGCGTGCTATGAGCTTGTAGGTCTGATATTTTTGAAAATGCGAAAAAAAAACGTGGCGCAAACCTGAATTCTTTTTGAGCTCAGAATGGGTTATAACACACTTTGTCCAGTCGTCCGTCTGTCTGTCTGTCTGCCTGCCCGTCTGCCTGTCTCACCTGTCTGTACTTCCACTCCTGCTCGTGCTCAGACTCCCTGGGCTTGAACACGCTGTCCGTCTCCATGGGGGCGGGGTCGTAAGGGGCGTGGTCCGGAGGCGGCTCCTGCGATTGGTTCCTCCTCAGCGGGTCGGCGGCGGCGCCGCCGCCCACGGGGACCTGCACCTTGTTCATGCGCTGCGCCGCGCGGTTGTCCCGGGCTTTGACCTGGTTGCAACAAAAACCAGACGTGCTTAGAGTATATTATAAAGCAATAAATCTCGGAATTTTAATGGATTTTTTTTCCATTCGTTTTCTTCTTTATCTTAGACAGTTTTATTATTGGGTCATACCTGGGCATTATGCGGCCCGGGGGCCAAATGCGGCCCTTTGGCTGGCCCTGACCGGCCCGGGGACCACCAGTGGTCCTTGAGAGAATTCCAGTTAAATATGGAAAAGTTGGTCCCTTGCCGGTCCATTTGGTTTCATTTTTACACTCTCAAGAGTTAAAATATTCATCATGTGAATCAGCCCAAGTCTACACAACTAGAGAATGTAGAAGATTAATGGACATTTTGGTGTGTATGTTGGACTGTTTTGTTTCCCAAATCCAGCCTGTTATTGTGGACAAAAGCAAAAGAAATCTTTAGTTTTGGGGTCTGTGGGGCTAAAATGTCATCCAATGGTGGTCCCCTGTGGCTCAAATTCTGAATAAATAGAGGGCCCTGGTGTCAAAAGGGTTGGTCTTTCTTACCCTTACTTTAATCTTGAAATTAAACTAATATTCCGCAGACTTTAGTTCAGCCTTTAGGCTTGGCCCTCCACAATATTTTATGTATCTCATTTGGCCCCTTGGGGAAAATAATTGCCCACCCCTGTCTTAGACAGTTTGTCTATTATTGGGTCACTTCCTGAAAATATCTAGTATCTCTGACAACCATAGGAGCCGCAGTGGCCCAGGAACGTAAACACGAGATAAAATCACCTTTGCACAGGTTGCCAGGAACGTTAAGACGAGATTTGAAATCAACCGGTCCCGCGAGATTTCCGCGGGATTTTTGCGGGACCCCCCGCGGTGTATTTAGGTCCATATCTGAGCCTATTGTGGCAATCAATGGCAACTTAACTTTTACTTTCACTTCAATATGATTGATTTTGGCATAATAACATCCTAGCATCTCTCCTGTGGGTGTGTAATGGTGGTAAAGATTTATTTATTTTTATTTTTTTCTGGTCCAGGTAGTGACAATTGCGATCGGCAGGGGTGGGGGTTGG
The DNA here is from genome assembly GCA_039105355.1 of Benthosema pterotum. Taxonomy (NCBI): domain Eukaryota; kingdom Metazoa; phylum Chordata; class Actinopteri; order Myctophiformes; family Myctophidae; genus Benthosema; species Benthosema pterotum. Next base: position 47,624,610 of record CM076982.1, on the reverse strand, counting down.
TTGGTGGGGGGGGGGGGGGATTAACCCTTTAGTTACACATCTGAGATATGTGTGAAAAAAATGTACACAACTGCTGTTTGTGTGATTTTTTAGTAAACTGGCACTCATAGAGTTATTAAAAACCATAGTCCTCCACCACCTCCACGTTTGACTCCACCAGTCCTCCCTTTTTCTTTAATCAGAGGCAGCTCAGCGAGGCTCTTCCTGATTGGCTGAGAAATAGTCCCGTCGGGATCATTTGTTAGCCAATGGCAAAGCTTATAGGGATTTCCTTGGAGGCCTCCTGCAGCCCCTAGAGGCGTCAAAAACACTAGATTGTTTTTAAGATGATCAAGGAGAACTTCATGGAAAACATAAAAAAAAAAAAAACAAAGTAATTATTATTTTGACCATAAAATGATATAAAGGAGCTTTAAACGAGTGTAATAGAATGCCTCATTCAAAACAGTTAATTTCGCTGCTCCGTTCACTCAGACAGCAGCAGAACGGGTGGCTGCTAGCGACGGTTTCTTGCGACATTCGTGGTCATGGTGACTACATCTTTCTTTAAACCCTTAGTGTACTGAACGCGTTCCGGTGTTCTAAGCGTTATGTTTTAACTATTGAAAAATAGCAGATCTACAAGCTCATAGCGCGCCACCGAGTGGCGCGCTATGAGCTTGTATCTCTGCTATTTTTTGAGAAATCGTGAAAACGTGGTGCAAATCTTTGAATATTACGTTATTCAGAAACTAGAAATCTAGACAGGACACAATGGTTGTGTTGCTGTGTTTTAACTATTGAAAAATAGCAGATCTACAAGCTATGAGCTTGTATCTCTGCTATTTTTGAAAAATCGTGAAAACGTGGTGCAAATCTTTCAACATTATGTTATTCAGAAACTAGAAATCTAGACAGGACACAATGAGGTTAACGATGCTGAACTCGCGTATGTGGAGCTGCTACTACACAACACTATACTATATTATGTACACTTCTAGATGCTTGTAGATCTGTGCACAGATCTACAGACTCACCACATACGGAGCTCTGTCCTGAGAATTGGCTTTCCTCCACAGTTTAGCGATCTGCTTCACCCTGTTAGACCAATCTGGAAGCGGGCACACACACGCGCGCACACACACACACACACACACACACACACACACACACACAACAGAAACGCACGTCATTCACTTGATTGGGTGTGCTTGCCTAACATACTGCATTATTACAGTTTTAACTTGGCTATTATAGCTCTCAAAGTTTTTTTTTTTGTTTTTTTTTTTTTTTCAACACAGGGTGTAACTGGGTTTTGTAGTTCTAATGAAGGGTACCCGGGTTTTGTAGTTCTAACAGTGCAGGCGAACACTAGATTCGTGACTAGGAAACCCCGTGCCCCTGGACTTTAACACCGAGCACACGTTCATGAATCGATTCGTGCGCGATCGTGGAGGTGTAACACTTCCACAGCTGACCAACAAAATTTGGTGGTCAAATGCAAAGCAGACCCTACTTCCGGGTGCTTCAAAACGCCACCGAGCAGCTTCTATTGAAATGAATGGCAAGGGGCGCGCAGCTATCACTAAAGAGTTCTAAATCAGGGTACCTGGGTTTTTGTAGTTTTAGATCAGAGTAGTACTGTAGCTTTAGATCAGGGTACCTGGGTACTGTAGTTTTAGATCGGGGTACCTGGGTATTGTAGCTCTAGATCAGGGTAGTATTGTATTTCTAGATCAGGGTACCTGGGTACTGTAGTTTTAGATCAGCGTACCTGGGTACTGTAGCTTTAGATCAGGGTACCTGGGTACTGTAGTTTTAGATCCGGGTAGTATTGTAGTTTAAGATCAGGGTACCTGGGTACTGTAGTTTTAGATCCGGGTAGTATTGTAGTTTTAGATCAGGGTACCTGGGTACTGTAGTTTTAGATCCGGGTAGTATTGTAGTTTTAGATCAGGGTACCTGGGTACTGTAGCTTTAGATCAGGGTACCTGGGTACTGTAGTTTTAGATCCGGGTAGTATTGTAGTTTTAGATCAGGGTACCTGGGTACTGTAGTTTTAGATCAGGGTACCTGGGTACTGTAGTTTTAGATCAGGGTACCTGGGTACTGTAGTTTTAGATCAGGGTACCTGGGTACTGTAGTTTTAGATCAGGGTACCTGGGTACTGTAGTTTTAGATCAGGGTACCTGGGTACTGTAGTTTTAGATCAGGGTACCTGGGTACTGTAGTTTTAGATTGGGGTAGTATTGTAGTTCTAGATCAGGGTACCTGGGTACTGTAGTTTTAGATCAGGGTACCTGGGTACTGTAGTTTTAGATCAGGGTACCTGGGTACTGTAGTTTTAGATTGGGGTAGTATTGTAGTTTTAGATCAGGGTACCTGGGTACTGTAGTTTTAGATCAGGGTACCTGGGTACTGTAGTTTTAGATCAGGGTACCTGGGTACTGTAGTTTTAGATTGGGGTAGTATTGTAGTTTTAGATCAGGGTACCTGGGTACTGTAGTTTTAGATCAGGGTACCTGGGTACTGTAGTTTTAGATTGGGGTAGTATTGTAGTTTTAGATCAGGGTACCTGGGTACTGTAGTTTTAGATCAGGGTACCTGGGTACTGTAGTTTTAGATCAGGGTGTAGTTCTAGATCAGGGTACCTGGGTACTGTAGTTTTAGATCAGGGTACCTGGGTACTGTAGCTTTAGATCAGGGTACCTGGGTACTGTAGTTTTAGATCAGGGTACCTGGGTACTGTAGTTTTAGATCAGGGTAGTTGACGTTAGCGAACAGGACAGGCGCCACCGTGGCGTTCTCTCCCAGCACCTCCTCCTTCTCCCACTTCAGCGTGCTCCGCTGGGCCTGTGACATCACTTCCTGTTCCGCTGGGCTGGCCGAGGGGGAGGAGCCTGGCCCCCACGGACCAATCACGTCGCCTCCCATCGGGGTCAACTTCCTGTTGATTTAAATGATAACAAACGTTATTTATGGTTAGCGTACGACTAAACTCAGCTGCTGCCTCTGAACCACTGGACTCCAACATGCTAAGTAGCTTAAAGGGACATTTCACCCTTTTAAAAAATATATATAAATATGGTAATAACATATTTGTATATAAGATTTAGAACAGTTTTCTGGGGGTCTTTAGGTGGTTTTTAGATACTTTAGCAGGAAGCCCAGTTTCTCTGATGTCCTCAACTCTACCTTCTGGACTACAATTCCAATAATGCTTTGTTGCACTGATCCTCCCTGTGGATAGGGGGGGGGGGTGGGGCTGTCTTATTGAGACAAACATGCAGTCCAGGAAGTTGTGTGTCGATGACACTGGACTCACTGCTAACATCTAAAAACCACATATTGCACACACAAAGGGAGGTGTTCTAATTCTTCTAAATGCCATTAACAAGGGGTGGAATGGCCCTTTCATACTACTGCGTGCAACATTGTGGTGTACAGCGCATATCTAGAGACGTTGGTGGAGAGGTTGGAGTTCCCAAGTAGAGAATTCAGACACCACAGAATATACTACTAATTTAACCACTGCGAGAACTAGAAATCTACGCAATAACAAACACCAGTGGTCCTTGAGAGGGTTCCAGGTGGTCCCCGGGCTAAATGATAGAAAGTTGTGGAACCAGATGTAACTCTTTGAGAGCGTAAACATGAAACCAAATGGACCCACAAGGGTCCATTTGGTTTCATGTTTACGCTCTCAAAGAGTTAAAATGTTCATCATCTGAATCAGCCCAAGTCTACACAACTAGAGAATGTAGAAGTTTAATGGTCATGTTGATCTATATGTTTGACTGTTTTGTTTCCCAAATCCAGCTTGAAACTTTGGTACAGAGTAAAGGGTTGGAGCCGACCTGCAAGCTCACAACTCCAGCGTGAAGTTTACCTGCTGCTGTCAGGAAGAGGCAGGACTCCGGGGCCGCTCGGCATCATGGGAGATGTAGTGAAGTGAGAGCCCACCTGCTGCTGTCCGCCCACCCCGTTCAACACTGAGAAAGAGAGAGAGAGTTAGCTCCTTACGGCTTTGGCTGTGTGTGTGTGTGTGTGTGTGTGTGTGTGTGTGTGTGTGTGTGTGTGTGTGTGTGTGTGTGTGTGTGTGTGTGTGTGTGTGTGTGTGTGTGTGTGTGTGTGTGTGTGTGTGTGTGTGTGTGTGTACCTGTGTGCACGTGGCTCTTGGTCATGGGAGTGTGTGTGGTTCCAGGGTGGCTGCTGTTCGGACTGAGAACGGCTGAGAACAAGTCCTCCACGTCCTGACCCTCCAACTCTGTGCACGCACGCGTGGCAAATTTGGTGGGGAAAAAGAACTGGTTATGACTGAACATTGGACCATAAAGAATACATTCTCTATGTTACAAATAGCTAAAACCAAGACAAACATCGCTTAAAACATTGTACTTCACCTATATAACTAAAATAAACAAATAAAAACATCACTGGCATGTTATTTCTTTCATAAATAGAGAATATTTTGCTCCTGCTCGAACAGGAACTGCTCCTGTCGCAGGATGATGATGTCACGTGTATATGCAGACTGCACATGCTCATGCTGCATACACATGCTTCCTATTGAGTGGAAGATTCTCTAATTATGAAATAAATAAAGTAGGGTTGTTGAAAATAGTTAATTAATGGGATTAAATTAATTTTGTTGATTAATCTGATTAAAATTTTTAACGCAATTAACTCATGTGCACACTGAATCAACCCACTGAGCATTTTCTCATTGAAAGAAATGGGTAGAGCACGGTTTTACGGAGACATATAGCTGTGTCTCTCCCTGTAACCAGAGCCATAGAGTATAGCTGGAGGATCTACAAGCATTGAGGGCTTGTAGATCACCTATTTTGATAAATATTTGAAAGATAAATAGTTATTTTTTTTCACAGATTCTGTTTCTTTTTTAAATGTTGAAATCCTGTCCAGGAAAACATGCATATTTTGGACATAGTTCGAGTGGTGATTAATCATGATTAAATTAATTTTGAAGCTGTGATTAATTTGATTAAAAATTTTAATCATTCAACAGCCCTAAAATAAAGTATTGAAAGTGTTTTTATCTGCATGTTTTAGTTATAGAAGTCAAGTACAGTGTTTTGATGCATATTGTCTTATTAGCCAGGGATCTTATTAAGTTTTATTGAATTTTTTTGGGGGAGAATTCGAGAATGCGGCACAAATCTTTCAGCATGTTCTTTCGGAGCTAATGTTTTGCAGAATCTACAATGTCAGAACTTGTCAATGTCATCTTCATATAATAGTTCCTAAAATACCACAGTCTGTGTCTCACAGGAGAGCTGTGGACAGTTCAGAAACTCCTCCAATGACATCATCATTTGGCAAATATTTTGTTGTTTTTGAAAAAAATATTCATAGTTTTATTATCGGGAGAACGCTGGCTGCCATTCGTGTATTGTAACATTTCAGGAATGTTACAATACTGCAGTTTCTATTAGCTTGGATTCCACCATTGATGATGTCATTGGAAGAAGTTTCTGAACTGCCCACAGCACTCCTGTGAGACACAGAGTAGGAAATAAATAGTGGCATTTTATCATGCACATTAGCAGGACCTATTATTTGAAGATGTGTTGAAAAGTGGTGAAGTGGTCCTTTAATAAAATATATATATAAAAAAATAAAAATCAGATCTACAAGCTCTGAAAATGGTGAAAATGTGGCGCAAATCTGTGAATAATTATTTGAGGTCGAAGTCAATTCTGTACAGGGAGCCCTGTTGGTGTTTTAATCATTAGCTAGCATTAGCTACTGGAAAAAAATAGCAGATCTACAAGCTTGTGTGAAAATGTGAAGCAAATCTCGTAATATTCCGTCGCAGTG